>NADL03000712.1:0-23101 GCA_002205965.3 Kappaphycus alvarezii | reverse complement strand
AAGAAGCATTTATTTTACCCTAGTCACTAAGCATAGGTGGTAGACCCTGCCCCTTCCATACTTGCTTGTAGCCCATTCAACTGTCGTCCCTATACACTCCTTTTCGTTCGTTCAACTATACCACGGTAGCACTTTTGTCGCTTGCAACACCTCCTTCTTGGGGTGGTTGATTCTGAATATCTCTTCTCCCGACGATTTACCCCTATCATTTGGTACTCTTGTGGAGGGGGTTGCACCCGAGGTATTCGAGTTGAGCAGTCTTAGGGAACCATTCGAGGGGATTTCTTTTCTGTAATCATGGATCTCAACGCTGCTCGTATAACGTTCACAGGGGGCAAGAATGAAGACGTTGAGAGTTTCTCTATACATATGTCAACGTTGTGATGCGTGAGAAGAGCGATGAAGAGAAGGCCGAAAGTATCTTCGCCTATCTTCATGGTGACGCAAAGCACAAATATAAGGCCAAGTTTATCAACGGGTGGTCTCTTAACGGGAATGGGCGTAACTTCGGTGAGGTATGTGAGTGGCTTGTGAAAGAATATGCTAAGGAGGTAGAACCAGATGAGATGATTCGTACCGCCATAGAGGCCCGGCTCAACTTCGACGATTTGTTAAGCTCATTGGTATACTTGTGTGATCTCTATGAAAAGGCTGGGTTCAACGCCCAAGCCAAGTACGGAATGCTGCGTAAGGCGGCGATGGGGGATAAGCGGCTCTCCGATTTCCTCTCATCAAGGGCCCTCACACTTTTAATGAACTGAAGGGTACCATAGTAGAATTTGTCAAAAATTCGGAGACGTTTCAGTCACTAAGTGAAATGCCGACGGAAACCCGTACATCTATGCCGATCGTACATCCTGAAAAGAATTATCAAAGGCCAGCGACTAGCGCAGCAGCATTGGAATCAGTCAGGAGCGATGTCAAAAACTTGGAAGAAAGGTTGGAAACCCGATTCGATAATCGACTTGACATGATAACCTCGCAGTTGGAAAGCCTTACTCTTACCATTAAGAAGAACCAGTCTGGGGCCCCCAAGGCCGCAGAAGTCTGTTCCTACTGTCACAAGCCTGGACACTTTGCAAATAGGTGTCCTGATAATCCACATAGAAACACTCGTTGTGGAAAGTGCGGTCGATATGGGCATCATGAAAGTAACTGCTGGTCTAAAGACAACAGAAAAGCAAATTTATCGGACGCAAGGAGCGAGTCAGGACCAGAGATGAAAATCTTACAAAACAGAAAGGATCACAAGTTGACGGATGCCGGTAACGTATCCATCGCTGAAGAAATCAGTCAAGTCAATGTGACAAAAAGGGATGGGGAAGGGAACATTTTATCGAAGAAACCTAGGCTAGATTATGGAATGCTGGAACATATCCCAGCACCTGTACCTCCTCGAACCAAGAGGTCTGATCAAGTTGTTCCAGGAGTTGGAGTCACTCCGGCCAAGAAGACGAAAAAGAGTAAGAAATTTAAGAATATCCCAAAGGACGTACTAGAATATGTGAAGAAGTACAATTTGGTGGCTGAGCTTGCATCAGCCCCAACTGGGATAACGTTTGGTCAACTTTTGAGGGGCGACGCAGAGGACGCGAGGAAAGAACTCAAAAAAATTATCAGGTCTAATAAGTCCGCTAAGGGTAAGAAACTGTTTCTTCAATCGGCCTCGACAGCACCAAGACGTCTTAAACTAGTACCAGTCAAAGTATTGGGAATGCAAACCCAAGCTCTTTTCGATTCGGGCGCTGTTCCAAACCTTATTTCAGAAACTTTGGTGACAGATCTAGGTCTTGAAATTATTCCAACTACTCGAAGATAACTGTGGCGGATGGAACCGTATCAAAATGCATGGGCACTGTTGACAAGGTTTCCGTGTTCTTTGGGGACTCTAAAGTTGATTTAGACTTTCTTGTCATGCCTGATCTCCCTTTCGATGCAATCATTGGCTGCCCTACCATGGAAAGACTAGGGACCTGCATTGACTTGGGCAACCAAATCGTTTCAGTTAATGTTGACGGCAGAACCGTGAAGATGCCCCTGGATTTCGACAAAAGCACACATCCGGTAGATTTGAAAGAAACGGACAGTGAAGATTTCACTTCTAGCTATGACAGCGAAGATTTCGAACCAACTAACACTTTCGGAAGTGGAGAAGGGTACGCTCGGGGGATACTGAACATGGCATGGGATGATTATGATTCTGGGTTTGAAACAGATGAAGACTGGAATTCTAGGGTAGGTGTGACACCTGAATGTGTTTCTTTTTGCGATAATATCGAATCAAAGGACGGAATTCGGAGCATGAAAGAAGATTACAATTGCAAGGAAAACAGGAATATATCGGATTCCATATCTGAAGATGTGAGCACGCCGGAAAAGGTCCTTCAAAATATTGAGGTTGAGAATCAAGAAGAAAAAGGGCGCCAAATGGCAGAAATCCAAGGAAAAGTGCAGCACCTTCCCGCCGCCGCCTCACTGAAAATATCCGACATGTTAGCATCTTCCGAAGTAATTGCATGGAGTGTATCAGATTTAAGACAAGCAAGTGTACCGGTCACTCACTCATTTGAACTTACCGATACTCAACCAATTTACCACAGGCCTAGACGTCAACCGCCAAAATATGACCAATTTATCTCAGAGAATGTTACAAGTATGCTGGAAAATGATATTATTCGGCCAGTTTCATCCCCATGGTCATTTCCAGTTGTGATAGCACCAAAGAAAGATGGAAAACTTCGCTTTTGCGTCGATTACCGACAGCTGAACCAGAGAATGATACCCGATCGATTTCCGATTCCAAACATGGAAGAAATCCTCGAGGACTTGAAGGACGGGAGATACTTCACCTCAATTGATCTTTACACTGGTTATTGGCAGATTCCATTAGATGAAAAATGTAAGGAAATAACAACTTTTACCAGCAAAGCCGGTACATTCAGGTTCGAAGTGATGCCTTTTGGTCTCATGAATGCCCCAGCTACATTCCAAAGAATGATGAACGAGGTTTTGAAAGGACTTCCATTTGCAAGAGTTTATATCGATGATGTGGTGATATTCTCAAAAACCTTGGATCAGCACATATCGCATGTCAAGACTGTGGTGGAGAGAATAGATGCGTACAGCCTGAAAATTAAGTTAAGCAAATGCTTCTTTGCGAAAACGTCTATCCAATTACTCGGTCATATCGTCGATCAAGAGGGAATTAAAGTGGATCCAGAGAAAACGAAAAAAATCAAGTTGGCACCCAGGCCCGCTTCAAAGACGGAGGTTCGAAGCTTCTTAGGACTGGCCTCATATTACAGAAGATTTATCAAAGATTTCGCCAAAACTGCAGCACCGTTACATGCCAGCACTACGAAGAACGGAAAATTTTACTGGAACAAGGAAATGCAGACTGCATTTGAGGAGCTTAAAGATAAGCTATGTGTCCCCCAGTGCTCATGTATCCAGATTTCAAGAGACCATTCGTTGTGGAGACAGATGCCTCAGAACGGTCTTTGGGTGCCATTTTGTCCCAAAAAGACGAAAACGGAAGACTACACCCTGTTCAATTCGCAAGTCGCACTCTGAATGATGCGGAAAAGAGATACTCAGTCTGCGAGAAAGAAGCGCTAGCTGTCGTCTTCGCACTGAAAAAGTTTCGTGTTTACCTTTTATCACTCGAGAAATTTGTCTTGATAACTGATCACCAGGCACTTAAGACAGCATTCCAAAAGAAAGATGTACATCACCGCTTGGCCCGATGGCTCGACATTTTCGCAGAATATCGGTTTGAAATTGTGTATAGGCCCGGACGCAATAATCAGCCTGCCGATTACCTATCCCGCTTGAGGGATCCATTGATTCCAAATGAAAAAGCTTCCGAAGACATCGTCGGAGTTGCCGAAGTTCAAGTGCCGATCGATAACGAGTACGAAGCTTATATTCACGGACTTATTAAATTCCTTGATGGACTAGAAATGAGAAAGGTTGATCTCGAACACAGAAATTGGGTACGCAGGAACCAAAAGGCCTTTACATTGTGGAATGGGAAACTCTTCCGGCACACTAAAGCCGGTCCCCGACTAGTGGCCCCTTTGAAAGAAAGAATGAAGATCTTGAGGACTTTCCATGATGAGCTAGGGCATTGGGATCTCGAAACAACCAAAAAATTCGTAACTGAGAGATTCTGGTGGCCCAGTATCCATAAGGACGTCTATAATTTCGTGAAAAGCTGTGACAACTGTCAAAAATTCACTCCGATACGAAAGTATAAGACAACCCTAAGCTTCCCAGTTTCCGCTCTCTTTGAAACCTTCTCAATTGACTTTGCCGGCCCATTCAAGGAAACCTCTTCCGGAAACAAATACCTCCTTATAGGGGTGGAACATCTTACTGGATGGCCAATAGCAGTTGCAGTTGAGGAGGCCAATGCTGAGGTGGTCCTGAGATTCATCGAAAAAGAAATAATTGAACCGTTTGGTCTTCCAAAAAGGATCATCTCAGATAACGCCCTTTGTTTTACTGCAACTTCACTGCTTCGTTTTTGGAAGAAAGGGATTCAGCTGAAGACAGTTCTCGCATACGCTCCTATGTCAAACGGTAAAGCGGAGAGGATGGTTGGAACCATCAAACGAGCAATATCGAAAACTATGTCGAAGAATGAAATCCAGTGGGAAGATGCCTTACCAAAAGTGTTATACGGCTATCGTCGAAGAAGAGGAAGAAGCGGACGGTCACCATTCGAGCTAATGTACGGAAGGGCTCCTAGAATGTTACAGAGAGACATGGAAACAAATATTATCGATGAAGAGAGTAGAGAAGTCGAACTACTGGCCACTGAAGGCTGGAGATCACACCGCGCGCTAACACAGACAAGAAATAAGAATGAAGAGCCTCCAGTCCAAACCTTTTCAGTCGGCTCTAAAGTACTTGTAGTACATGGGAAAGCAATGCAGCAGGCTGTGAAGTGGCCGGCCTTCCAAACAAAGTACTCGAATCCTTGCGTCGTCACGGAGGAAAGACACCCGCACTATAAGCTATGTTCAAGCTCAGGGAAGAGATCAAGGAGGGCCATCCATGCACGTCGTCTAGTCCCTTACCATCAGAGGCCTGAAGAATTCCTTCTCACACAGGACTATGCGCAACCACGGGGCATACTCATCTTTAACTATAGAATGATTCCTATGGGAGGAAAAAGGGCCTGGGAATGGATCATCTCGATTACGCGTGACTACTACGAACTCCACGTAATCGTCCATTTCTACATTAATATATGCCTATGTTTTCGTACGTTGAACGGACCATTGCTACCTCAAGAAGATTTCCGACTATTGATCAGAATTCTATTCTCATTCCAAAACGGAAGGTTCACGGAAGCAGGTCCAGAGTTTGTGGAAGTCATATATCATTACTCTATAGGAAGGTATGGAATGGTAGCTATCGGAGACTTGTCGCAAACATATCTGAACATTATCCGTCCGGTTTACGTATTTCTTAAGAACAACCAAGATGTGCGACTGAGAGGTTACAGCTTGCCCCCTGATATGGAATATCGACTGGTCCCGTATCCTCTATGGGAACCTTACGTTGCTCCGCTCAGAAACACGACCTCAGCCGAAGACCAGGATCCTCCCGAGGCCGTGATGATGATACGAGCTGGACCATCAAGTGATCGGGGCGGATCATCGAAGAGGGCAAGGCGTCGGGAGCAGCGAGGAAGATCGCCAAGAAGATCGCCTCAAACACCGCCTAGTCTCCCAGGGGGAAACTATGCATCCTTAATTATTGGACGGCTACCAATTAGACGTTGGCTTCGCGAAATGACAGAGGACCCACGAGAAGCAGAAGTAATTTCCTTTTTTGCAATTAGTATTTGCATGTGCTTCCAGACCATTCACGGGGCGCACCTTACTCGTGAGGACTCAGTCCTTATGTTGCGAGTTTTTTTCTCCTTCAGATACCCGTTTCTGGACCCGTTGCCAGAAAAGTTTGCATACTACGTTTATTACCTCACATTTGGAAGGTTTGGAGAAGTGAAACGGGAGGAGCTCATTAGAGAACACTATGAAACCATACGCCGAATCTACGAAACTCTTGACCAAGGAGATGAGCCGGTCATCGCACGGTACACACTCTCTCATCATATTGGAAATGAGCTACTACCATATCCTTATAGTGAACCCTATACTCTCCCTGATGAATGGATAGAACTCCCACAAGAACAACAAGAGCATTGAGAACGAGACGGGACGTTCGACCTAAGTCCGGGGGGGTTAGGCGCAGATTTTTTTTGTCGCCGTCATCTACAGGCCTATAGTTTACTGTACTACCTCTCCTTGTCCAAATTTGCTTATAGTTCCGGTCCTTCCTCGTCCTCCCTGAACCTCGCTTATCATTACCGCGGTCCTCCCCAAATTTACTTCCATTTTATCTAGATATTTTTATACTGTATCTACCCCTCTGAATCGATCCCGAATCAAGTTCTTTTTCCCTTTTTGCTTACCTCCTCCTCCAAATTCGTTTTTTTTGAGAAAAAGGGCGCAAATGCACTACTACAAAATCCCTTGCAGATTTATTTTACCTATTCCTAATCGATAGAACCTGCCCCGGGAGCCTATTTAAACCTTTTTATTCCAAGTTTCAAACGTCCCTGATCATTTTACTCATCACTCCTCTCCCCAACACACCCAAAACACCCTCTATCCTCCGTCTACAATCATTTACAACCAAAATGAGCAACCTTCGCCCCTCCGCCCCCATCACTAAAAACCGCCCCTCTCGCCCCTTAAACGGCCTTGCGCTCGCAGTATATGGCCCGACGGATGCAGACGACTGAGACGGCAGACTAAGAAGAAGATAATAGAATTCGTCCGCAAGCTCTTCGTCGAGGATGAGGCCGAGGAGGTACCTGAGGGTCAGGAGTGGGACATCGAGGAGGGAGCTGGGGAGACCTTTGAGGAGTGGGTAGCCCCTGGATTGGTCTATGAGGTTAATAACGAGGAGGACGGGGAGGATGAGGATGAAGAGGAGGATGAGGATGAGATGAGGATGAAGAAGGATGAGGATGAGGAGGAAGAGGAGGAAGAGGAGGATGACGAGGACGAGGACGAGTTGGATGAGGGAAATGGGGGCATGGAAAGTGTTGTACTGGTGGGGCCTGGACTGGAGAGTATGGATCAAGTGGTGCCGACGCTGGAACCGGATGGAGATATCTTTAGTAGTTTAGATATCTCCCAGGAGGGAATAGAGAGCTGTGAGCCATTCGCAGATATTTGTGGGGACTGCTTGGACAGCATGGATATTTTAGAGGAGTTGTTTGGATCTGATTTAGAGAATGGGAAATAAGAGGACCTCATTGATTGTTAGTTTCTTAAGTATCTTTTGTTTAGAGTATATCATCCACACAAATTGTTTGTATGCATTTCCTGGTACCTTCTGTAGTTTTGTTCGGACTTTAGGGTTAGCCAAAAGTCTATATAAGCTGAGTAAACCGCTTCCTCATGAGAGGTCAAGCAAGTTGGCAGACAGCTTCAAGCTCAGTCCCAAATAGTTAGGAAGTTGAGAGTCAACTTCAGACCCAAGAAGCATTTATTTTACCCTAGTCACTAAGCATAGGTGGTAGACCCTGCCCCTTCCATACTTGCTTGTAGCCCATTCAACTGTCGTCCCTATACACTCCTTTTCGTTCGTTCAACTATACCACGGTAGCACTTTTGTCGCTTGCAACACCTCCTTCTTGGGGTGGTTGATTCTGAATATCTCTTCTCCCGACGATTTACCCCTATCACGCCCCCGTCGGTACCAAGGAATACACCACACGGTCCTTTACGAAATATGTCTTATCTCTCAGACCATTCCTCGAGACCATTGCTGACCTTGAGAATAGGCAAGTCGGCGTTCCAGCTACTGCGTAACTGTTTTGGCACTGCAAAGTAGGCTATTTGTTGCGCGTAGTGCCCCGTCTTGCACCGGAGAAGCGGAAAAGTTCGACAGGATGATGGATGACTGTGTTCGACAATTGGTAGGGGTACTGGACTCGGAAGTATTCCGGGAACTCCAGCTTCCGGTCAAACCCAAGGAAGAGAAAAAAGCTTCTCTTGGGGATTGGGCTCACCCCTTTTTGAGTCGATTGTGATTGACTGGAAAACTGTAGGGTAGATCGAATAATCTTCCAACAGTAAAACACCCAAAGCTTCCCCCCGCGAAGAACATCGCGGCTGTGACATTCTTGGCTTCCAGCTCATCATCTAGCAACTTTGTAAGACCTTGCTCCTAGCTCCTACTAAGGAGCTGGAACATACGAAGCAGCTACAGACGCCTAACGGAGGTGGTCGACTTTTGCCTGCCGTCTAGGATTATCCTGCCGTCTAGAGTTACCTTGTTCAGTGTAATTTGCTCGCAAAAAATACCATCGCAAAATACGCTGACGGACGCAATCCATGAAGCAGTGCAAGAACGAATTCCTGTTGGGGCTCCAGAAGGCAGGCGTTTCGCGCGTCTATGGCTCTCCCGCGAGCTAAAGAATGGGTGTATTGCCCCCATGCCCCGGAGTACAGACAAGCATTGAACCTCGAGAATTCTAGGTGTGGCTTCAATACTACTGTCAAGTCCCACTTTTTCACCCTGGCACGCCATGCCCAAGAGAAAATTGCCCGGACACACTCGATGGACATGGAGATCATCTCATGCACTGCTTGCTTGGAGTTTGATAGAGGTAAATCGTCGGAAGAAGAGATACTCAGAATCAACTGCCCCAAGAAGGAGGTGTTGCAAGCGACAAAAGTGCTACCGTGGTAATAGTTGAACGAACAATCGCAGTGGATAATGAAGACAGCTGAGAGGGCTACAAGCAAGTATGGAAGGAGCAGGGTCTACCACTGATGCCCTGCGACCAGCGTAGGAAAATGTTTCTTGGGTCAGAAGTTGACTCTCAACTTCCTACTACTCGGGACTGGACTTGAAATTGTCTGCCAACTCCCTTGACCTCTCCATGAGGAAGCAGTTTACTCGGTTATATAGACTTTTGGCTACCCCAAAGTCTCAAACAAACAGAGTGATAATAATCATACATTCAAGGGAATCGTGTGAACCAGAGAGAAATATTACAGGATATTTCCTCAAGGTAAATATCTAGGTGCCATACCCATGCCCGCCACCCATCGGCCAGGGGTGGGAATTAATTTGGCCATTATATAGACCTTTCAGGGACACTCTTAGTATCACCCAGAGCCTGGAACTGTACTGACATCTATTATAACAAAGTGTCCTAAATAAAAAATCAACCCATGAATTTGCCACACTCATCCAAATTAAAATATCTTGCAAATTCCTATCCTGTATGTGAATTTGGTCCTCTTCTAGAAATTTTTTTGGGTGCAAATTTAGAGCAAATCGGAGCCCCAGGATCTACGACATGATCGCCAAGTAAATCTTCTCGCAAAGGACCTGGGAAAGTGGCCATGAGGGCACTGCATACTGTACGGAAAGGCTCGTGAGCTTCTGATGTAAAGGCACGCCGCAGCAGCCGTCATGTTCAAAGCGGCCTGGTTGATGGCTGGTCGGAAAGTAGCTTCTTAGGGAGCGTAGTTCCTCCCCAATTACTGTGTCGGTATACCCTTTCTGAGTCGATTGTGGTTGTCTGGGAAACCATGGGATAGATCGGATATATCTTCCAAGAGCAAAACACCTAAACCCTTCCCCAAACCTTCCTCCATTTTAGTTTCTGAATACCCTCCGCACGCTACTGTGCAGCATTGTACAACCTATAAAGATTTACCACCACCAAATTACTGTATGTGCCATGAACTAACGGCAGGGAAAGGGGAAAAAAGGGAGGTGTCTTCATTGAGATGTATGAATTGGCTGGACCCATTTGGAGTTGCAAATCTGCATGTCATATTAAATACATGTACCGATGGTCGAAGCAATGTACAAATCATTGCTGTCGAATGCTAGCACCAGCAAAAGTCCACCAGAAAGTCGATGGGATGTCAGCCAGCAGACAAGCTGCGTTAGAAGTTACTGCCAACGCCGAGTGTCGTTGTAGAAGAATGCTTCGAACCTTCGAAAACCGTTCCATTGCGCGGCTGGCGACGGCAGACGGCAGGGAAATGAGGGGAAGTTTTGGGTGTCTTTACTGCTGAATGGATATATCTTCCGAATGTAAAACACCAAAACCATTCCCTCTGTTGGAAGATATATTCAATCTATTATGTGCGATCCATATTCGAAGTAAAGGGGGAATGGGATGCTTCACTGATTAGCGATGCAGGGCGGCTTTTTCCCGAAGACTAAAGGGGCATTTCTGTGTATTAGAGGGTCTAAGAATGAGGCAGAGTCATGAGATACATGATAAAAAGCGCAAATGAGGAAAAGGTTTCAGTTGATACATCAGTTTATTGGGAAGCCGTGTAGATCAGTATCGAATGCTGAGCGTGGATCGTAATGGAGGCGACGACAACTCACGCTCCCTTGCAGCAGAATGACTGATGCGATCTTTCCTGATGTGAAACAGTGTTCCAAAACGAGCCACTGGTTCCACCAACATTTACATATCGGCGGGATAGAGCCTGAAAGACCAATGTAACATGCACGAATAGAGTAAAACGGTTCCCAGAATGACGAAACTCCTGCTGCCGGGCGCAGCCGTCGCGGCAAGCCGATTCTCGAGGAAAAAGGCAGAAACGAGGCCCACGTTGTCGTGTCGAAAGGCAGAGTGGCAGTCCATCCTGACAACAAAAAATTTCTAAGCCCTTTGCCTCGAGTTTGGTAAATTAATGTGATGAGAGGGAACGACAAAAAGAAATCAATGGAACGGGCCCTCGGGTGGAGGTGTGGAGGTGGAGGCGTGTAATATTGCAAGCAGCCGATCGTGATGAGCCTCCCCCACGGAGTTGAAAAGTAAACCGCTCGACCATTGCGATTCAGCCCCCCTCCCAATTCCAGCCTAGGCCCTTAGCAGCCGAGGCCACCCAACCAGTTTGCCCTCCCTCCCGCCCCGGCCCTCGTCAGCCGGGTCTACCCAACAAAAGATTACCACCCTCCCCGCTCCCGGCCCTTCCAGGCCGGGTCCACCCGCCCCAGCCCCGAACAGCTGGGTCTACCAACACAAACCCCACCACCCTCAGCTCCAAACTTTCCAAGTTTCCAAAAAATTCCATTCTTGAGCAACTCCTTGACCTTGATCTTGACCCCACGCATCAGCCCGGCGAGGGCCCACCGAGCCAATGGAGGGGGGGACATTTTCACACCCCACTCAGTCGACAGGGCCCTTGCCGACCTTGTGGGATGGAACTGCAGGAGATGGCCGCAAGCCAGTCTTCTGGTCAGGATCGCGTTCGCGCGCATTGCTGGTGAGGACCTACGCTGCTTGGAAGCAGTCTGGAGAGAGAACGTGGCTGGGTTGGACCTACGTAAGCTGTCTGAGGGTCTGAGGGCGATCAGTGAGGAAGGATGAGGTACGCGGATCCGCGTGAGAAAGGATGATTGAGTAGGGCCCCTCGCGGTGGTGTCCTCGGCCTCTAATGTCTCCGAGCGAGACCCGTGCTTTATATGAAGTTTTAGAGGTCTCCGCTTTCGAAAAGAATGCACCACGCAATTTCTGCACAACCAACTGTCCGCTATCAAATTTTATGCATCTCGCACTGTCAGCCCCTAGAATATCAAATGCCAACGAGAGGAAACGTCGGCTTTCATTTAGCTTGCGTATGTTTTGAGGTATTCGCACGCCAAAATGCACATGGAGGGTTGTATGGAATTGTGCTGCAGAACAGGGAGCAATTGCTTTTCAAAACTATGGGTGCTGTACATGAAGAAGCCCTCGCGAAAACGGACAGCACAGGGGGTTAAATGGGAATGACTTACAGTCTGGGGGAAGGCTTGGGAAATTTACTGTCCGTGGTGCGAAGGTTGGTACTCCTGTCAGCTTGCACGTACAGAGGCGACTCGTGCTACACGGGCATGGTGCCGACTGGGCACCATGCAGTACATGCAATGGGCAAAAGGGGTGAATTGGGATTTTTATTGTCGAGCTAGAGTAGATATTGGCTGGTCTATAGAAAAAGGACTCGTCCACCACTATTGCAATTACATCCACTATGACACCAGCGAGGTGAACTATGGACCCTGCGCAGACAAATCCGTGGCTATCCCGTGGTCGTAAGAACGCAAAAATGTTTTGTTTACCGCGAGTTGCGGTGGTAAATCTTTATGAGTTGTACAATATTGCACAGAAGCGTGCGGAGGGTACTCAGAAATTAACTACATTATCGGGCGCCGCGACCAACTCGTTAAAGCCATCCGAGTACTTCGCTCCGGGGATGCTGAAAGCCGAGGACTGCACTTGTCGCTGCCGAAGTGCACCGTCTGGTGGCCTTCAGCCCCTCCAGGTGAGTACAGAGTCTCTACCCAGACGGGATTAAACAAGAGTACAGCGAGTGTACTTTCGTCCTGAACGCCCCGTCGGTACCAAGGAATACACCACACGGTCCTTTACGAAATATGTCTTATCTCTCAGACCATTCCTCGAGACCATTGCTGACCTTGAGAATAGGCAAGTGGCGTTCCAGCTACTGCGTAACTGTTTTTGGCAACTGCAAAGTAGGCTATTTGTTGCGCGTAGTGCCCCCGTCTTGCACCGGAGGAGCGGAAAAGTTCGACAGGATGATGGATGACTGTGTTCGACAATTGGTAGGGGGGGTACTGGACTCGGAAGTATTCCGGGAACTCCAGCTTCCGGTCAAACCCAAGGAAGAAAAAAAGCTTCTCTTGGGATTGGGCTCACCCCTTTTTGAGTCGATTGTGATTGACTGGAAAACTGTAGGGTAGATCGAATATATCTTCCAACAGTAAAAACACCCAAAGCTTCCCCCCGCGAAGAACATCGCGGCTGTGACATTCTTGGCTTCCAGCTCATCATCTAGCAACCTTTGTAAGACCTTGCTCCTAGCTCCTACTAAGGAGCTGGAACATACGAAGCAGCTACAGACGCCTAACGGAGGTGGTCGACCTTTTGCCTGCCGTCTAGGATTATCCCTGCCGTCTAGAGTTACCTTGTGATGTGCGCAAATTCGCACACGAAAAAATTTAGATGAGGACCATAATTGTATACAGTATTGGAACTGGGAAGATATTTTTACAGTTTTTGAATTTGCAAGATATTTTTAATTTGGGTGAGTGTGGCAAATTCATCGGTTGATTTTTTATTTTAGGACACGCTGTCATAGTGGATGTCAGTACAGTTCTAGGTTGTGGGTGATACTACGAGTGACTCTGAAAGGTCTATATAATGGCCACATCAATTCCCACCCCTGGCCGATGGGTGGCTGGCATGGGTATGGCACCTAGATATTACCTTGAGGAAATATCTTCTAATGGTCTCTCTGGTTCACACGATTCCCGTGAATGCGTTTTATGGTATTTAGTATGTTTGATTGAGACTTTAGGATTAGCCGAAAAGTCTATATAAGCTGAGTAAAGTGCTTCCTCCTTGAGAGGTCAAGCAAGTTGGCAGACAACTTCAGGTCAAGCTCCGAGTAGTAGGAAGTTGAGAGTCAACTTCAAACCCAAGAAAACTTTTTCCTAAGCAAGTCGCAGAGAATCAACTTCAGACCCAAGAAGCATTTATTTTACCCTAGTCACTAAGCATAGGTGGTAGACGCCCCTTCCATACTTGCTTGTAGCCCATTCAACTCTCCTTCGCCTTTACCCTAGTCACTAAGCATAGGTGGTAGACCTGCCCCTTTACTTGCTTGTAGCCCATTCAACTGTCTCCCTATACACTCCTTTTCGTTCGTTCAACTATACCACGGTAGCACTTTTGTCGCTTGCAACACCTCCTTCTTGGGGTGGTTGATTCTGAATATCTCTTCTCCCGACGATTTACCCCTATCATTTGGTACTCTTGTGGAGGGGGTTGCACCCGAGGTATTCGAGTTGAGCAGTCTTAGGGAACCATTCGAGGGGATTTCTTTTCTGTAATCATGGATCTCAACGCTGCTCGTATAACGTTCACAGGGGGCAAGAATGAAGACGTTGAGGAGTTTCTCTATACATATGTCAACGTTGTGATGCGTGAGAAGAGCGATGAAGAGAAGGCCGAAAGTATCTTCGCCTATCTTCATGGTGACGCAAAGCACAAATATAAGGCCAAGTTTATCAACGGGTGGTCTCTTAACGGGAATGGGCGTAACTTCGGTGAGGTATGTGAGTGGCTTGTGAAAGAATATGCTAAGGAGGTAGAACCAGATGAGATGATTCGTACCGCCATAGAGGCCCGGCTCAACTTCGACGATTTGTTAAGCTCATTGGTATACTTGTGTGATCTCTATGAAAAGGCTGGGTTCAACGCCCAAGCCAAGTACGGAATGCTGCGTAAGGCGGCGATGGGGGATAAGCGGCTCTCCGATTTCCTCCTCATCAAGGGCCCTCACACTTTTAATGAACTGAAGGGTACCATAGTAGAATTTGTCAAAAATTCGGAGACGTTTCAGTCACTAGTGAGGTACCGAGGGAAACCCGCACATCTATGCTATCGTACATCCTGAAAAGAATTATCAAAGGCCAGCTACTAGCGCAGCAGCATTGGAATCAGTCAGGAGCGATGTCAAAAACTTGGAAGAAAGGTTGGAAACCCGATTCGATAATCGACTTGACATGATAACCTCGCAGTTGGAAAGCCTTACTCTTACCATTAAGAAGAACCAGTCTGGGGCCCCCAAGGCCGCAGAAGTCTGTTCCTACTGTCACAAGCCTGGACACTTTGCAAATAGGTGTCCTGATAATCCACATAGAAACACTCGTTGTGGAAAGTGCGGTCGTTACGGGCATCATGAAAGTAACTGCTGGTCTAAAGACAACAGAAGAGCAAATTTATCGGACGCGAGGAGTGAGTCAGGACCAGAGATGAAAATCTTACAAAACAGGAAGGATCAAAGGTTGGCGGATGCCGGTAATGTATCCATCGCTGAAGAAATCAGTCAAGTTAATGTGACAAAAAGGGATGGGGAAGGGAACGTTTTGTCGAAAAAACCTAGGCTAGATTATGGAATGCTGGAGCATATCCCAGCACCTGTACCTCCTCGAACCAAGAGGTCTGATCAAGTTGTTCCAGGGTGGAGTCACTCGGCCAAGAAGACGAAAAGAGTAAGAAATTTAAGAATATCCCAAGGACGTACTAGAATATGTGAAGAAGTACAATTTGGTGGCTGAGCTTGCATCGCCCCAACTGGGATAACGTTTGGTCAACTTTTGAGGGGCGACGCAGAGGACGCGAGAAAGAACTCAAAAAAATTATCAGGTCTAATAAGTCCGCTAAGGGTAAGAAACTGTTTCTTCAATCGGCCTCGACAGCACCAAGACGTCTTAAACTAGTACCAGTCAAAGTATTGGGAATGCAAACCCAAGCTCTTTTCGATTCGGGCGCTGTTCCAAACCTTATTCAGAAACTTTGGTGACAGATCTAGGTCTTGAAATTATTCCAACTACTCGAAGAATAACTGTGGCGGATGGAACCGTATCAAAATGCATGGGCACTGTTGACAAGGTTTCCGTGTTCTTTGGGGACTCTAAAGTTGATAGACTTTCTTGTCATGCCTGATCTCCCTTTCGATGCAATCATTGGCTGCCTACCATGGAAAGACTTAGGGACCTGCATTGACTTGGGCAACCAAATTGTTTCAGTTAATGTTGACGGCGAACCGTGAAGATGCCCTGGATTTCGACAAAAGCACACATCCGGTAGATTGAAAGAAACGGACAGTGAAGATTTCACTTCTAGCTATGACAGCGAAGATTTCGAACCAACTAACACTTTCGGAAGTGGAGAAGGGTACGCTCGGGGATACTGAACATGCATGGGATGATATGATTCTGGGTTTGAAACAGATGAAGACTGGAATTCTAGGGTAGGTGTGACACCTGAATGTGTTTCTTTTTGCGATAATATCGAATCAAAGGACGGAATTCGGAGCATGAAAGAAGATTACCATTGCAAGGAAAACAGGAATAATATCGGATTCCATATCTGAAGATGTGAGCACGCCGGAAAAGGTCCTTCAAAATATTGAGGTTGAGAATCAAGAAGAAAAAGGGCGCCAAATGGCAGAAATCCAAGGAAAAGTGCAGCACCTTCCCCGCCGCCTCACTGAAAATATCCGACATGTTAACATCTTCCGAAGTAATTGCATGGAGCGTTTCCGATCTAAGACAAGCAAGTGTACCGTCACTCACTCATTTGAACTTACCGATACTAAACCAATTTACCACAGGCCTAGACGTCAACCGCCCAAAATATGACCAATTTATCTCCGAAAATGTTACAAGTATGCTGGAAAATGATATTATTCGGCCAGTTTCATCCCATGTCATTTCCAGTTGTGGTAGCACCAAAGAAGGATGGAAAACTTCGCTTTTGCGTCGATTACCGACAACTGAACCAGAGAATGATACCCGATCGATTTCCGATCCCAAATATGGAGGAAATCCTCGAGGACTTGAAGGACGGAGATACTTCACCTCAATTGATCTTTACATGGTTATTTGGCAGATTCCATTGGATGAAAAATGCAAGGAAAAAAACAACTTTTACCAGCAAAGCCGGTACATTCAGGTTCGAAGTGATGCCTTTTGGTCTCATGAATGCCCAGCTACATTCCAAAGAATGATGAACGAGTTTTGAAAGGACTTCCATTGCAAGAGTTTATATCGATGATGTGGTAATATTCTCAAAAACCTTGGATCAGCACATCTCGCATGTCAAGACGGTGGTGGAGAGAATAGCTGCGTACAGCCTGAAAATTAAGTTAAGCAAATGCTTCTTTGCGAAAACGTCTATCCAATTACTCGGTCATATCGTCGATCAAGAGGGAATAAAGTGGATCCAGAGAAAACGAAAAAAATCAAGTTGGCACCCAGGCCCGCTTCAAAGACGGAGGTTCGAAGCTTCTTAGGACTCCCATATTACAGAAGATTTATCAAAGATTTCGCCAAAACTGCAGCACCGTTACATGCCAGCACTACGAAAGAACGGAAAATTTTACTGGAACAAGGAAATGCAGACTGCATTTGAGGAGCTTAAGATAAGCTATGTGTCCCCCAGTGCCATGTACCCAGATTTCAAGAGACCATTCGTTTGTGGAGACAGATGCCAGAACGGTCTTTGGGTGCCATTTTTGTCCCAAAAAGACGAAAACGGAAGACTACACCTGTTCAATTCGCAAGTCGCACTCTGAATGATGCGGAAAAGAGATACCAGTCTGCGAGAAAGAAGCGCTAGCTGTCGTCTTCGCACTGAAAAAGTTTCGTGTTTACCTTTTACACTCGAGAAATTTGTCTTGATAACTGATCACCAGGCACTTAAACGCATTCCAAAAGAAAGATGTACATCACCGCTTGGCCGATGGCTCGACATTTTCGCAGAATATCGGTTTGAAATTGTGTATAGCCCGGAAGCAATAATCAGCCTGCATTACCTATCCCGCTGAGGGATCCACTGATTCCAAATGAAAAAGCTTCCGAGAACATCGTCGGAGTTGCCGAGGTGCAAGTGCGAACAATAACGAACGAAGCTTATATTCACGGACTTATTAATTCCTTGAGGACTAGAAATGAGAAAGGTTGATATTGAACACAGAAATTGGTACGCAGGAATCAAAAGGCTTTTTACACTATGGAATGGGAAACTCTTCCGACACACGAAAGCCGGTCCTCGACTAGTGGCCCCTTGAAAGAAAGAATGAAGATCTTGAGGACTTTTCATGATGAGTTAGGCCATTGGATCTCGAAACAACCAAGAAATTCGTTACTGAGAGATTCTGGTGCCCAGTATCCATAAGGACGTCTATAACTTCGTGAAAAGCTGCGACAACTGTCAAAAATTCACGCCAATACGAAAGTATAAGACAACTCTAGGCTTTCCAGTTTCCGGTCCTCTTTGAAACCTTTCAATTGACTTTGCCGGCCCATTCAAGGAAACCTCTTCCGGAAACAAATATCTCCTATAGGGGAACATCTTACTGGATGGCCAATAGCAGTTGCAGTTGAGGAGGCCAATGCTGAAGTGGTCCTGAGATTCATCGAAAAAGAAATAATTGAACCGTTTGGTCTTCCAAAAAGGATCATCTCGGATAACGCACTTTGTTTTACTGCAACTTCACTGCTTCGTTTCTTGGAAGAAAAAGGTATTCAGCTAAAGACAGTTCTCGCATATGCTCCTATGTCAAACGGGAAAGCGGAGAGGATGGTTGGAACCATCAAACGATCAATATCGAAAACTATGTCCGAGAATGAAATCCAGTGGGAAGATGCCTTACCAAAAGTGTTATACGGCTATCGTCGAAGAAGAGGAAGAAGTGGACGGTCACCATTCGAGCTAATGTACGGAAGGGCTCCTAGAATGTTACAGAGAGATATGGAAACAAATGTTATCGATGAAGAGAGTAGAGAGGTCGAACTATTGGCCACCGAAAGCTGGAGATCACACCGCGCGCTAACACAGACAAGAAATAAGGATGAAGAGCCTCCAGTCCAAACTTTCTCAGTCGGCTCTAAAGTACTTGTAGCACACGGAAAAGCAATGCAACAGGCTGTGAAGTGGCCGGCTTTCCAAACAAAGTACTCGAACCCTTGCATCGTCACGGAGGAAAGACACCCGCATATAAGCTCTGTTCAAGCTCAGGGAAGAGATCAAGGAGGGCAATCCATGCACGTCGTCTGGTCCCTTACCATCAGAGGCCTGAAGAATTCCTTCTCACACAGGACTATGCGCAACCACGGGGAATACTCATCTTTAACTATAGAATGATTCCTATGGGAGGAAAAAGGGCCTGGAAGGATCATCTCGATTACGCGTGACTACTACGAACTCCACGTAATCATCCATTTCTACATTAATATATGCCTATGTTTTTCGTACGTTGAACGGACCATTGCTACCTTCAAGAAGATTTCCGACTATTGATCAGAGTTCTATTCTCATTCCAAAACGAAGGTTCACGGAAGCAGGTCCAGAGTTTGTGGAAGTCATATATCATTACTCTATAGGAAGGTATGGAATGGTAGCTATCGGAGACTTGTCGCAAACATATCTGAACATTATCCGTCCGGTTTACGTATTTCTTAAGAACAACCAAGATGTGCGACTGAGAGGTTACAGCTTGCCCCCTGATATGGAATATCGACTGGTCCATATCCTCTATGGGAACCTTACGTTGCTCCGCTCAGAAACACAACCTCAGCCGAAGACCAGGATCCTCCCGAGGCCGTGATGATGATACGAGCTGGACCATCAAGTGATCGGGGCGGATCATCGAAGAGGGCAAGGCGTCGGGAGCAGCGAGGAAGATCGCCAAGAAGATCGCCTCAAACACCGCCTAGTCTCCCAGGGGGAAACTATGCATCCTTAATTATTGGACGGCTACCAATTAGACGTTGGCTTCGCGAAATGACAGAGGACCCACGAGAAGCAGAAGTAATTTCCTTTTTTGCAATTAGTATTTGCATGTGCTTCCAGACCATTCACGGGGCGCACCTTACTCGTGAGGACTCAGTCCTTATGTTGCGAGTTTTTTTCTCCTTCAGATACCCGTTTCTGGACCCGTTGCCAGAAAAGTTTGCATACTACGTTTATTACCTCACATTTGGAAGGTTTGGAGAAGTGAAACGGGAGGAGCTCATTAGAGAACACTATGAAACCATACGCCGAATCTACGAAACTCTTGACCAAGGAATGAGCCGGTCATCGCACGGTACACACTCTCTCATCATATTGGAAATGAGCTACTACCATATCCTTATAGTGAACCCTATACTCCCTGATGAATGGATAGAACTCCCACAAACAACAAGAGCAGTGACGAGCCGGGACGTTCGTCTTGAGCGGGAGGGCGTGATGTGCGCAAATTCGCACACGAAAAAATTTAGATGAGGACCATAATTGTATACAGTATTGGAACTGGGAAGATATTTTTACAGTTTTTGAATTTGCAAGATATTTTTAATTTGGGTGAGTGTGGCAAATTCATCGGTTGATTTTTTATTTTAGGACACGCTGTCATAGTGGATGTCAGTACAGTTCTAGGTTGTGGGTGATACTACGAGTGACTCTGAAAGGTCTATATAATGGCCACATCAATTCCCACCCCTGGCCGATGGTGGCTGGCATGGGTATGGCACCTAGATATTTACCTTGAGGAAATATCTTCTAATGGTCTCTCTGGTTCACACGATTCCCGTGAATGCGTTTTATGGTATTTAGTATGTTTGATTGAGACTTTAGGATTAGCCGAAAAGTCTATATAAGCTGAGTAAAGTGCTTCCTCCTTGAGAGGTCAAGCAAGTTGGCAGACAACTTCAGGTCAAGCTCCGAGTAGTAGGAAGTTGAGAGTCAACTTCAAACCCAAGAAAACGTTTTCCTAAGCAAGTCGCAGAGAATCAACTTCAGACCCAAGAAGCATTTATTTTACCCTAGTCACTAAGCATAGGTGGTAGACCCTGCCCCTTCCATACTTGCTTGTAGCCCATTCAACTCGCAGAGAATCAACTTCAGACCCAAGAAGCATTTATTTTACCCTAGTCACTAAGCATAGGTGGTAGACCCTGCCCTTCCATACTTGCTTGTAGCCCATTCAACTGTCTTCCCTATACACTCCTTTTCGTTCGTTCAACTATACCACGGTAGCACTTTTGTCGCTTGCAACACCTCCTTCTTGGGGTGGTTGATTCTGAATATCTCTTCTCCCGACGATTTACCCCTATCACCTTGTTCAGTGTAATTTGCTCGCAAAAAATACCATCGCAAAATACGCTGACGGACGCAATCCATGAAGCAGTGCAAGAACGAATTCCTGTTGGGGGCTCCAGAAGGCAGGCGTTTCGCGCGTCTATGGCTCTCCCGAGCTAAAGAATGGGTGTATTGCCCCCATGCCCGGAGTACAGACAAGCATTGAACCTCGAGAATTCTAGGTGTGGCTTCAATACTACTGTCAAGTCCCACTTTTTCACCCTGGCACGCCATGCCCAAGAAGAAATTGCCCGGACACACTCGATGGACATGAGATCATCTCATGCACTGCTTGCTTGGAGTTTGATAGAGGTAAATCGTCGGAAGAGAGATACTCAGAAAACTGCCCCAAGAAGGAGGTGTTGCAAGCGACAAAAGTGCTACCGTGGTATAGTTGAACGAACAAATCGCAGTGGATAATGAAGACAGCTGAGAGGGCTACAAGCAAGTATGGAAGGAGCAGGGTCTACCACTGATGCCCTGCGACCAGCGTAGGAAAATGTTTCTTGGGTCAGAAGTTGACTCTCAACTTCCTACTACTCGGACTGGACTTGAAATTGTCTGCCAACTCCCTTGACCTCTCCATGAGGAAGCAGTTTACTCGTTTATATAGACTTTTGGCTACCCCAAAGTCTCAAACAAACAGAGTGATAACTATATCATACATTCAAGGGAATCGTGTGAACCAGAGAGAATATCACAGGATATTTCCTCAAGGTAAATATCTAGGTGCCATACCCATGCCCGCCACCCATCGGCCAGGGGTGGGAATTAATTTGGCCATTATATAGACCTTTCAGGGACACTCTTAGTATCACCCAGAGCCTGGAACTGTACTGACATCTATTATAAAAAGTGTCCTAAAATAAAAAATCAACCCATGAATTTGCCACACTCATCCAAATTAAAATATCTTGCAAATTCCTATCCTGTATGTGAATTGGTCCTCTTCTAGAAATTTTTTGGGTGCAAATTTAGAGCAAATCGGAGCCCACAGGATCTACCGACATGATCGCCAAGTAAATCTTCTCGCAAAGGACCTGGGAAAGTGGCCATGAGGGCACTGCATACTGTACGGAAAGGCTCGTGAGCTTCTGATGTAAAGGCACGCGCGCAGCAGCCGTCATGTTCAAAGCGGCCTGGTTGATGGCTGGTCGGAAAGTAGCTTCTTAGGGAGCGTAGTTCCTCCCCAATTACTGTGTCGGTATACCCTTTCTGAGTCGATTGTGGTTGTCTGGGAAACCATGGGATAGATCGGATATATCTTCCAAGAGCAAAACACCTAAACCCTTCCCCCAAACCTTCCTCCATTTTAGTTTCTGAATACCCTCCGCACGCTACTGTGCAGCATTGTACAACCTATAAAGATTTACCACCACCAAATTACTGTATGTGCCATGAACTAACGGCAGGGAAAGGGGGAAAAAAGGGAGGTGTCTTCATTGAGATGTATGAATTGGCTGGGACCCATTTGGAGTTGCAAATCTGCATGTCATATTAAATACATGTACCGATGGTCGAAGCAATGTACAAATCATTGCTGTCGAATGCTAGCACCAGCAAAAGTCCACCAGAAAGTCGATGGGATGTCAGCCAGCAGACAAGCTGCGTTAGAAGTTACTGCCAACGCCGAGTGTCGTTGTAGAAGAATGCTTCGAACCTTCGAAAACCGTTCCATTGCGCGGCTGGCGACGGCAGACGGCAGGGAAATGAGGGGAAGTTTTGGTGTCTTTACTGCTGAATCGGATATATCTTCCGAATGTAAAACACCAAAACCATTCCCTCTGTTGGAAGATATATTCAATCTATTATGTGCGATCCATATTCGAAGTAAAGGGGGGAATGGGATGCTTCACTGATTAGCGATGCAGGGCGGCTTTTTCCCGAAGACTAAAGGGGCATTTCTGTGTATTAGAGGGTCTAAGAATGAGGCAGAGTCATGAGATACATGATAAAAAGCGCAAATGAGGAAAAGGTTTCAGTTGATACATCAGTTTATTGGGAAGCCGGTGTAGATCAGTATCGAATGCTGAGCGTGGATCGTAATGGAGGCGACGACAACTCACGCTCCCTTGCAGCAGAATGACTGATGCGATCTTCCTGATGTGAAACAGTGTTCCAAACGAGCCACTGGTTCCACCAACATTTACATATCGGCGGGATAGAGCCTGAAAGACCAATGTAACATGCACGAATAGAGTAAAACGGTTCCCAGAATGACGAAACTCCTGCTGCCGGGCGCAGCCGTCGCGGCAAGCCGATTCTCGAGGAAAAAGGCAGAAACGAGGCCACGTTGTCGTGTCGAAAGGCAGAGTGGCAGTCCATCCTGACAACAAAAAA
>NADL03000711.1:0-54157 GCA_002205965.3 Kappaphycus alvarezii | reverse complement strand
CAGAACCCAAAGGCGGAACTTAGAGCGGGAAGTTAAAATATCATAAAAGTAGAAAACAATTTTTTTCGGGCTTGTCTCACGTTGTTACGTAACAGTACGTAAATCTCATGCAGGCCGTTCAACGTGAATTAAGCCTTACGTGCTATACGTGCAATACTGTAAAAGCAACGTGGCTGCATCAACATACTTGGCTGCATACTTGTGCAAGAGTGATTTGTATGCAGCCAGTATAATGAGTATAGTGTAAACTGTATGCAGCCATCCAGGCAACTATAGGAAAATATAGAAACCAGTGTTTACTTGTACACGTACGACACCTATAATACTGTACACGTACGACAGAGAGGAGACAGTACACGTATGCCACATAGGAGACAGTACACGTATGACATTGGGTACAGCTACTTTGAGCCTAGAATAGAGACAAACCATTCAACAACCATAACATGCCAAGTGTCAGAATGCTCCACAATGATCAGCTCAGACATCGCCACTTGAGCGATGTGAGTGGTATGAGGCGTATCTAGCAGCCGATCAGAGGGCAGAATACCAAGTGGTTTGAAAAAAGGCAAAATGCGCCGTGATTTTGAGTTGCCCGAAAATGAGTTTCGTCCCAGACAACTTTCGATTTGGCCCATTTTACACGCGTAGTAGGTGTACACACAGAAAAAGGGTGCAACTCGCTTTTTCATGCTACAGGTGTACACGTGTCCAGGTGGCAACTAAAAACCATGGATCGCATGCATTCTATCCTTTTTCAACATTTTTGTCTATCTCAGTCTCTTGATTATGTCTACTCGTTCCGGTAAACTATTTGAATAATTCCATTTCTTTGCACATCGAAGTGATTCTCTTTGCCTATTTTGGTTGGTCTAAAGACTCATAATCCCAAAAGCTGTTACTGACGATCACTTCCACTTTTGTGCCTGCTTTTGCGGGGTTGTGCTAGACTCGGAATTAGCCCTGGTGCCCCGAGTGCCCAGGGCTGCGACAGTTAGGACTTTGCCATCTGTGGGGAGGACAGTTGTGGAATCGATCGAAGTACTCGAGCCAGAAGGACCGCCGCCGAAGACGCTCGCGCTTCCCTCGTCTAGGGAAAGGTATAGGATCCCTCGTAAGTCAGTACCCCTGGACAAGCCAATAATGAAAGTTCAACGCCTCTCGGCAAAGAAAGCTAAAGCCCTCGCCGATCGAGTTGCCAAGAAGGAACTAAAGGCTAAACGAAGAGTTCCGCCGAGAAACTAGAGGTACTGCAAGCTCTGTGATATTAGCTGCAATAGCGCACAAACATTTTACGATCACATCAATTCTAAGGGTCATTGTGAAGAAAGGAACAGGGATGATGAGGGATGAGGAGAGAGAATGAAAAGGGAAGTAGGGAAAGAGTATAGATGGATAAAAGAAACAGAAAGGAGGTAGAACGGCAAGGGTGAGGTTGGTGTTGAAATCAAAGGAAAGTCCGTACCTCTTCTTTACTTGGGTGAGCTATTGGACTACAACTATATACTGTTTGCCGGTACTCACTTCGGCTTCGTGACAGCAAAATGAAAGTAGCAAAATCTACATTTGCAGTACTATCTTTGTTGATCCTATAGCCTATCAAAGCCGAGATGCCTCAGAATCCCTGATTTGCATGCGCGGGAAATTCATAATTACCGATATTCAAAACGTAAGTAACATTGCGTGCATGCTAGCTATGTGTGTTCTGTTACGTAAACGTATACTAAAACAGTCAACCCATGAATTATGCCTTACGTGACCC
Source organism: Kappaphycus alvarezii (assembly GCA_002205965.3). Taxonomy (NCBI): domain Eukaryota; phylum Rhodophyta; class Florideophyceae; order Gigartinales; family Solieriaceae; genus Kappaphycus; species Kappaphycus alvarezii. The sequence goes on along the minus strand of NADL03000711.1, from coordinate 52,395 downwards.
GCCAACGCAACTGTAATCTCTCGGCCTGTAACAGAACCCAAAGGCGGGAACTTAAGGCGGGAACTTAAAATATCATAAAAGTAGAAAACAATTTTTTGGCGGGCTTGTCTCACGTTGTTACGTAACAGTACGTAAATCTCATGCAGGCCGTTCAACGTGAATTAAGCCTTACGTGCTATACGTGCAATACTGTAAAAGCAACGTGGCTGCATCAACATACTTTGGCTGCATACTTGTGCAAGAGTGATTTGTATGCAGCCAGTATAATGAGTATAGTGTAAACTGTATGCAGCCAGTCCAGGCAACTATAGGATAAATATAGAAACCAGTGTTTACTTGTACACGTACGACACCTATAATACTGTACACGTACGACAGAGAGGAGACAGTACACGTATGCCACATAGGAGACAGTACACGTATGACACATTGGGTACAGTACTTTGAGCCTAGAATAGAGACAAACCATCAACCAACCATAACATGCCAAGTGTCAGAATGCTCCACAATGATCAGCTCAGACATCGCCACTTGGAGCGATGTGAGTGGTATGGAGGCGTATCTAGCAGCCGATCAGAGGGCAGAATACCAAGTGGTTTGAAAAAAGGCAAAATGCGCCGTGATTTTGAGTTGCCCGAAAATGAGCTTTCGTCCCAGACAACTTTCGATTTGGCCCATTTACACGCGTAGTAGGTGTACACACAGAAAAAGGGTGCAACTCGCTTTTTCATGCTACAGGTGTACACGTGTCCAGGTGGCAACTAAAAACCATGGGATCGCATGCATTCTATCCTTTTTTCAACATTTTTGTCTATCTCAGTCTCTTGATTATGTCTACTCGTTCCGGTAAACTATTTGAATAATTCCATTTCTTTGCACATCGAAGTGATTCTCTTTGCCTATTTTGGTTGGTCTAAAGACTCATAATCCCAAAAGCTGTTACTGACGATCACTTCCACTTTTGTGCCTGCTTTTGCGGGGTTGTGCTAGACTCGGAATTAGCCCTGGTGCCCCGAGTGCCCAGGGCTGCGACAGTTAGGACTTTGCCATCTGTGGGGAGGACAGTTGTGGAATCGATCGAAGTACTCGAGCCAGAAGGACCGCCGCCGAAGACGCTCGCGCTTCCCTCGTCTAGGGAAAGGTATAGGATCCCTCGTAAGTCAGTACCCCTGGACAAGCCAATAATGAAAGTTCAACGCCTCTCGGCAAAGAAAGCTAAAGCCCTCGCCGATCGAGTTGCCAAGAAGGAACTAAAGGCTAAACGAAGAGTTCCGCCGAGAAACTAGAGGTACTGCAAGCTCTGTGATATTAGCTGCAATAGCGCACAAACATTTTACGATCACATCAATTCTAAGGGTCATTGTGAAGAAAGGAACAGGGGATGATGAGGGATGAGGAGAGAGAATGAAAAGGGAAGTAGGGAAAGAGTATAGATGGATAAAAGAAACAGAAAGGAGGTAGAACGGCAAGGGTGAGGTTGGTGTTGAAAGCAAAGGAAAGTCCGTACCTCTTCTTTACTTGGGTGAGCTATTGGACTACAACTATATACTGTTTGCCGGTACTCACTTCGGCTTCGTGACAGCAAAATGAAAGTAGCAAAATCTACATTTGCAGTACTATCTTTGTTGATCCTATAGCCTATCAAAGCCGAGATGCCTCAGAATCCCTGATTTGCATGCGCGGGAAATTCATAATTACCGATATTCAAAACGTAAGTAACATTGCGTGCATGCTAGCCATGCATGTTCTGTTACGTAAACGTACACTAAAAACAGTCAAGCCATGAATTATGCCTTACGTGACCCGCCAACACAACTGTAATCTCTCGGCCTGTAACAGAACCCAAAGGCGGGAACTTAAGGCGGGAACTTAAATATCATAAAAGTAGAAAAATTTTTTTGGCGGGCTTGTTTCACGTTGTTACGTAACAGTCCGTAAATCTCATGCAGGCCGTTCAACGTGAATTAAGCCTTACGTGCTATGCGTTCAATACTGTAAAAGCAATGTGGCTGCATTAACATACTTTGGTTGCATACTTCTGCAAGAGTGATTTGTAGGCAGCCAGTATGATGATTATAGTGTTAACTGTATGCAGCCAGTCCAGGCATCTATAGAATAAATATAAAAACCGTAAGACTGAACCCGATTCCCGGTGGGAATCACGGTGTACCAGCCGAGGCGGTCCGTTGCAGTGGCCCTTTTGCGCGCCGGCGGGACAGAGACGTTCCTCGCTTGAACGACCGATACGTACGCGAAACACCATCGCCCGTGGTCGGAGAGGGAACGACTGTCTTCTAATTCCTTAGTCTGGTAGCATACCGGGTACTAGTGTTCTGCACTTGTACTTTGGTACCTGCTGGCCATACTTCTGTTGAGGTGTAGATACGTGCTGTGCACGGAAGGACGAGGCTCGTTGGTGACCTTGAGTGCTTTCACACGAGTACGACGGAAGTCAAGCAACACAGTCCGGAAGGAAACGCGCCTGAGTTAGTACGGAAAGACTGTGATTGTGGTAAGACGCCCTTTGCTGCGGGGACCTTTCGGGGCAGTGGCTGAAAATTCCTGGCTGTCTACAGGTAAAGTCGCTGTGCTTACTCGTGGCACACGGATTGCGCTCAAAGTTGAAAGACCAGCACTGGCCGATATACAGGGGTAGCGCCCTAAGGCACAAATAAAGAGGTGGTAAAGAGGTAAAGAGGAGGAAAACTAAAGAGGTAAAGAGTTGGATCTTAAACACCACGTGTCTTTGAGTAAACGCTGCAAACTTCTTGTAGGGAAAGGCTTGCCGTGACAAGCGACTATCGGTCGCCGGCTTGGGATACCCGAACAGAGGACTTTGCATACTCCCTCCATACGTGGTAATAGAGGTTTCAGATACAAAGGGTCTTGGATAAAACGTAGTCATGACGATCGCGGAGGCGGAGTTCGAATTGAAAAGCTCACCAACAATAATTTCCATGTTTGGAAGCAGAAGGTGCAGCTTCTTCTCGCTCTCCGGGAGCTTGATGACTATATTGTGGATGATCCGCCTGAGGAATCGGATGATAGGGCTCTCAAATCATGGACTCGGGCCGACCGCAAAGCTCGGGCGCTCATCGGATTGTCCCTTTCTGATGAGCACCTTGAGCATGTGCGCACTGCGGAACTGCAAAGGAGATGTGGACTATTATTCTCAACACGTTTGAGAGGCACACACTCCTCAATAAACTTGCGGCTCGACGCCGGTTTTACACCGCGGCTATGACGGTAACGAGAGAGTTTTGCAGTATGTTAACCGTGTGACGCAGCTAGCAGCGACCCTGAAATCCATGGATGTGACTATTGATGACAAAGAGATAGCCATGGCTGTGCTTAACGGATTGCCACCTCGGTTCGACAATCTCATCGTTGCCTTGGATGCGCTCGGCAATGAGGACAGGGTGTTTACTTTGGAATTTGTGAAGAGCCGGTTGTTGCAGGAAGAGGAGCGTGCTCAAATGAGGGAGTCAAAAGGGACAAAATCCAATGCTGCACTCATATCCAATGCCCGTCCGAATGACTACGGAGGTAATGCTAGACAGCTGCACTGTACGAACTGCGGTCACTCTGGTCACACCGCGGACAGATGCTGGGCAAAGATGTGAACGGTAGGCGCCCGGAAGCTCCAAGGGGCTATCGTGCATCCGGTTCTCGTAGTGGCAGAGCATCTAATAATCATCGAAACGAGAAAAATCGCCCGAGAAGAGATCAGCAGGCGTTCGTAGGTGCAAATGTATTTGATTCGACTGATTCTCATCCTTCAGCAGATAGTGGGGACAGCGTTGATGATGAAATTGTTTGCCTCATGTCACGAATTAAACAGGCCGGGATTTCGGCCGGAACTTCCTCCTGGTACGCAGATTCATGTACTTCCCATATGACTTACGATAGGAGTGTTTTCACGAATATACCGAATTTTCTGCAGCCTCAGTCGAAATGGGAACTAAAGCCCGGGCTAAGATTGCTGGGCGAGGTGACGTGGAGCTCACATTATTAGTAGATGGTTCTCGAAAGCGGTGTATTCTGCGAGATGTTGTCCACGTTCCTAGTTTCGAATATTCTCTCATCTCTGTAGGCAAAGCGGACATAGAAGGGATCAAAACTGTATTTGAGAACAAATCTTTGCAGATGACTAAGAATGGGAGAGTTGTAGCAACTGGAAAAATGCTGTGCAATAGCCTTCTTTATGCTATCGACATAGTCCAGAAGATACCCAATGATACCTTGTACTCTGCGAAAGTCACCACACTCTCGACATGGCACGAGAGAATGGCTCACGTAAGCAAGCAGGGCATTGCATCTATGGTAAGGAACAATGTTGTGGACGGCGTGCAGATCAGTGGCTCGAATACATCCGAAATATGCACCTCATGCGTTCATGGAAAGGCTCATCGTTCAGCAGTGCCGAAGGAACGCACGACTGGTAGAGCTGAAGCGATGTTAGACCTTGTTCACAGTGACGTGTGTGGACCTATGGAGGTTTCCTCTGTTGGAGGGACACGCTACTTTGTCACCTTCACGGACGATCACTCTTCCTGGTTACCGTCTACATGATGCAGCGAAAGTCAGAGGTCTTGATAAATATAAACTGTTCCAAGCTCGTAGCGAAGCCCATACTGGGCGTCGCATTGGCATTCTTCGTTCAGATCGAGGGGGAGAATATATGTCCACAGCATTCAAGGACTACCTTGCCGAGCGCGGCACAAAACATGAGCTTAGTGCAGTGGAGTCACCTGAACAGAATGGTGTTTCAGAGCGGCTGAACCGAACACTGATGGATCTGGTTCGGTCCATGCTACATGCAAAGAGTCTGCCAAAACAGTTCTGGGCCGAAGCTCTGGCGACTGCTGTATACATCCGAAACAGAGTTACAACTCGGGCACTTCCAAGCCACACGACCCCGCATCATATATGGTACGGTCGCAAGCCCAATTTGTCGCACCTTCGTACGTTCGGAAGCAAATGTTGGTACACCGTCCCGCAAGTCAATTGAGTAAGCTTGACAACCGAGCACGGGAAGCAATTATGCTTGGATATGCGGAAGCCAGCAAAGCTTACAAACTGTGGGATCCTGAATTACACAAGGTAGTTGTTTCCAGAGATGTCAGATTCAGTGAGAGCGAAACCTGCCAGTCTGAAATAAATGAGAAAGAATCAGATGAGTATCTCTCAATTAGCTCCGATGAGGATCTTGTAAGTCTCGGCGTTGAACAGGATGCTCAAGTCCGGCTTCCTACACCGGACACAGTCGAAATAACTGCATCTTCGAGACAAGATATTCAGGGACAAGGGAATGACCAGGCTAATGTTGGAAACGACCCAACGGTCGCCGAAAACGTAGGTACAGATAACGAAATCCCTGAACCCCTGAGGTGTCTGTAGCTCCTCGGAGATCTGAAAGGATTCGAAGAGCCCCAAATGCTTGGTGGAGATCAAACATATCCTTGACACCTAATGACACGGCTCTCGTTACAAATGTTGTCAACATCTCGTACGACACGCGGCGACAGGACCGGACGCAGACTTTTGGAAGTCCGCCATCGAGTCCGAGCGAGACTCGATCGTTCGGAACAAAACATGGAAGTTAGTCCCACGTTTGGAGGCCTCAAACATTCTGACTCCAAAATGGGTGTTTGCAATAAAAGATGCCCAGGACTCCAACGGAGGCTTTTCCCGAAAATCGAAGGCGCGTCTTGTCGCTCGTGGTTTCCAACAGGTGAAAGGGGTAGATTATAATGAGACGTAGCCCCTGTCGTGAAGCTCACGTCAATTCGGGTGCTTTTGGCACTTGTCGCACATCAGGACCTGGAGCTGCATCAAATGGACGTTAAACGGCATTTCTGAACGGTGAGGTGGAGGAGGACGTGTACATGGAACAGCCTGATGGATTTAAGGACGCCTCGAAACCAAATCATGTCTGCAAATTTCTGAAGGCCTTGTATGGTTTGAAACAGGCACATAGACGGTGGCACCAGAAAATCGATGATTTTCTTGTTGATGGGCTCAAATTCAAAAGTGGCACTAATGATCCCTGTGTTTATGTAAAATTTGACCCGACCTCCGACTCAATCATGATTATCCTCCTGTATGTTGATGACTTGCTGCTTGCAGGAAACAACATGGAGGCGATTGCATGGATGAAGGGAGAGCTGAACCGCCGTTTTGAAATGAAAGATTTGGGCGAAGCGAGAATGGTTGTGGGGCTTGAAATTTCTCGCCGGAGATCCGAACGATCCTTGTGTTTATCCCAGCCACGCTTTGTAGACAGCGTTTTAGAGCGATTTGGAATGCAGAATTGTAGACCTGTTCCAACTCCTATGAATCTAAACACTGACGAGTTGAACGTGGATCGGTCGGTAGATACGGGTAGTGATGCTCGGACAGATGCTCCATACAGGAGCGCCATTGGATCTCTCATGTATTTGTCTGTTGGAACACGACCTGATATATCTTATGCGGTTGGCAAACTTGCACGTTTCTGCGAAGAACCAAGAGAGAAGCATTGGTTAGCAGTAAAAAGAGTGTTAAGGTATCTCGCTGGGACCAAAGATTTAGGTCTTGTGTTCCGAGGGAATGCTGATCTGGGCTTGTCTGCATACTGTGACTCGGATTGGGCCGGAGATGTGTCCGATCGCAAATCGACGAGTGGTTTCGTGTTTCGCATGGCTGGAAGTGGGGTAAGTTGGTGCTCGCGAAAGCAAACGGTTGTCGCAGCTTCGTCATGTGAGGCCGAATACATTTCGTTAACTGCAGCAAGTAAAGAAGCAATATGGCTGAGACGTGTCGTTCGGGACATCCTTGAAAGCTGGACGTCGCTGGGCATGAAAGCACTTGGAATTGATCATGCTACTACAATATACAGCGATAACCAGGGGGCTATGGAGCTCGCTCGAAACGAGAGCACCAACAGACGCAACAAGCACATTGATATTGCATACCACTTTGTAAGAGATGCAGTTGTGCGTAAAGAGGTGGACTTGGTGTACGTGCCAACAACTGAAAATGTTGCTGACGCTTTGACAAAACCACTAGGGCGAGTTCAGATGACAAAACTTGTTAGACTGATTGTGATGGGTAGTAAGGGGAGCATGAATTAATGAAAAAAAAAAAAAAACAATGTGATCGAGGGGAGTGTTGAAAAAGGGATAGAATGCATGCGATCCCATGGTTTTTAGTTGCCACCTGGACACGTGTACACTTGTAGCATGAAAAAGCGAGTTGCACCCTTCTTCTGTGTGTACACCTACTACACGTGTAAAATGGGCCAAATCGAAAGTTGCCTGGGACGAAAGCTCATTTTCGGGCAACTCAAAATCACGGCGCATTTTGCCTTTTTTCAAACCACTTGGTATTCTGCCCTCTGATTGGCTGCTAGATACGCCTCCATACCACTCACATCGCTCCAAGTGGCGATGTCTGAGCTGATCATTGTGGAGCATTCTGACACTTGGCATGTTATGGTTGGTTGATGGTTTGTCTCTATTCTAGGCTCAAAGTACTGTACCCAATGTGTCATACGTGTACTGTCTCCTATGTGGCATACGTGTACTGTCTCCTCTCTGTCGTACGTGTACAGTATTATAGGTGTCGTATGTGTACAAGTAAACAGTGGTTTCTATATTTATCCTATAGTTGCCTGGACTGGCTGCATACAGTTTACACTATACTCATTATACTGGCTGCATACAAATCACTCTTGCACAAGTATGCAGCCAAAGTATGTTGATGCAGCCACGTTGCTTTTACAGTATTGCACGTATAGCACGTAAGGCTTAATTCACGTTGAACGGCCTGCATGAGATTTACGTACTGTTACGTAACAACGTGAGACAAGCCCGCCAAAAAATTGTTTTCTACTTTTATGATATTTTAAGTTCCCGCCTTAAGTTCCCGCCTTTGGGTTCTGTTACAGGCCGAGAGATTACAGTTGCGTTGGCGGGTCACGTAAGGCATAATTCATGGGTTGACTGTTTTAGTATACGTTTACGTAACAGAACACACATAGCTAGCATGCACGCAATGTTACTTACGTTTTGAATCTCGGTAATTATGAATTTCCCGCGCATGCAAATCAGGGATTCTGAGGCATCTCGGCTTGGGTAGGCTATAGGATCAACAAAGATAGTACTGCAAATGTAGATTTTGCTACTTTCATTTTGCTGTCACGAAGCCGAAGTGAGTACCGGCAAACATGAAGATGAGTTGCGATGGGGAAGGCTGGTGGGAGAGAGGATGAAGCTGCGGGCTTGGCTACCCAGAATTTACTCGGTACTCTAAAATTCTGACCTTAAGTACAACCTGCAACTACTCTCTAACTCACTGCGTCCATTAACAGAAACATAGAAACTGAAACATTTGGACAGATTGAAACATATTGGCCCAGTAATAACGTTCAATTGGGGCATTTTTAGAACTGCTTCCAAAGTTGTCAAATTCGTGTAAGACAGTTTGGCCCAATACACACATCAATACAGCACCTTATTTTGTAAACTCATCCGAATCGAATTCTTTTGTGCCAAAATAACGGAATCAACCCGTCATACGTATTATGGAATCACACAACTGATTTTGGATGCAGCCGGCAAACCGTAATCATAATCAGAAACCTCATACGTGTTATAAATCACATAGCTGATTTTGGATGCAGCGGCAAACCTTAATCATAATCAAAACCTCATACGTATTATGGAATCACACAACTGATTTTGGATGCAGCCGGACTAACCATAATCATAACTAGAAACCTATACGTATTATAGAATCACAAAACTGATTTTGGATGCGGCGGATACAGTAGGCATTCTACTGTACCTGGAGAACCGGAGCGGTGTAGCCATGATAGTATTTTCATAACCAACTCCCACTGTACGAACTCAAGTGCAGTAAGAAGTACAGTACGAGGTACAGTAAGAAGCACAGTACGAGGTACAGTACGAAACTTGACACCAGTACAGTATGTGTACACCACTGCACCAAAGGTTTCTACTCTTTGCTGTACCACGTGTACATCACATACACAACTGCCACCACGTACACGTGTACATACCTTACCTCGACATACCTCTTATACAGTATACTCCTCACCCACTTACAGTGCCCTACCCTATGTAAAATGACCCCATAAACACCATTCTGCCCTCTAAAATAGCTCAAAGTCAACCCTTACACCTCTACAGCCATTACACGTGTACATCACCAGCCAATAGAATTGCAGCATTTGACCTATCAGCCAATAGGATTAAAGCAGGCAATTCTTAGCCTAGGCATTATGGGCCAAGTTCCACTTGTCAACAATTATGCAAAATTTGCATTTATCGTCGACCCCTCGAAAATGGCTTTTCGTCCCCGGCAACTTTGTTTTTCGGGTAAATTTGGCATATATTATCCTTCAGAACCACATGTGTCCACGTGTACAGATATACAGCTTCCAACCTCCGTGCGAGACGTCTAGTCAAGGCGATGGGCGTGTGATCGTCTCACAAAATCACCAACACCCCCCTCGATCACATGCCCTAAGCATCGCGCAGATCGCCAAGTCCCAGAAACCTCACACATTTATTGAACGAAAGTCGTCCAAGAGGCTTCGTTAGTATATCTGCTGGCATTTCGGAAGACGGTACACGGAAGAGGGAAACGATATTGCGATGGATAGCATCTCTGACAAAGTGGTATGAGATATCGATATGCTTGTTACGCCGGTTGACCCCCTCGTTGCCTGCAAAGGATATAGTTCCTGTATTATCACAACCGATTGTAACAGTACCATCTTCTGATTTTCCCAATGCATCTGTCAGAAGGCATCTTAGCCAGGCGGCTTCTTTGCAGGCATCACAAAGCGCGATGTACTCTGCTTCGCAGGTAGACTTTGCAACAACCGTTTGCCTCCTCGACGACCAGCTGACGGCTCCACCACAAAGCTTGAATACATAGCCGCTGGTGGACTTTCTTGAGTTCAAGCAGCCACCCCAGTCCGCATCACTAAAGCCTTCGAGGTACTCCACTGAGAGATTTCCGTTTAGGACAACACCAGTTGAGAGTGTTCCTTTGATGAACCTCAAAACCCTTTTGCGGCCTGCCAGTGGTCCTCGCGAGGCTTCTCACAGTGTTGAGACAGTTTTCCAACGGCGTAGGCTAAATCTGGACGAGAACCAACCATCAGGAACATCAGACAGCCGATGATCTGTCGATACGGGACATCGCAGTACGGGCTTGTCGAAGACTCGGGGTGGAATCCCTGTTCCATTGGTGTAGTCACGGAATTACAACTGAACATTCCAAAACGTTTCAGTACGGATTCGGCATACGCCTTCTGCGATATACAGACTAGCTTGGACGACCTTTTCCTACTAATTTCAAGCCCTATGCACTTTTTCGCCTCTCCCAGGTCTTTCATCTCAAACCTTTTATTTAATTCCGCTTTCATCCAGGCCACGGCGGTTATATCACTACCGGCGAGCAGCAAGTCATCCACATAAAGGGCAATGAGCATTATGCTGTCATTCGATATGTTTGTGTACAAGCACGCGTCACTTCTCGTCGTCTTAAACCCAAGCCCATTAATCAAGAAGTCGTCAATCTTTTTGTGCCATTGACGACTCGCTTGTTTAAGGCCATAAATAGCCTTGAGGAGTTTGCAAACATGGTTTGGTTTGGAAGGGTCGACGCATCCTTCCGGTTGTTCCATGTAAATATCCTCCTCTAATTCTCCATTTAGAAACGCGGTAACCACGTCCATTTGGTGGAGCTCTAAGTCAAAATGGGCAACAATAGCTAGTAGCAATCGAATTGTCGTGAATTTGATTACCGGGGCGAAAGTCTCTGAGTAATCAACTCCTTCAATCTGCTGGAAACCTCTTGCGACTAGGCGACCCTTTCCTTGCTGAATAAGGTGGCCCTGATCATCTGGAATATCTTTAACGGTGAAAACCCAGCGCGATGAGAGGATGTTAGAGGCTTGTGAGCGCGGAACCAGCGTCCAAGTCTGGTTTTTGCGTTGGGATTTTAACTCTTTGTCAACTGCTTTCTGCCAGAAATCTGTTGCGTCCCACTCATCGCTTCCTTGAACGAGTCTGGTACCGGAACATCCTCATTAGACGTGCTGAGTAAATTAGTTCCTAAGAGGCCCTTCCACCATTGTCTTGGTGGGCGACGTGATCGACCTGATCTGCGAAGTGGTACATTGCTAGGTCCATCTCCGTCTGCACCACTTGTATGCTCTGGTTCCAAGCTCGCATCCGGGGGCTCTGGGTTCATATTTGGATTTAGAACGGGCTCATTTTGACCTCCCAATGACTCAGAGTTGCCATTTTCACCGATATTTGCCATTAAAGTATCGGGGTCAGTTTCGTCAGCAACGCTCACATCCTCTGGCTCAAAATTTTCGTCATTTTGATGCGATATATTGTCGTCAACCGAACAAGGCCCTCGCCTGGACTCATCAAACTGCACATTTCGTGAAATAACTACGCGATTCAGTTCGTCATCCCATACCTTATAGGCCTTCGTTCCGGCTGGGTATCCAAGAAACATTCCTTTCACTGCACGTTCATCAAGTTTCTGCACCTCATGGGCATGCAGTTTGTACCAGCATTGGCAGCCAAATACCCTCAAGTGAGACACATCTGGTTTATCCTTCATCCACAAGTGATGAGGCGTAATGGAACTTCCCAAGGCTCTGGTTGTTACACGATTCCGCACATACACGGCATTGTCTAGGGCTTCAGCCCAAAATGACTTTGGAACCTGCATGTGGGACAGCATAGACCGAACCAGATCTATCAATGTACGGTTGAACCGTTCTGCGACGCCATTTTGTTCAGGCGTGTAAGCGGCGGTCGTTTGATGAACCGTTCCTTGTGAGGATAAGAAGGATTGGAACTGCGAGGAAAGATACTCCCCTCCACGATCTGAACGAAACACTTTCACTCGCTGACCGGTATGCGTAAGGGCATAATTGGCAAACTTCTTATAGAACTCGAAAGTTTCATCTTTACTTTTCATCGGATAGACAACGCTCCAGTTGGAGTAATCATCGATGAACGTGACAAAGTATCTCGCACCACCTAATGACTGTGTTTGGAGTGGGCCACAGACGTCCGAATGGACTAAGTCTAGCAGCTGCTTTGCCCTACCTCCTGAGCGATGTTTGGGAATTACAGCACGAGTTGCTTTTCCTACCACACAAGCATCGCATTTCACGGAATCACAGTCAGAAGATGAGCCAGTATCTTTGGTATCATTTGAAGAAGAAAGATGAAGTCCACTTACCACGTTCTTGCGAGACATAGACAAGATTCCTTGAGTATGAACGTGAGCAAGTCTTTCGTGCCACGTCTTCAAGGAGGCTTTGTGAGCCGAATGAGTCATATCACACGTATCAAGCACGTAGAGTTCTCCTTTACTTGTCGCGGTTGCCACAGTACAGTCATTTTTCTTTACAGTACACTTGTCACGAACAAACTGAACATCAAGTCCATTGTCGACCATCTGGCGTACTGAAATTAGAGAAAAGGCAAAACTGGGAACGTGTAGCACATTGCTGAGCTTACAAGATTTTTCAATGCCGTTCACTGATAGCATCAAATGAATGCTCCCGACTCCAGCCACAATCGCACAAGCCTTGGTTCCCATCTCAACGCGGCTGTTCGAGACCTCACGGTAGTCTGTAAAGAGGCTTTTGTCAAACGTCATGTGCGGAGCACCCGGAATCTATAAGCCATGTGTTAGAGGTTATTTTAACGTTAGACTTATCCGCTTTGTTCACCAGACAAATATACTCCACCTCATTCACTTCCGAGCCATCCTTTTCTTGAGCGATCATTGCCGTTGGCTTCTGTAATTGCCTCCGCTGAAATCGTTCGGGTGGAGAAGGTCGCTTTCCATTAACATCCTTTCCCCAGCAACGGGAGGCGGTGTGTCCGGTGTGACCACAATTAGTGCACGTCAAGGAAGACTGGCGCCTTCCTTCAAAAACATTGCCAATAAGGGCGGCACTTGAAGTCATCTGTCGCCTGGACGACTTCATTGAAGCTCGTTGTTCCTCTTGAAGTAGACGACTTTTGACATACTCCACTCCAAAGGAGTTGTCTTCAGATCCAAGAGCGTCCAGAGCAACAATGAGGCTGTGAAAACGCGGTGGAAGGCCGTTAAGCACTGCCATAGCCATCTCTTTGTCATCGATAACGACCCCCATGGACTTCAAACGAGCCGCCAGGTGTCTCACACGTCCGATATACGGAAGCACCTTCTCATTTTCTAGCATACTGACAGTGTAAAACTCTCTACGAGCAGCCAACTTGTTCAGCAGCGTATGTCGCTCAAACACCTCTAGAATAGCATCCCACATACCCTTGGCAGTAACAGCATCTCTTACATGGTCCAAATGGTCATCAGAAAGAGACAGCCCTATGATTGCTCTGGCTTTTCGATCTCCCTGCTTCCATGTCCTGTACGTTGAAGAATTTTCATCAGCAGGGACGGTATCATCTGTTATGTACTGTTCTACATCTCGCAGTGCCAAAAGTAGCTGTATTTTCTGCTTCCACACATAAAAATTCGTATCCGTCAGCTTCTCTATCTTCATTGACCCTCCTCCTTGATCTTCTCCGCTACTCATTGCAAATAGATTAGAGGTGCTTGTGTTCTGTTCGAAGATCCCAAACCGGGGACCGATAGTCCCTTGCAATGGCAAGCCCACCTCTATAAGAACACAGCACACGAAACTCTAAGCTAAATGCAAAGGCCGAGCACTCGCTTTTAACCAAAGTATAGGATCCCTTTTACTGCTGAGACAAAACTACTTTCAAGTGATCTTTCCCGTTCTCGTGGCGTTTCAGAACTTCGTGGGAGTCGAACACTCTATCACAAACAGTACACCTAGGGGTCTCCTTTTTGTTGGCTACTCTAGTATTATGACCCTTAGAATGTACGTGATCGTAGAATGTCTTAGCACTATTGCAGCTAATCTGGCAGGTCTTGCAGTACCTCTTGTGCCTCGGCGGAACTCGCTTCTTCGCCTTCAGCTCCCTCTTCGCGACTCGATCGGCAAGCGCTTTGGCTTTCTTGGCCGAGAGTCGTTGAATTTTTCTAATCGGCTTCTGTGGAGGTACTGACCTGCGGGGGATCCTATATCCTTCCTGGGCGCAGGAAGGGCGAGCGTCGGCGGCGGTGGTGTTGTCGGTTCAATAACCTCGATCCTCTCCACACTTGACCTCCTCCCTGACGGTAAACCTCTGACCGATGGAGCCCTGGGCACTCGCGGCACCAGGGCTAATTCCGAGTCTAGCACAACCCCGCAGAAGCAGGCACAGATAGTGGAAGTGATCGTCAGTAACAGCTTTATGGAATTACAAGTCTTTAGACCAACCAAAAGGTGCAAAGAGAATCACTTCGATGTGCAAAGAAATGGAATTATTCAAATAACTTACCAGGAACGTGAGACATATTCAACAGGCTGAGACAAACAAAGCGAAACAGGACAACGACACAGGCGACTTACGGGAATCAAAGAGAGAGATAGCGTTGAACTGGGCCCATAACCTGAAGATGAGTTGCGATGGGGAAGGCTGGTGGGAGAGAGGATGAAGCTGCGGGCTTGGCTACCCAGAATTTACTCGGTACTCTAAAATTCTGACCTTAAGTACAACCTGCAACTACTCTCTAACTCACTGCGTCCATTAACAAAAACATAGAAACTGAACCATTTGGACAGATTGAAACATATTGGCCCAGTAATAACGTTCAATTGGGGCATTTTTAGAACTGCTTCCAAAGTTGTCAAATTCGTGTAAGACAGTTTGGCCCAATACACACATCAATACAGCACCTTATTTTGTAAACTCATCCGAATCGAATTCTCTTGTGCCAAAATAACGGACTCAACCCGTCATACGTATTATGGAATCACACAACTGATTTTGGATGCAGCCGGCAAACCGTAATCAAATCAAAACCTCATACGTGTTATAAATCATATAGCTGATTTTGGATGCAGCGGGCAAACCTTAATCATAATCAAAACCTCATACGTATTATGGAATCACACAACTGATTTTGGATGCAGCCGAATAACCCGTAATCATAATTAGAAACCTCATACGTATTATAGAATCACATAACTGATTTTGGATGCAGCCGCAAACCGTAATCATAATTAGAAACCTCATACGTATTATAGAATCACATAACTGATTTTGGATGCAGCCGGCAAACCGTAATCATAATCAGAAACCTCATACGTATGGTAGAATCACATAACTGATTTCGGATGCAGCCGGACTAACCATAATCATAACTAGAAACCTATACGTATTATAGAATCACAAAACTGATTTTGGATGCAGCCGGCGGATACAGTAGGCATTCTACTGTACCTGGAGAGACCGGAGCGGTGAAGCCATGATAGTATTTTCATAACCAACTCCCACTGTACGAACTCAAGTGCAGTAAGAAGTACAGTACGAGGTACAGTAAGAAGCACAGTACGAGGTACAGTACGAAACTTGACACCAGTACAGTATGTGTACACCACTGCACCAAAGGTTTCTACTCTTTGCTGTACCACGTGTACATCACATACACAACTGCCACCACGTACACGTGTACATACCTTACCTCGACATACCTCTTATACAGTATACTCCTCACCCACTTACAGTGCCCTACCCTTGTAAAATGACCCCATAAACACCATTCTGCCCTCTAAAATAGCTCAAAGTCAACCTTACACCTCTACAGCCATTACACGTGTACATCACCAGCCAATAGAATTGCAGCATTTGACCTATCAGCCAATAGGATTAAAGCAGGCAATTCTTAGCCTAGGCATTATGGGCCAAGTTCCACTTGTCAACAATTATGGAAAATTTGCATTTATCGTCGACCCCTCGAAAATGGCTTTTCGTCCCCGGCAACTTTGTTTTTCTGGTAAATTTGGCATATATTATCCTTCAGAACCACATGTGTCCACGTGTACAGATATACAGCTTCTCAACCTCCGTGCGAGACGTCTAGTCAAATACTGACCTGCGGGGATCCTATATCCTTCCTGGGCGTCAGGAAGGGCGAGCGTCGGCGGCGGTGGTGTTGTCGGTTCAATGACCTCGATCCTCTCCACACTTGACATCCTCCCTGACGGTAAACCTCTGACCGATGGAGCCCTGGGCACTCGCGGCACCAGGGCTAATTCCGAGTCTAGCACAACCCCGCAGAAGCAGGCACAGATAGTGGAAGTGATCGTCAGTAACAGCTTTATGGAATTACAAGTCTTTAGACCAACCAAAAGGTGCAAAGAGAATCACTTCGATGTGCAAAGTGTTGTTGATTTCTCAAGACGATCACATGACCCCCACATCGGTGCCAAACCTCATGATAGGCATGAGGCATGTTCCACGTGTACACATGCACACGTGTTGATTGAAGGGTGGCCGTAAGGCATTTCGGAAGAAAACCAAAGTTCCCAGGGACAAAAGCACGATTTTGAGAGGTCAGCGACTTAGAGGCAAAATGTTGATAATGGGGTGATTTTACGTGGGGTAGGGTACTATAAGTGGATGAGGAGTATACTGTATGAGAGATATACTGAGGGAAGCTATGTACACGTGTACGTGGTGGCAGTTGTGTATGTGATGTACACGAGGTACAGCTAAGAGTAGAAACCTTTTGTGCAGTGGTGTACACGTACTGTACTAGTGCCAAATGAGGAATTGTGCTTCGAACTGTACATCGTAATATATCAAGTACTGTACTTCTTACTGTACTTGAGTTTGTACAGTAGGAATCAATTATGGCAATACTTCTTACTGTACTTGAGTTTGTACAGTAGGAATCAATTATGGCAATACTGTCATGACTCCTAGAAAGAGGTATTTGATTTCATATTACGTATGAGGTTTCTAGTTATGATTATGGGTTTTATCCAGCTGCATCCAAAATTCAGTTATGTGATTCCATCATACGTATGTGGTTTCTAGTTATGATATTGGTTTGTACAACTGCATCCAAAATTCAGTTATGTGATTCATCATAGGTATGAGATTCGTAATTATGATGAAGATTGGACCGACTGCATCCAAAATCAGTTATGTGATTCTATTATACGTATGACGGATTGAGTCCGTTATTCTTGCACAAGGGAATTCGGTTCCGATAAGTCTGCAAAACAAGGTACTCTATTGATGTGTGTATTGGGCCAACCTGTTTACACAAATGTGTCAACTTTGGAAGCAGTTCCAAAATTGCCCCTTATGACTGTTATCACCGGGCCAAGATCTTGAAATCCGCTCAAATGGCAATAGTTTGCGGGATTCTGTTAGTGGACGCAGTGAGTTAGAAAGTAGTTGTAGGTTGTACTTAAGGCCAAGATTTTAGAGTTCCGAGTAAATTCTGGGTAGCCAAGCCCGCAACTTCATCCGTCCAGCAAAGTCCTTCACCCTCCCCGCTTCCCATTAGAACGGGAAGGAACACTTGAAAGTAGTTTTGTCCCAGAGAATTTAAAGAGATCCATTTGTTTGTTTGAAGCGACGTCTTTGGCCTTTGCTTCAGTCTAGAGTTTCGTGTGCTGTGTTCTTATAGAGGTGGGCTTGCCACTACAAGGGACTATCGGTCCCCGGCTTGGGATCTTCGAACAGAACATTAGCACCTCTAGAATATTGCAATGAGTGGCGGAGAAGATCAAGGAGGAGGATCGATGACGATCGAAAAGCTCACGGATACCAATTTCTACGTGTGAAAACAGAAGATTCAGCTCCTGTTGGCCCTTCGCGATGTGGAACAGTACATTACTGATGGCACCGTTCCTGAAGATGAACAATCTTCCACTTACAAGGCATGGAAGCGAGGGATCGAAAGGCCCGGGCCATCATCGGCTTGTCGCTGTCTGATGATCACCTGGATCATGTGAGAGATGCTGTCACAGCCAAAGAAATGTGGGACGCCATCTTGGAAGTTTTTGAGCGCCACACATTACTAAATAAGCTGGCGGCCCGGAGAGACTTCTACACGGCCACCATGCTAGACAATGAGAGAGTTTTGCCGTACATAGGACGTGTGCGACACCTAGCAGCTCGCTTAAAGTCAATGGGAGTCATCATTGATGACAAGGAAATGGCTATGGCAGTTCTCAATGGTCTTCCGCAGAGGTTTCAAAATCTCATTGTAGCGATTGACGCTCTTGGATCCGAAGATAAAACGTTCGGAGTAGAATATGTAAAAAGTCGCCTGCTCCAAGAGGAGCAACGTGCATCGATGAAGCTTACTAGAAGGCAGAATCCGCCAATTTCTGCTCTTATTGGGCACATCCCTGAGGCAAGGCGTGTTTCGACTTTGACATGCACCAACTGTGGTCACAATGGACACTCCGCTGCCCGCTGCTGGGGAAAGGACATCAACGGAAGGCGACCACCGCCACCTGATCAGTTCCTACGTAGACAGTCACAGAAGCCTACTGCGATGATTGCTCATGAGAAAGAAGATCCGGAAATTAATGAAGTCGAGTACATATGTCTGATGAACAAGGTAGATAACTCTGGTATCAACATAACGTCAAACACTTGGATTATCGACTCTGGATGCTCCGCGTGTTGAAAAAGGGATAGAATGCATGCGATCCCATGGTTTTTAGTTGCCACCTGGACACGTGTACACTTGTAGCATGAAAAAGCGAGTTGCACCCTTCTTCTGTGTGTACACCTACTACACGTGTAAAATGGGCCAAATCGAAAGTTGCCTGGGACGAAAGCTCATTTTCGGGCAACTCAAAATCACGGCGCATTTTGCCATTTTTCAAACCACTTGGTATTCTGCCCTCTGATTGGCTGCTAGATACGCCTCCATACCACTCACATCGCTCCAAGTGGCGATGTCTGAGCTGATCATTGTGGAGCATTCTGACACTTGGCATGTTATGGTTGGTTGATGGTTTGTCTCTATTCTAGGCTCAAAGTACTGTACCCAATGTGTCATACGTGTACTGTCTCCTATGTGGCATACGTGTACTGTCTCCTCTCTGTCGTACGTGTACAGTATTATAGGTGTCGTACGTGTACAAGTAAACAGTGGTTTCTATATTTATCCTATAGTTGCCTGGACTGGCTGCATACAGTTTACACTATACTCATTATACTGGCTGCATACAAATCACTCTTGCACAAGTATGCAGCCAAAGTATGTTGATGCAGCCACGTTGCTTTTACAGTATTGCACGTATAGCACGTAAGGCTTAATTCACGTTGAACGGCCTGCATGAGATTTACGTACTGTTACATAACAACGTGAGACAAGCCCGCCAAAAATTGTTTTCTACTTTTATGATATTTTAAGTTCCCGCCTTAAGTTCCCGCCTTTGGGTTCTGTTACAGGCCGAGAGATTACAGTTGCGTTGGCGGGTCACGTAAGGCATAATTCACGGGTTGACTGTTTTAGTGTACGTTTACGTAACAGAACATGCATGGCTAGCATGCACGCAATGTTACTTACGTTTTGAATATCGGTAATTATGAATTTCCCGCGCATGCAAATCAGGGATTCTGAGGCATCTCGGCTTGGGTAGGCTATAGGATCAACAAAGATAGTACTGCAAATGTAGATTTTGCTACTTTCATTTTGCTGTCACGAAGCCGAAGTGAGTACCGGCAAACAGTATATAGTTGTAGTCTAATAGCTCACCCAAGTAAAGAAGAGGTACGGACTTGCCTTTGATTTCAACACCAACCTCACCCTTGCCGTTCTATCTCCTTTCTGTTTCTTTTATCCATCTACACTCTTTCCCTACTTCCCTTTTCATTCTCTCTCCTCATCCCTCATCATCCCCTGTTCTTTCATCAGGTTATGGGCCCAGTCCACGCTACCGCTCTTTCCGCTTGATCCGTCCCTCAACCGTTGACGTTGACGTTGAGGTAATTGCTTTCTCTGTGTTGTTGGTGCTGTTGGTGTTGTCATTTGTTGCTTTGTGGTGATTGTTGTTGGGTTCTTGTCTTTGTTAGGACCCATTTGGTGATTGTTAAGCACTCTGTGTGTGGATCCTGAGTGTTTTTGTGGTTCTAATTGTGTGTTGTTGGAAGCTTTTGTTGATACGAACCAACTTTAAGGTTGTCAAGCACTCTGTGTGTGGATCCTGAGTGTTTTTGTGGTTACCATTGTGTGTTGAATCAGAGCAATCGTTGTTTGTGCTCTACTACTGTTGAGAACAATTTTGTGTTTTCAAGCACTCTGTGTGAGGATCCTGAGTGCTTTGTGGTGTCATTGCTCTGGTCATTGTTTGTTGGTTTGGTTTTTGTCTCTTTTGTGGTGGTCGTGGTCATTCGGCAATCGTCAGCTCGAGTTTATTGTTTGGAAATATTGGCCTTGTTGTTTGAGGAGAATCTAGGCCTGGTTGTTGATACCCCTTGCACTCTTGGAAAGCCTTCACGGCAACGGAAAAGAAGAAGACAGAGTGCCGGGGGTCCGCCCAAGTTTGTCCGATTCTTTTGCCGAATCGTGGTCTTGGCAATCGGTTTTTGATCCTCTCACCGGCTGTACTCTTTTGAGAACAGTGCCTTTGTGTAACGCGAGTTGGACGGACCGTACCATACAAACCCACGCGGTCGATAACGCGAGTTATCAGAAGTCGTAAGACTGAACCCGATTCCCGGTGGGAATCACGGTGTACCAGCCGAGTCGGTCCGTTGCAGTGGCCCTTTTGCGCGCCGGCGGGACAGAGACGCTCCTCGCTTGAACGACCGATACGTACGCGAAACACCATCGCCCGTGGTCGGAGAGGGAACGACTGTCTTCTAATTCCTTACTCTGGTAGCATACCGGGTACTAGTGTTCTGCACTTGTACTTTGGTACCTGCTGGCTATACTTCTGTTGAGGTGTAGATACGTGCTGTGCACGGAAGGACGAGGCTCATTGGTGACCTTGAGTGCTTTCACACGAGTACGACGGAAGTCAAGCAACACAGTCCGGAAGGAAACGCGCCTGAGTTAGTACGGAAAGACTGTGATTGTGGTAAGACGCCCTTTGCTGCGGGGACCTTTCGGGGTAGTGGCTGAAAATTCCTGGCCGTCTACAGGTAAAGTCGCTGTGCTTACTCGTGGCACACGGATTGCGCTCAAAGTTGAAAGACCAGCACTGGCCGATATACAGGGGTAGCGCCCTAAGGCACAAATAAAGAGGTGGTAAAGAGGTAAAGAGGAGGAAAACTAAAGAGGTAAAGAGTTGGAAATTAAACACCACGTGTCTTTGAGTAAACGCTGCAAACTTCTTATAGGGAAAGGCTTGCCGTGACAAGCGACTATCGGTCGCCGGCTTGGGATACCCGAACAGAGGACTTTGCATACTCCTGCATACGTGGTAATAGAGGTTTCAGATACAAAGGGTCTTGGATAAAACGTAGTCATGGACGATCGCGGAGGCGGAGTTCGAATTGAAAAGCTCACCAACAATAATTTCCATGTTTGGAAGCAGAAGGTGCAGCTTCTTCTCGCTCTCCGGGAGCTTGATGACTACATTGTGGATGATCCGCCTGAGGAATCGGATGATAGGGCTCTCAAATCATGGACTCGGGCCGACCGCAAAGCACGGGCGCTCATCGGGTTGTCCCTTTCTGATGAGCACCTTGAGCATGTGCGCACTGCGGCAACTGCAAAGGAGATGTGGACTATTATTCTCAACACGTTTGAGAGGCACACACTCCTCAATAAACTTGCGGCTCGACGCCGGTTTTACACCGCGGCTATGGATGGTAACGAGAGAGTTTTGCAGTACGTTAACCGTGTAACACAGTTGGCAGCGACCCTGAAATCCATGGATGTGACTATTGATGACAAAGAGATAGCCATGGCTGTGCTTAACGGATTGCCACCTCGGTTCGACAATCTCATCGTTGCCTTGGATGCGCTCGGCAATGAGGACAGGGTGTTTACTTTGGAATTTGTGAAGAGCCGGTTGTTGCAGGAAGAGGAGCGTGCTCAAATGAGGGAGTCAAAAGGGACAAAATCCAATGCTGCACTCATATCCAATGCCCGTCCGAATGACTACGGAGGTAATGCTAGACAGCTGCACTGTACGAACTGCGGTCACTCTGGTCACACCGCGGACAGATGCTGGGGCAAAGATGTGAACGGTAGGCGCCCGGAAGCTCCAAGGGGCTATCGTGCATCCGGTTCTCGTAGTGGCAGAGCATCTAATAATCATCGAAACGAGAAAAATCGCCCGAGAAGAGATCAGCAGGCGTTCGTAGGTGCAAATGTATTTGATTCGACTGATTCTCATCCTTCAGCAGATAGTGGGGACAGCGTTGATGATGA
This sequence comes from Kappaphycus alvarezii, assembly GCA_002205965.3. NCBI lineage: Eukaryota > Rhodophyta > Florideophyceae > Gigartinales > Solieriaceae > Kappaphycus > Kappaphycus alvarezii. The sequence goes on along the minus strand of NADL03000711.1, from coordinate 30,090 downwards.
AATTGTTTGCCTCATGTCACGAATTAAACAGGCCGGGATTTCGGCCGGAACTTCCTCTTGGTACGCAGATTCCGCATGTACTTCCCATATGACTTACGATAGGAGTGTTTTCACGAATTATACCGAATTTTCTGCAGCCTCAGTCGAAATGGGAACTAAAGCCCGGGCTAAGATTGCTGGGCGAGGTGACGTGGAGCTCACATTATTAGTAGATGGTTCTCGAAAGCGGTGTATTCTGCGAGATGTTGTCCACGTTCCTAGTTTCGAATATTCTCTATCTCTGTAGGCAAAGCGGACATAGAAGGGATCAAAACTGTATTTGAGAACAAATCTTTGCAGATGACTAAGAATGGGAGAGTTTAGCAACTGGAAAAATGCTGTGCAATAGCCTTCTTTATGCTATCGACATAGTCCAGAAGATACCCAATGATACCTTGTACTCTGCGAAAGTCACCACACTCTCGACATGGCACGAGAGAATGGCTCACGTAAGCAAGCAGGGCATTGCATCTATGGTAAGGAACAATGTTGTGGACGGCGTGCAGATCAGTGGCTCGAATACATCCGAAATATGCTCCTCATGCGTTCATGGAAAGGCTCATCGTTCAGCAGTGCCGAAGGAACGCACGACTGGTAGAGCTGAAGCGATGTTAGACCTTGTTCACAGTGACGTGTGTGGACCTATGGAGGTTTCTCTGTTGGAGGGACACGCTACTTTGTCACCTTCACGGACGATCACTCTTCCTGGGTTACCGTCTACATGATGCAGCGAAAGTCAGAGGTCTTTGATAAATATAAACTGTTCCAAGCTCGTAGCGAAGCCCATACTGGGCGTCGCATTGGCATTCTTCGTTCAGATCGAGGGGAGAATATATGTCCACTGCATTCAAGGACTACCTTGCCGAGCGCGGCACAAAACATGAGCTTAGTGCAGTGGAGTCACCTGAACAGAATGGTGTTTCAGAGCGGCTGAACCGAACACTGATGGATCTGGTTCGGTCCATGCTACATGCAAAGAGTCTGCCAAAACAGTTCTGGGCCGAAGCTCTGGCGACTGCTGTATACATCCGAAACAGAGTTACAACTCGGGCACTTCCAAGCCACACGACCCCGCATCATATATGGTACGGTCGCAAGCCCAATTTGTCGCACCTTCGTACGTTCGGAAGCAAATGTTGGTACACAGTCCCGGCAAGTCAATTGAGTAAGCTTGACAACCGAGCACGGGAAGCAATTATGCTTGGATATGCGGAAGCCAGCAAAGCTTACAAACTGTGGGATCCTGAATTACACAAGGTAGTTGTTTCCAGAGATGTCAGATTCAGTGAGAGCGAAACCTGCCAGTCTGAAATAAATGAGAAAGAATCAGATGAGTATCTCGCAATTAGCTCCGATGAGGATCTTGTAAGTCTCGGCGTTGAACAGGATGCTCAAGTCCGGCATCCTACACCGGACACAGTCGAAATAAGTGCAGCTTCGAGACAAGATATTCAGGGACAAGGGAATGACCAGGCTAATGTTGGAAACGACCCAACGGTCGCCGAAAACGTAGGTACAGATAACGAAATCCCTGAACCCCCTGAGGTGTCTGTAGCTCCTCGGAGATCTGAAAGGATTCGAAGAGCCCCAAATGCTTGGTGGAGATCAAACATATCCTTGACACCTAATGACACGGCTCTCGTTACAAATGTTGTCAACATCTCGTACCGACACGCGGCGACAGGACCGGACGCAGACTTTTGGAAGTCCGCCATCGAGTCCGAGCGAGACTCGATCGTTCGGAACAAAACATGGAAGTTAGTCCACGTTTGGAGGCCTCAAACATTCTGACTCCAAAATGGGTGTTTGCAATAAAAGATGCCCAGGACTCCACGGAGGCTTTTCCGAAATCGAAGCGCGTCTTGTCGCTCGAGGTTTCCAACAGGTGAAAGGGGTAGATATATAATGAGACGTACGCCCCTGTTCGTGAAGCTCACGTCAATTCGGGTGCTTTTGGCACTTGTCGCACATCAGGACTGGAGCTGCATCAAATGGACGTTAAGACGGCATTTCTGAACGGTGAGGTGGAGGAGGACGTGTACATGGAACAGCCTGATGGATTTAAGGACGCCTCGAAACCAAATCATGTCTGCAAATTTCTGAAGGCCTTGTATGGTTTGAAACAGGCACATAGGCGGTGGCACAGAAAATCGATGATTTTCTTGTTGATGGCTCAAATTCAAAAGTGGCACTAATGATCCCTGTGTTTATGTAAAATTTGACCGACCTCCGACTCAATCATGATTATTCTCCTGTATGTTGATGACTTACTGCTTGCAGGAAACAACATGGAGGCGATTGCATGGATGAAGGAGAGCTGAACCGCCGTTTTGAAATGAAAGATTTTGGGCGAAGCGAGAATGGTTGTGGGCTTGAAATTTCTCGCCAGAGATCCGAACGATCCTTGTGTTTATCCCAGCCACGGTTTGTAGACAGCGTTTTAGAGCGATTGGAATGCAGAATTTGTAGACCTGTTGCAACTCCTATGAATCTAAACACTGACGAGTGAACGTGGATCGGTCGGTAGATGCGGCTAGTGATGCTCGGACAGATGCTCCATACAGGAGCGCCATTGGAGCTCTCATGTATTTGTCTGTTTGGAACACGACCTGATATATCTTATGCGGTTGGCAAACTTGCACGTTTCTGCGAAGAACCAAGAGAGAAGCACTGGTTAGCAGTAAAAGAGTGTTAAGGTATCTCGCTGGGACCAAGATTTAGGTCTTGTGTTCCGAGGGAATGCTGATCTGGGCTTGTCTGCATACTGTGACTCGGATTGGGCGGAGATGTGTCCGATCGCAAATCGACGAGTGGTTTCGTGTTTCGCATGGCTGGAAGTGAGTAAGTTGGTGCTCGCGAAAGCAAACGGTTGTCGCAGCTTCGTCATGTGAGGCCGAAATACATTTCGTTAACTGCAGCAAGTAAAGAAGCAATATGGCTGAGACGTGTCGTTCGGGACATCCTTGAAACTGGACATCGCTGGGCATGAAAGCACTTGGAATTGATCATGCTACTACAATATACAGCGATAACCAGGGGGCTATGGAGCTCGCTCGAAACGAGAGCACCACAGACGCAACAAGCACATTGATATTGCATACCACTTTGTAAGAGATGCAGTTGTGCGTAAAGAGGTGGACTTGGTGTACGTGCCAACAACTGAAAATGTTGCTGACGCTTTGACAAAACCACTAGGGCGAGTTCAGATGACAAAACTTGTTAGACTGATTGTGATGGGTAGTAAGGGGAGCATGAATTAATGTAATGAAAAAACAATGTGATCGAGGGGAGTGTTGAAAAAGGGATAGAATGCATGCGATCCATGGTTTTTAGTTGCCACCTGGACACGTGTACACTTGTAGCATGAAAAAGCGAGTTGCACCCTTCTTCTGTGTGTACACCTACTACACGTGTAAAATGGGCCAAATCGAAAGTTGCCTGGGACGAAAGCTCATTTTCGGGCAACTCAAAATCACGGCGCATTTTGCCATTTTTCAAACCACTTGGGATCTTCGAACAGAACATTAGCACCTCTAGAATATTGCAATGAGTGGCGGAGAAGATCAAGGAGGAGGATCGATGACGGAACACTTGAAAGTAGTTTTGTCCCAGAGAATTTAAAGAGATCCATTTGTTTGTTTGAAGCGACGTCTTTGGCCTTTGCTTTAGTCTAGAGTTTCGTGTGCTGTGTTCTTATAGAGGTGGGCTTGCCACTACAAGGGACTATCGGTCCCCGGCTTGGGATCTTCGAACAGAACATTAGCACCTCTAGAATATTGCAATGAGTAGCGGAGAAGATCAAGGAGGAGGATCGATGAAGATCGAAAAGCTCACGGATACCAATTTCTACGTGTGGAAACAGAAGATTCAGCTCCTGTTGGCCCTTCGCGATGTGGAACAGTACATTACTGATGGCACCGTTCCTGAAGATGAACAATCTTCCACTTACAAGGCATGGAAGCAAGGGATCGAAAGGCCCGGCCATCATCGGCCTGTCGCTGTCTGATGATCACCTGGATCATGTGAGAGATGCTGTCACAGCCAAAGAAATGTGGACGCCATCTTGGAAGTTTTGAGCGCCACACATTACTAAATAAGCTGGCGGCCCGGAGAGACTTCTACACGGTCACCATGCTAGACAATGAGAAAGTTTTGCCGTACATAGGACGTGTGCGACACCTAGCAGCTCGCTTAAAGTCAATGGGAGTCATCATTGATGACAAGGAAATGGCTATGGCAGTTCTCAATGGTCTTCCGCAGAGGTTTCAAAATCTCATTGTAGCGCTTGACGCTCTTGGATCCGAAGATAACACGTTCGGAGTAGAATATGTAAAAAGTCGCCTGCTCCAAGAGGAGCAACGTGCATCGATGAAGCTTACTAGAAGGCAGAATCCGCCAAGTTCTGCTCTTATTGGGCACATCCCTGAGGCAAGGCGTGTTTCGACTTTGACATGCACCAACTGTGGTCACAATGGACACTCCGCTGCCCGCTGCTGGGGAAAGGACATCAACGGAAGGCGACCACCGCCACCTGACCGGTTCCTACGTAGACAGTCACAGAAGCCTACTGCGATGATTGCTCAAGAGAAAGAAGATCTGGAAATTAATGAAGTCGAGTACATATGTCTGATGAACAAGGTAGATAACTCTGGTATCAACATAACGTCAAACACTTGGCTTATCGACTCTGGATGCTCCGCGCACATGACATTTGACAAGAGACTGTTCTCCGACTACAGGGAGGTCTCAAACAGCCGCGTGGCTACTGCCACAGTCGAGGAGAGCTGTATGTGCTTGACACATGTAACGAGGTTCATTCGGCCACAAAGCCTCTTTGAAGACATGGCAGAAAGATTGGCCCACGTTCACACTCAAGGAATATTGTCCATGGCTCGTAAGAACGTTGTAAGTGGACTTCATATCTCCTCTTCAGATGTAACAAGAGACGCTAGCTCATCTTCTGACTGTGAATCTGTGACATGTGATGCGTGTGTGTTAGGAAAAGCAACTCGTGCTGTGATTCCTAAACAGCGCTCTGGAGGCAGGGCCAAACATTCGCTAGACTTGGTCCATTCGGAAGTCTGCGGCCCACTCCAAGTACAGTCAGTAGGTGGTGCTAGATACTTTGTCACTTTTATCGATGACCACTCAACTGGAGTGTTGTCTATCCGATGAAGAGTAAAGATGAAACGTTCCATTTTTATCAGAAGTTTGCCCAATATGCCTTCACACACACTGGTCAACGCGTGAAAGTGCTTCGATCTGATCGTGGTGGAGAGTATCTTTCTTCAGAGTTCCAATCCTTTATATCGTCACAAGGAACTGTTCATCAAACGACCGCTGCATACACACCTGAACAGAATGGTGTGGCAGAACGGCTCAATTGTACCCTGATTGATCTCGTCAGGTCTATGCTGTCCATATGAAGGTTCCAAAAGCTTTTTGGGCTGAAGCTCTGATAACGCAGTTTACGTTCGCAATCGTGTCACGACAAGAGCTTTGGGTGGTCTCGTTACTCCATTTCACCTATGGATGAAGAAAAGGCCCGATGTATCTCACCTACGTGTGTTTGGATGTCAATGCTGGTACAAGGTGCCTGGTAATGAGGTGCGTAAACTTGATGACCGCGCAAGAACGGGAATGTTTGTTGGTTATCCGCCGGGACTAAGGCCTACAAAATTTGGGATGACAATCTACATCGCATTGTTATTTCCAGGGATGTGCAGTTCGATGAGTCGAGACCAGGGGCTTGCTCTACGATGAACATTTTTCCGATGATAATGACGTGCACGTTGACCCAGAGGAGGCGACAATAGTGACGAAATTGAGTCTGAAATCATAATGGTGATAATGAACATGGCATTGAAACAGGGTCACCGGCGGAGGTTGAGAACTTTCAAAGTCAAGGTATTAAGCCCGACTCAACTAATGAGACTTTGCAACCAGAAGAAGTGAGTGTGAGCAAGATGCTGGTCCCGGCGATGTGGAACCTCGCCGCTCCACTCGTTCACGACGCCCACCCGACAGTGGTGGACAGGCCTGGTGGGAACCAGCTTATTCACACCTTCCTGTGGCGACATCAACATACCAAACTCCTTTAAAGAGGCGATGGATGGACCACAACCAAAGTTCTGGCAGAAAGCGATTGATAAGGAGCTAGAGTCCCAACGCAAAAACAGAACCTGGGCACTAGTGCCACGATCGGAAGGTGCCAATATTCTAACTTCTCGCTGGGTATTTACTGTGAAGGACATGCCGGACGATAACGGCACGTTGACTCAAAAGGGAAAAGGTCGCCTGGTTGTGCGGGGCTTTCAACAAATTGAGGGGATTGATTACTCAGAGACTTTTGCGCCGGTGATCAAATTTACAACGATTCGATTGTTTTTGGCGATTGTAGCCCACTTCGATTTAGAGCTTCATCAAATGGACGTGGTCACGGCCTTTCTGAACGGTGACTTAGAAGAGGATATTTATATGGAGCAGCCTGAAGGTATCGTTGACTCTTCCAGGCCCAATCATGTTTGCAAACTTCTCAAGGCTATCTATGGTCTTAAGCAAGCGAGTCGACAATGGCACAAAAAGATAGACGATTTCCTTATTCACACGCTTGGCTTCAAGACTACGAGAAGTGACGCCTGTCTATATACAAACATATCAGAAAAAGGCGTTATGCTGATTGCCCTATATGTGGATGACTTGCTTCTTGCGGGAAGTGACCTGAAAGCCGTGACCTGGATGAAAGGTGAGCTGAACAAGAGATTTGAGATGAAAGATTTAGGCGAGGCCAAAAAGTGCATTGGGCTTGAAATAAGTAGAAAAAGGGTCCCTAGACGGATCTGTATCTCGCAGACAGAGTATGCCAAGTCCATTTTGAAACGTTTTGGTATGGCCAGTTGCAATCCCGTGCGGACTCCGATGGAACAAGGATTACACCCTGAGACGTCAACTAGCCCGTATTGCGATGTACCATATCGACAGATCATTGGCTGCTTAATGTTTCTTATGGTTGGGTCACGTCCGGATCTTGCATATGTGGTGGGAAAACTGTCCCAACACTGTGAGAACCCTCGCGAGGACCACTGGCAAGCAGCCAAAAGAGTTCTGAGATATATCAAAGGAACGCTGTCACTAGGTGTAGTTCTAGATGGAAATCTCCCAGTGCAAATTCTAGAGGGCTTCAGCGATGCAGACTGGGGTGGTTGCTTGGACTCGAGAAAGTCCACCAGTGGATATGTTTTCAAACTGTGTGGGGGAGCTATTAGTTGATCATCTAGGAGACAAACGGTCGTTGCGAAATCCACATGCGAAGCGGAGTATATTGCACTGTGTGAGGCTTGCAAAGAGGCAGCTTGGCTCAGGTGCCTTCTTGCAGACGCATTGGGAAAGTCGAAAGACAGCACAGTTACAATCGGGTGTGATAATGCTGGTACAATAGCGTTTGCGGGTAACGAAGGAGTGAACAGGCGAAATAAGCACATTGACATATCATATCATTTTGTCCGAGATGCTGTGACTCGAAAGATTGTTTCACTGTTTCACGTACCTTCTACAGACATGCCCGCAGATATACTCACCAAGCCTCTTGGTCGCATTCTATTCATAAAATGCATAAAATCTCTAGGCCTCGGAGGGCTGCACGATGCTTAGGTCATGTAATCGAGGGGGGGTGTTGTTGATTTGGCAAGACGATCACATGACCCCACATCTGTGCCAAACCGCATGAGAGGCATGAGGAATGTTCCACGTGTACACATGCACACGTGTTGATTGAAGGGTGGCCTAAGGCATTTCGGAAGAAAACCAAAGTTCCCAGGGACAAAAGCACGATTTTGAGAGGTCAGCGACTTAGAGGCAAAATGTTGATTATGGGGTGATTTTACGTGGGGTAGGGTACTATAAGTGGATGAGGAGTATACTGTATGAGAGATATACTGAGGGAAGCTATGTACACGTGTACGGGTGGCAGTTGTGTATGTGATGTACACGAGGTACAGCTAAGAGTAGAAACCTTTTGTGCAGTGGTGTACACGTACTGTACTAGTGCCAAATGAGGAACTGTGCTTCGAACTGTACATCGTAATATACCAAGTACTGTACTTCTTACTGTACTTGAGTTTGTACAGTAGGAATCAATTATGGCAATACTTCTTACTGTACTTGAGTTTGTACAGTAGGAATCAATTATGGCAATATCATGATCCTAGAAAGAGGTATTTGATTTCATATTACGTATGAGGTTTCTAGTTATGATTATGGGTTTTATCCAGCTTCATCCAAAAATCAGTTATGTGATTCCATCATACGTATGAGTTTCTAGTTATGATATGGTTTTACACTGCATCCAAAATCAGTTATGTGATTCATCATACGTATGTGGTTTCTAGTTATGATATTGGTTTGTACAACTGCATCCAAAATCAGTTATGTGATTCCATCATAGGTATGAGATTCGTAATTATGATGAAGATTGGACCGACTGCATCCAAAATCAGTTATGTGATTCTATTATACGTATGACGGATTGAGTCCGTTATTCTTGCACAAGGGAATTCGGTTCCGATAAGTCTGCAAAACAAGGTACTGTATTGATGTGTGTATTGGGCCAACCTGTTTACACAAATGTGTCAACTTTGGAAGCAGTTCCAAAATTGCCCCTTATGACTGTTATCACCGGGCCAAGATCTTGAAATCCGCTCAAATGGCAATAGTTTGCGGGATTCTGTTAGTGGACGCAGTGAGTTAGAAAGTAGTTGTAGGTTGTACTTAAGGCCAAGATTTTAGAGTTCCGAGTAAATTCTGGGTAGCCAAGCCCGCAACTTCATCCGTCCAGCAAAGTCCTTCACCCTCCCCGCTTCCCATTAGAACGGGAAGGAACACTTGAAAGTAGTTTTGTCCCAGAGAATTTAAAGAGATCCATTTGTTTGTTTGAAGCGACGTCTTTGGCCTTTGCTTCAGTCTAGAGTTTCGTGTGCTGTGTTCTTATAGAGGTGGGCTTGCCACTACAAGGGACTATCGGTCCCCGGCTTGGGATCTTCGAACAGAACATTAGCACCTCTAGAATATTGCAATGAGTAGCGGAGAAGATCAAGGAGGAGGATCGATGAAGATCGAAAAGCTCACGGATACCAATTTCTACGTGTGGAAACAGAAGATTCAGCTCCTGTTGGCCCTTCGCGATGTGGAACAGTACATTACTGATGGCACCGTTCCTGAAGATGAACAATCTTCCACTTACAAGGCATGGAAGCAAGGGGATCGAAAGGCCCGGGCCATCATCGGCTGTCGCTGTCTGATGATCACCTGGATCATGTGAGAGATGCTGTCACAGCCAAAGAAATGTGGGACGCCATCTTGGAAGTTTTTGAGCGCCACACATTACTAAATAAGCTGGCGGCCCGGAGAGACTTCTACACGGCCACCATGCTAGACAATGAGAAGTTTTGCCGTACATAGGACGTGTGCGACACCTAGCAGCTCGCTTAAAGTCAATGGGAGTCATCATTGATGACAAGGAAATGGCTATGGCAGTTCTCAATGGTCTTCCGCAGAGGTTTCAAAATCTCATTGTAGCGCTTGACGCTCTTGGATCCGAAGATAAAACGTTCGGAGTAGAATATGTAAAAAGTCGCCTGCTCCAAGAGGAGCAACGTGCATCGATGAAGCTTACTAGAAGGCAGAATCCGCCAAGTTCTGCTCTTATTGGGCACATCCCTGAGGCAAGGCGTGTTTCGACTTTGACATGCACCAACTGTGGTCACAATGGACACTCCGCTGCCCGCTGCTGGGGAAAGGACATCAACGGAAGGCGACCACCGCCACCTGACCGGTTCCTACGTAGACAGTCACAGAAGCCTACTGCGATGATTGCTCAGAGAAAGAAGATCCGGAAATTAATGAAGTCGAGTACATATGTCTGATGAACAAGGTAGATAACTCTGGTATCAACATAACGTCAAACACTTGGCTTATCGACTCTGGATGCTCCGCGCACATGACATTTGACAAGAGACTGTTCTCCGACTACAGGGAGGTCTCAAACAGCCGCGTAGAAATGGGAACAAAAGCGTGTGCAGTAGTAGCTGGAGTCGGGACCGTCCTCATTACGCTTGTAGTGAACGGAGTTCAAAAGTCATGCAAGCTCACCAATGTGCTGCACGTTCCAAGCTTTGCTTTTTCCCTAATTTCTGTACGTAAGATGGTCGATAATGGATTGGACGTTGAGTTCGTTCGTGACAAGTGCACTGTGAAGAGGAGTGACTGCATCGTGGCTACTGCCACAAGTCGAGGAGAGCTGTATGTGCTTGACACATGTAACGAGGTTCATTCGGCGCACAAAGCCTCTTTGAAGACATGGCATGAAAGATTGGCCCACGTTCACACTCAAGGAATATTGTCCATGGCTCGTAAGAACGTTGTAAGTGGACTTCATATCTCCTCTTCAGATGTAACAAGAGACGCTAGCTCATCTTCTGACTGTGAATCTGTGACATGTGATGCGTGTGTGTTAGGAAAAGCAACTCGTGCTGTGATTCCTAAACAGCGCTCTGGAGGCAGGGCCAAACATTTGCTAGACTTGGTCCATTCGGACGTCTGCGGCCCACTCCAAGTACAGTCAGTAGGTGGTGCTAGATACTTTGTCACTTTTATCGATGACCACTCAAACTGGAGTGTTGTCTATCCGATGAAGAGTAAAGATGAAACGTTCCATTTTTATCAGAAGTTTGCCCAATATGCCTTCACACACACTGGTCAACGCGTGAAAGTGCTTCGATCTGATCGTGGTGGAGAGTATCTTTCTTCAGAGTTCCAATCCTTTCTATCGTCACAAGGAACTGTTCATCAAACGACCGCTGCATACACACCTGAACAGAATGGTGTGGCAGAACGGCTCAATCGTACCCTGATTGATCTCGTCAGGTCTATGCTGTCCCATATGAAGGTTCCGAAAGCTTTTTGGGCTGAAGCTCTGGATAACGCAGTTTACGTTCGCAATCGTGTCACGACAAGAGCTTTGGGTGGTCTCGTTACTCCATTTCACCTATGGATGAAGAAAAGGCCCGATGTATCTCACCTACGTGTGTTTGGATGTCAATGCTGGTACAAGGTGCCTGGTAATGAGGTGCGTAAACTTGACGACCGCGCAACAACGGGAATGTTTGTTGGTTATCCGCCGGGAACTAAGGCCTACAAAATTTGGGATGACAATCTACATCGCATTGTTATTTCCAGGGATGTGCAGTTCGATGAGTCGAGACCAGGGGCTTGCTCTTACGATGAACATTTTTCCGATGATAATGACGTGGACGTTGACCCAGAGGAGGCGACCAATACTGACGAAATTGAGTCTGAAACATCTAATGGTGATAATGAACATGGCATTGAAACAGGGTCACCGGCGGAGGTTGAGAACTTTCAAAGTCAAGGTATTAAGCCCGACTCAACTAATGAGACTTTGCAACCAGAAGAAGTGAGTGGTGAGCAAGATGCTGGTCCCGGCGATGTGGAACCTCGCCGCTCCACTCGTTCACGACGCCCACCCCGACAGTGGTGGACAGGCCTGGTGGGAACCAGCTTATTCACACCTTCCTGTGGCGACATCAACATACCGAACTCCTTTAAAGAGGCGATGGATGGACCACAACCAAAGTTCTGGCAGAAAGCGATTGATAAGGAGCTAGAGTCCCAACGCAAAAACAGAACCTGGGCACTAGTGCCACGATCGGAAGGTGCCAATATTCTAACTTCTCGCTGGGTATTTACTGTGAAGGACATGCCGGACGATAACGGCACGTTGACTCAAAAGGGAAAAGGTCGCCTGGTTGTGCGGGGCTTTCAACAAATTGAGGGGATTGATTACTCAGAGACTTTTGCGCCGGTGATCAAATTTACAACGATTCGATTGTTTTGGCGATTGTAGCCCACTTCGATTTAGAGCTTCATCAAATGGACGTGGTCACGGCCTTTCTGAACGGTGACTTAGAAGAGGATATTTATATGGAGCAGCCTGAAGGTATCGTTGACTCTTCCAGGCCCAATCATGTTTGCAAACTTCTCAAGGCTATCTATGGTCTTAAGCAAGCGAGTCGACAATGGCACAAAAAGATAGACGATTTCCTTATTCACACGCTTGGCTTCAAGACTACGAGAAGTGACGCCTGTCTATATACAAACATATCAGAAAAAGGCGTTATGCTGATTGCCCTATATGTGGATGACTTGCTTCTTGCGGGAAGTGACCTGAAAGCCGTGACCTGGATGAAAGGTGACTGAACAAGAGATTTGAGATGAAAGATTTAGGCGAGGCCAAAAAGTGCATTGGGCTTGAAATAAGTAGAAAGAGGGTCCCTAGACGGATCTGTATCTCGCAGACAGAGTATGCCAAGTCCATTTTGAAACGTTTTGGTATGGCCAGTTGCAATCCCGTGCGGACTCCGATGGAACAAGGATTACACCCTGAGACGTCAACTAGCCCGTATTGCGATGTACCATATCGACAGATCATTGGCTGCTTAATGTTTCTTATGGTTGGGTCACGTCTAGATCTTGCATATGTGGTGGGAAAACTGTCCCAACACTGTGAGAACCCTCGCGAGGACCACTGGCAAGCAGCCAAAAGAGTTCTGAGATATATCAAAGGAACGCTGTCACTAGGTGTAGTTCTAGATGGAAATCTCCCAGTGCAAATTCTAGAGGGCTTCAGCGATGCAGACTGGGGTGGTTGCTTGGACTCGAGAAAGTCCACCAGTGGATATGTTTTCAAACTGTGTGGGGGAGCTATTAGTTGATCATCTAGGAGACAAACGGTCGTTGCGAAATCCACATGCGAAGCGGAGTATATTGCACTGTGTGAGGCTTGCAAAGAGGCAGCTTGGCTCAGGTGCCTTCTTGCAGACGCATTGGGAAAGTCGAAAGACAGCACAGTTACAATCGGGTGTGATAATGCTGGTACAATAGCGTTTGCGGGTAACGAAGGAGTGAACAGGCGAAATAAGCACATTGACATATCATATCATTTTGTCCGAGATGCTGTGACTCGAAAGATTGTTTCACTGTTTCACGTACCTTCTACAGATATGCCCGCAGATATACTCACCAAGCCTCTTGGTCGCATTCTATTCATAAAATGCATAAAATCTCTAGGCCTCGGAGGGCTGCACGATGCTTAGGTCATGTAATCGAGGGGGGTGTTGTTGATTTGGCAAGACGATCACATGACCCCACATCTGTGCCAAACCGCATGAGAGGCATGAGGAATGTTCCACGTGTACACATGCACACGTGTTGATTGAAGGGTTGCCTAAGGCATTTCGGAAGAAATCCAAAGGTCCCAGGGACGAAAGTATGATTTTGAGAGGTCAGCGACTTAGGGGCAAAAAGTTGTTTATGGGGTGATTTTACATGGGGTAGGGTACTATAAGTGGATGAGGAGTATACTGTATGAGAGATATGCTGAGGGAAGCTTTGTACACGTGTACGGGTGGCAGTTGTGTATGTGATGTACACGAGGTACAGCTAAGAGTAGAAACCTTTTGGGCAGTGGTGTACACGTACTGTACTAGTGCCAAATGAGGAACTGTACTTCGAACTGTACATCGTAATATACCAAGTACTGTACTTCTTACTGTACCTGAGTTTGTACAGTAGGAATCAATTATGGCAATACTGTCATGACTGCTAGAAAAAGTTATTTGATTTTACATTACGTATGAGGTTTCTAGTTATGATTATGGGTTTTATCCAGCTGCATCCAGAAATCAGTTATGTGATTTCATCATACGTATGTGGTTTCTAGTTATGATACTGATTTGTACATCTGCATCCAAAAATCAGTTATGTGATTTCATCATACGTATGTGGTTTCTAGTTATGATATTGGTTTGTACAACTGCATCCAAAAATCAGTTATGTGATTTCATCATACGTATGTGGTTTCTAGTTATGATACTGATTTGTACATCTGCATCCAAAAATCAGTTATGTGATTTCATCATATGTATGAGGTTCCTAATTATGATGAAGATTGGACTGACTGCATCCAAAATCAGTTATGTGATTCTATTATACGTATGACGGATTGAGTCCGTTATTCTGGCACAAGGGAATCCGGTTCCGATAAGTTTGCAAAATAAGGTACTGTATTGATGTGTGTATTGGGCCAACCTGTTTACACAAATGTGTCAACTTTGGAAGCAGTTCCAAAATTGCCCCTAGTGACTGTTATCACCGGGCCAAGATCTTGAAATCCGCTCAAATGGCAATAGTTTGCGGGATTCTGTTAGTGGACGCAGTGAGTTAGAAAGTAGTTGTAGGTTGTACTTAATGCCAAGATTTTAGAGTTCCGAGTAAATTCTGGGTAGCCAAGCCCGCAACTTCATCCGTCCAGCAAAGTCCTTCACCCTCCGCGATTCCCATTAGATAGAGTGTTCGATTCCCACGAGGTTCTCAAGCGTCACGAGAACGGAAAGGAACACTTGAAAGTAGTTTTGTCCCAGAGAATTTAAAGAGATCCATTTGTTTGTTTGAAGCGACGTCTTTGGCCTTTGCTTTAGTCTAGAGTTTCGTGTGCTGTGTTCTTATAGAGGTGGGCTTGCCACTACAAGGGACTATCGGTCCCCGGCTTGGGATTTCGAACGGAACATTAGCACCTCTAGATTATTGCAATGAGTAGCGGAGAAGATCAAGGAGGAGGATCGATGAAGATCGAAAAGCTCACGGATACCAATTTCTACGTGTGGAAACAGAAGATTCAGCTCCTGTTGGCCTTTCGCGATGTAGAACAGTACATTACTGATGGCACCGTTCCTGAAGATGAACAATCTTCCACTTACAAGCATGGAAGCAAGGCGATCGAAAGGCCCGAGCCATCATCGGCCTGTCGCTGTCTGATGACCACCTGGATCATGTGAGAGTGCTGTCACAGCCAAAGAAATGTGGGACGCCATCTTGGAAGTTTTTGAGCGCCACACATTACTTAATAAGCTGGCGGCCCGGAGAGACTTCTACACGGTCACCATGCTAGACAATGAGAAAGTTTTGCCGTACATAGGACGTGTGCGACACCTAGCAGCTCGCTTGAAGTCAATGGGAGTCATCATTGATGACAAGGAAATGGCTATGGCAGTTCTCAATGGTCTTCCGCAGAGGTTTCAAAATCTCATTGTAGCGCTTGACGCTCTTGGATCCGAAGATAACATGTTCGGAGTAGAATATGTAAAAAGTCGCCTGCTCCAAGAGGAGCAACGTGCATCGATGAAGCTACTAGAAGACAGAATCCGCCAAGTTCTGCTCTTATTGGGCACATCCCTGAGGCAAGGCGTGTTTCGACTTTGACATGCACCAACTGTGGTCACAATGGACACTCCGCTGCCCGCTGCTGGGGAAAGGACATCAACGGAAGGCGACCACCGCCACCTGACCGGTTCCTACGTAGACAGTCACAGAAGCCTACTGCGATGATTGCTCAAGAGAAAGAAGATCCGGAAATTAATGAAGTCGAGTACATGTCTGATGAACAAGGTAGATAACTCTGGTATCAACATAACGTCAAACACTTGGCTTATCGACTCTGGATGCTCCGCGCACATGACATTTGACAAGAGACTGTTCTCCGACTACAGGGAGGTCTCAAACAGCCGCGTAGAAATGGGAACAAAAGCGTGTGCAGTAGTAGCTGGAGTCGGGACCGTCCTCATTACGCTTGTAGTGAACGGAGTTCAAAAGTCATGCAAGCTCACCAATGTGCTGCACGTTCCAAGCTTTGCTTTTTCCCTAATTTCTGTACGTAAGATGGTCGATAATGGATTGGACGTTGAGTTCGTTCGTGACAAGTGCACTGTGAAGAGGAGTGACTGCATCGTGGCTACTGCCACAAGTCGAGGAGAGCTGTATGTGCTTGACACATGTAACGAGGTTCATTCGGCGCACAAAGCCTCTTTGAAGACATGGCATGAAAGATTGGCCCACGTTCACACTCAAGGAATATTGTCCATGGCTCGTAAGAACGTTGTAAGTGGACTTCATATCTCCTCTTCAGATGTAACAAGAGACGCTAGCTCATCTTCTGACTGTGAATCTGTGACATGTGATGCGTGTGTGTTAGGAAAAGCAACTCGTGCTGTGATTCCTAAACAGCGCTCTGGAGGCAGGGCCAAACATTTGCTAGACTTGGTCCATTCGGACGTCTGCGGCCCACTCCAAGTACAGTCAGTAGGTGGTGCTAGATACTTTGTCACTTTTATCGATGACCACTCAAACTGGAGTGTTGTCTATCCGATGAAGAGTAAAGATGAAACGTTCCATTTTTATCAGAAGTTTGCCCAATATGCCTTCACACACACTGGTCAACGCGTGAAAGTGCTTCGATCTGATCGTGGTGGAGAGTATCTTTCTTCAGAGTTCCAATCCTTTCTATCGTCACAAGGAACTGTTCATCAAACGACCGCTGCATACACACCTGAACAGAATGGTGTGGCAGAACGGCTCAATCGTACCCTGATTGATCTCGTCAGGTCTATGCTGTCCCATATGAAGGTTCCGAAAGCTTTTTGGGCTGAAGCTCTGGATAACGCAGTTTACGTTCGCAATCGTGTCACGACAAGAGCTTTGGGTGGTCTCGTTACTCCATTTCACCTATGGATGAAGAAAAGGCCCGATGTATCTCACCTACGTGTGTTTGGATGTCAATGCTGGTACAAGGTGCCTGGTAATGAGGTGCGTAAACTTGACGACCGCGCAAGAACGGGAATGTTTGTTGGTTATCCGCCGGGAACTAAGGCCTACAAAATTTGGGATGACAATCTACATCGCATTGTTATTTCCAGGGATGTGCAGTTCGATGAGTCGAGACCAGGGGCTTGCTCTACGATGAACATTTTTCCGATGATAATGACGTGCACGTTGACCCAGAGGAGGCGACCAATACTGACGAAATTGAGTCTGAAACATCTAATGGTGATAATGAACATGGCATTGAAACAGGGTCACCGGCGGAGGTTGAGAACTTTCAAAGTCAAGGTATTGAGCCCGACTCAACTAATGAGACTTTGCAACCAGAAGAAGTGAGTGGTGAGCAAGATGCTGGTCCCGGCGATGTGGAACCTCGCCGCTCCACTCGTTCACGACGCCCACCCCGACAGTGGTGGACAGGCCTGGTGGGAACCAGCTTATTCACACCTTCCTGTGGCGACATCAACATACCGAACTCCTTTAAAGAGGCGATGGATGGACCACAACCAAAGTTCTGGCAGAAAGCGATTGATAAGGAGCTAGAGTCCCAACGCAAAAACAGAACCTGGGCACTAGTGCCACGATCGGAAGGTGCCAATATTCTAACTTCTCGCTGGGTATTTACTGTGAAGGACATGCCGGACGATAACGGCACGTTGACTCAAAAGGGAAAAGGTCGCCTGGTTGTGCGGGGCTTTCAACAAATTGAGGGGATTGATTACTCAGAGACTTTTGCGCCGGTGATCAAATTTACAACGATTCGATTGTTTTGGCGATTGTAGCCCACTTCGATTTAGAGCTTCATCAAATGGACGTGGTCACGGCCTTTCTGAACGGTGACTTAGAAGAGGATATTTATATGGAGCAGCCTGAAGGTATCGTTGACTCTTCCAGGCCCAATCATGTTTGCAAACTTCTCAAGGCTATCTATGGTCTTAAGCAAGCGAGTCGACAATGGCACAAAAAGATAGACGATTTCCTTATTCACACGCTTGGCTTCAAGACTACGAGAAGTGACGCCTGTCTATATACAAACATATCAGAAAAAGGCGTTATGCTGATTGCCCTATATGTGGATGACTTGCTTCTTGCGGGAAGTGACCTGAAAGCCGTGACCTGGATGAAAGGTGAACTGAACAAGAGATTTGAGATGAAAGATTTAGGCGAGGCCAAAAAGTGCATTGGGCTTGAAATAAGTAGAAAAAGGGTCCCTAGACGGATCTATATCTCGCAGACAGAGTATGCCAAGTCCATTTTGAAACGTTTTGGTATGGCCAGTTGCAATCCCGTGCGGACTCCGATGGAACAAGGATTACACCCTGAGACGTCAACTAGCCCGTATTGCGATGTACCATATCGACAGATCATTGGCTGCTTAATGTTTCTTATGGTGGGTCACGTCCAGATCTTGCATATGTGGTGGGAAAACTGTCCCAACACTGTGAGAACCCTCGCGAGGACCACTGGCAAGCAGCCAAAAGAGTTCTGAGATATATCAAAGGAACGCTGTCACTAGGTGTAGTTCTAGATGGAAATCTCCCAGTGCAAACTCTAGAGGGCTTCAGCGATGCAGACTGGGGTGGTTGCTTGGACTCGAGAAAGTCCACCAGTGGATATGTTTTCAAACTGTGTGGGGGAGCTATTAGTTGGTCATCTAGGAGACAAACGGTCGTTGCGAAATCCACATGCGAAGCGGAGTATATTGCACTGTGTGAGGCTTGCAAAGAGGCAGCTTGGCTCAGGTGCCTTCTTGCAGACGCATTGGGAAAGTCGAAAGACAGCACAGTTACAATCGGGTGTGATAATGCTGGTACAATAGCGTTTGCGGGTAACGAAGGAGTGAACAGGCGAAATAAGCACATTGACATATCATATCATTTTGTCCGAGATGCTGTGACTCGAAAGATTGTTTCACTGTTTCACGTACCTTCTACAGATATGCCCGCAGATATACTCACCAAGCCTCTTGGTCGCATTCTATTCATAAAATGCATAAAATCTCTAGGCCTCGGAGGGCTGCACGATGCTTAGGTCATGTAATCGAGGGGGGTGTTGTTGATTTGGCAAGACGATCACATGACCCCACATCGGTGCCAAACCGCATGAGAGGCATGAGGCATGTTCCACGTGTACACATGCACACGTGTTGATTGAAGGGTGGCCTAAGGCATTTCGGAAGAAATCCAAAGTCCCAGGGACGAAAGTATGATTTTGAGAGGTCAGCGACTTAGGGGCAAAATGTTGTTTATGGGGTGATTTTACATGGGGTAGGGTACTATAAGTGGATGAGGAGTATACTGTATGAGAGATATGCTGAGGGAAGCTTGTACACGTGTACGGGTGGCAGTTGTGTATGTGATGTACACGAGGTACAGCTAAGAGTAGAAACCTTTTGGCAGTGGTGTACACGTACTGTACTAGTGCCAAATGAGGAACTGTACTTCGAACTGTACATCGTAATATACCAAGTACTGTACTTCTTACTGTACTGAGTTTGTACAGTAGGAATCAATTATGGCAATACTGTCATGACTGCTAGAAAAGTATTTGATTTTACACGTATAGGTTTCTAGTTATGATTATGGGTCCAGCTGCATCCAGAAATAGTTATGATTTCATCATACGTATGTGGTTTCTAGTTATGATATGTTTTACAGCTGCATCCAAAAATCAGTTATGTGATTCATCATACGTATGTGGTTTCTAGTTATGATATTGGTTTGTACACTGCATCCAAAAATCAGTTATGTGATTCATCATACGTATGTGGTTTCTAGTTATGATATTGATTTGTACAACTGCATCCAAAAATCAGTTATGTGATTCATCATATGTATGAGGTTCTAATTATGATGAAGATTGGACTGACTGCATCCAAAATCAGTTATGTGATTCTATTATACGTATGACGGATTGAGTCCGTTATTCTGGCACAAGGGAATCGGTTCCGATAAGTTGCAAAATAAGGTACTGTATTGATGTGTGTATTGGGCCAACCTGTTTACACAAATGTGTCAACTTTGGAAGCAGTTCCAAAATTGCCCCTATGACTGTTATCACCGGGCCAAGATCTTGAAATCCGCTCAAATGGCAATAGTTTGCGGGATTCTGTTAGTGGACGCAGTGAGTTAGAAAGTAGTTGTAGGTTGTACTTAAGGCCAAGATTTTAGAGTTCCGAGTAAATTCTGGGTAGCCAAGCCCGCAACTTCATCCGTCCAGCAAAGTCCTTCACCCTCCGCGATTCCCATTAGATAGAGTGTTCGATTCCACGAGGTTCTCAAGCGTCACGAGAACGGAAGGAACACTTGAAAGTAGTTTTGTCCCAGAGAATTTAAAGAGATCCATTTGTTTGTTTGAAGCGACGTCTTTGGCCTTTGCTTTAGTCTAGAGTTTCGTGTGCTGTGTTCTTATAGAGGTGGGCTTGCCACTACAAGGGACTATCGGTCCCCGGCTTGGGATCTTCGAACAGAACATTAGCACCTCTAGAATATTGCAATGAGTAGCGGAGAAGATCAAGGAGGAGGATCGATGAAGATCGAAAAGCTCACGGATACCAATTTCTACGTGTGGAAACAGAAGATTCAGCTCCTGTTGGCCCTTCGCGATGTGGAACAGTACATTACTGATGGCACCGTTCCTGAAGATGAACAATCTTCCACTTACAAGGCATGGAAGCAAGGGATCGAAAGGCCCGGGCCATCATCGGCCTGTCGCTGTCTGATGATCACCTGGATCATGTGAGAGATGCTGTCACAGCCAAAGAAATGTGGGACGCCATCTTGGAAGTTTTTGAGCGCCACACATTACTAATAAGCTGGCGGCCCGGAGAGACTTCTACACGGTCACCATGCTAGACAATGAGAAAGTTTTGCCGTACATAGGACGTGTGCGACACCTAGCAGCTCGCTTAAAGTCAATGGGAGTCATCATTGATGACAAGGAAATGGCTATGGCAGTTCTCAATGGTCTTCCGCAGAGGTTTCAAAATCTCATTGTAGCGCTTGACGCTCTTGGATCCGAAGATAACGTTCGGAGTAGAATATGTAAAAAGTCGCCTGCTCCAAGAGGAGCAACGTGCATCGATGAAGCTTACTAGAAGCAGAATCCGCCAAGTTCTGCTCTTATTGGGCACATCCCTGAGGCAAGGCGTGTTTCGACTTTGACATGCACCAACTGTGGTCACAATGGACACTCCGCTGCCCGCTGCTGGGGAAAGGACATCAACGGAAGGCGACCACCGCCACCTGACCGGTTCCTACGTAGACAGTCACAGAAGCCTACTGCGATGATTGCTCAAGAGAAAGAAGATCCGGAAATTAATGAAGTCGAGTACATATGTCTGATGAACAAGGTAGATAACTCTGGTATCAACATAACGTCAAACACTTGGCTTATCGACTCTGGATGCTCCGCGCACATGACATTTGACAAGAGACTGTTCTCCGACTACAGGGAGGTCTCAAACAGCCGCGTAGAAATGGGAACAAAAGCGTGTGCAGTAGTAGCTGGAGTCGGGACCGTCCTCATTACGCTTGTAGTGAACGGAGTTCAAAAGTCATGCAAGCTCACCAATGTGCTGCACGTTCCAAGCTTTGCTTTTTCCCTAATTTCTGTACGTAAGATGGTCGATAATGGATTGGACGTTGAGTTCGTTCGTGACAAGTGCACTGTGAAGAGGAGTGACTGCATCGTGGCTACTGCCACAAGTCGAGGAGAGCTGTATGTGCTTGACACATGTAACGAGGTTCATTCGGCGCACAAAGCCTCTTTGAAGACATGGCATGAAAGATTGGCCCACGTTCACACTCAAGGAATATTGTCCATGGCTCGTAAGAACGTTGTAAGTGGACTTCATATCTCCTCTTCAGATGTAACAAGAGACGCTAGCTCATCTTCTGACTGTGAATCTGTGACATGTGATGCGTGTGTGTTAGGAAAAGCAACTCGTGCTGTGATTCCTAAACAGCGCTCTGGAGGCAGGGCCAAACATTTGCTAGACTTGGTCCATTCGGACGTCTGCGGCCCACTCCAAGTACAGTCAGTAGGTGGTGCTAGATACTTTGTCACTTTTATCGATGACCACTCAAACTGGAGTGTTGTCTATCCGATGAAGAGTAAAGATGAAACGTTCCATTTTTATCAGAAGTTTGCCCAATATGCCTTCACACACACTGGTCAACGCGTGAAAGTGCTTCGATCTGATCGTGGTGGAGAGTATCTTTCTTCAGAGTTCCAATCCTTTCTATCGTCACAAGGAACTGTTCATCAAACGACCGCTGCATACACACCTGAACAGAATGGTGTGGCAGAACGGCTCAATCGTACCCTGATTGATCTCGTCAGGTCTATGCTGTCCCATATGAAGGTTCCGAAAGCTTTTTGGGCTGAAGCTCTGGATAACGCAGTTTACGTTCGCAATCGTGTCACGACAAGAGCTTTGGGTGGTCTCGTTACTCCATTTCACCTATGGATGAAGAAAAGGCCCGATGTATCTCACCTACGTGTGTTTGGATGTCAATGCTGGTACAAGGTGCCTGGTAATGAGGTGCGTAAACTTGACGACCGCGCAACAACGGGAATGTTTGTTGGTTATCCGCCGGGAACTAAGGCCTACAAAATTTGGGATGACAATCTACATCGCATTGTTATTTCCAGGGATGTGCAGTTCGATGAGTCGAGACCAGGGGCTTGCTCTTACGATGAACATTTTTCCGATGATAATGACGTGGACGTTGACCCAGAGGAGGCGACCAATACTGACGAAATTGAGTCTGAAACATCTAATGGTGATAATGAACATGGCATTGAAACAGGGTCACCGGCGGAGGTTGAGAACTTTCAAAGTCAAGGTATTGAGCCCGACTCAACTAATGAGACTTTGCAACCAGAAGAAGTGAGTGGTGAGCAAGATGCTGGTCCCGGCGATGTGGAACCTCGCCGCTCCACTCGTTCACGACGCCCACCCCGACAGTGGTGGACAGGCCTGGTGGGAACCAGCTTATTCACACCTTCCTGTGGCGACATCAACATACCGAACTCCTTTAAAGAGGCGATGGATGGACCACAACCAAAGTTCTGGCAGAAAGCGATTGATAAGGAGCTAGAGTCCCAACGCAAAAACAGAACCTGGGCACTAGTGCCACGATCGGAAGGTGCCAATATTCTAACTTCTCGCTGGGTATTTACTGTGAAGGACATGCCGGACGATAACGGCACGTTGACTCAAAAGGGAAAAGGTCGCCTGGTTGTGCGGGGCTTTCAACAAATTGAGGGGATTGATTACTCAGAGACTTTTGCGCCGGTGATCAAATTTACAACGATTCGATTGTTGTTGGCGATTGTAGCCCACTTCGATTTAGAGCTTCATCAAATGGACGTGGTCACGGCCTTTCTGAACGGTGACTTAGAAGAGGATATTTATATGGAGCAGCCTGAAGGTATCGTTGACTCTTCCAGGCCCAATCATGTTTGCAAACTTCTCAAGGCTATCTATGGTCTTAAGCAAGCGAGTCGACAATGGCACAAAAAGATAGACGATTTCCTTATTCACACGCTTGGCTTCAAGACTACGAGAAGTGACGCCTGTCTATATACAAACATATCAGAAAAAGGCGTTATGCTGATTGCCCTATATGTGGATGACTTGCTTCTTGCGGGAAGTGACCTGAAAGCCGTGACCTGGATGAAAGGTGAACTGAACAAGAGATTTGAGATGAAAGATTTAGGCGAGGCCAAAAAGTGCATTGGGCTTGAAATAAGTAGAAAAAGGGTCCCTAGACGGATCTATATCTCGCAGACAGAGTATGCCAAGTCCATTTTGAAACGTTTTGGTATGGCCAGTTGCAATCCCGTGCGGACTCCGATGGAACAAGGATTACACCCTGAGACGTCAACTAGCCCGTATTGCGATGTACCATATCGACAGATCATTGGCTGCTTAATGTTTCTTATGGTAGGGTCACGTCCAGATCTTGCATATGTGGTGGGAAAACTGTCCCAACACTGTGAGAACCCTCGCGAGGACCACTGGCAAGCAGCCAAAGAGTTCTGAGATATATCAAAGGAACGCTCTCACTAGGTGTAGTTCTAGATGGAAATCTCCCAGTGCAAACTCTAGAGGGCTTCAGCGATGCAGACTGGGGTGGTTGCTTGGACTCGAGAAAGTCCACCAGTGGATATGTTTTCAAACTGTGTGGGGGAGCTATTAGTTGGTCATCTAGGAGACAAACGGTCGTTGCGAAATCCACATGCGAAGCGGAGTATATTGCACTGTGTGAGGCTTGCAAAGAGGCAGCTTGGCTCAGGTGCCTTCTTGCAGACGCATTGGGAAAGTCGAAAGACAGCACAGTTACAATCGGGTGTGATAATGCTGGTACAATAGCGTTTGCGGGTAACGAAGGAGTGAACAGGCGAAATAAGCACATTGACATATCATATCATTTTGTCCGAGATGCTGTGACTCGAAAGATTGTTTCACTGTTTCACGTACCTTCTACAGATATGCCGCAGATATACTCACCAAGCCTCTTGGTCGCATTCTATTCATAAAATGCATAAAATCTCTAGGCCTCGGAGGGCTGCACGATGCTTAGGTCATGTAATCGAGGGGGGTGTTGTTGATTTGGCAAGACGATCACATGACCCCACATCGGTGCCAAACCTCATGAGAGGCATGAGGCATGTTCCACGTGTACACATGCACACGTGTTGATTGAAGGGTGGCCTAAGGCATTTCGGAAGAAATCCAAAGTTCCCAGGGACGAAAGTACGATTTTGAGAGGTCAGCGACTTAGGGCAAAATGTTGTTTATGGGGTGATTTTACATGGGGTAGGGTACTATAAGTGGATGAGGAGTATACTGTATGAGAGATATGCTGAGGGAAGCTATGTACACGTGTACGTGGTGGCAGTTGTGTATGTGATGTACACGAGGTACAGCTAAGAGTAGAAACCTTTTGTGCAGTGGTGTACACGTACTGTACTAGTGCCAAATGAGGAACTGTACTTCGAACTGTACATCGTAATATACCAAGTACTGTACTTCTTACTGTACTGAGTTTGTACAGTAGGAATCAATTATGGCAATACTGTCATGACTGCTAGAAAAGTATTTGATTTTACATTACGTATGAGGTTTCTAGTTATGATTATGGGTTTTATCCAGCTGCATCCAGAAATCAGTTATGTGATTTCATCATACGTATGTGGTTTCTAGTTATGATACTGTTTGTACATCTGCATCCAAAAATCAGTTATGTGATTCATCATACGTATGTGGTTTCTAGTTATGATATTGGTTTGTACAACTGCATCCAAAAATCAGTTATGTGATTTCATCATACGTATGTGGTTTCTAGTTATGATACTGATTTGTACACTGCATCCAAAATCAGTTATGTGATTCATCATATGTATGAGGTTCTAATTATGATGAAGATTGGACGACTGCATCCAAAATCAGTTATGTGATTCTATTATACGTATGACGGATTGAGTCCGTTATTCTGGCACAAGGGAATTCGGTTCCGATAAGTTGCAAAATAAGGTACTGTATTGATGTGTGTATTGGGCCAACCTGTTTACACAAATGTGTCAACTTTGGAAGCAGTTCCAAAATTGCCCCTATGACTGTTATCACCGGGCCAAGATCTTGAAATCCGCTCAAATGGCAATAGTTTGCGGGATTCTGTTAGTGGACGCAGTGAGTTAGAAAGTAGTTGTAGGTTGTACTTAAGGCCAAGATTTTAGAGTTCCGAGTAAATTCTGGGTAGCCAAGCCCGCAACTTCATCCGTCCAGCAAAGTCCTTCACCCTCCGCGATTCCCATTAGATAGAGTGTTCGATTCCACGAGGTTCTCAAGCGTCACGAGAACGGAAAGGAACACTTGAAAGTAGTTTTGTCCCAGAGAATTTAAAGAGATCCATTTGTTTGTTTGAAGCGACGTCTTTGGCCTTTGCTTTAGTCTAGAGTTTCGTGTGCTGTGTTCTTATAGAGGTGGGCTTGCCACTACAAGGGACTATCGGTCCCCGGCTTGGGATTTTCGAACGGAACATTAGCACCTCTAGATATTGCAATGAGTAGCGGAGAAGATCAAGGAGGAGGATCGATGAAGATCGAAAAGCTCACGGATACCAATTTCTACGTGTGGAAACAGAAGATTCAGCTCCTGTTGGCCTTCGCGATGTAGAACAGTACATTACTGATGGCACCGTTCCTGAAGATGAACAATCTTCCACTTACAAAGCATGGAAGCAAGGCGATCGAAAGGCCCGAGCCATCATCGGCCTGTCGCTGTCTGATGACCACCTGGATCATGTGAGAGTGCTGTCACAGCCAAAGAAATGTGGGACGCCATCTTGGAAGTTTTTGAGCGCCACACATTACTTAATAAGCTGGCGGCCCGGAGAGACTTCTACACGGTCACCATGCTAGACAATGAGAAAGTTTTGCCGTACATAGGACGTGTGCGACACCTAGCAGCTCGCTTAAAGTCAATGGGAGTCATCATTGATGACAAGGAAATGGCTATGGCAGTTCTCAATGGTCTTCCGCAGAGGTTTCAAAATCTCATTGTAGCGCTTGACGCTCTTGGATCCGAAGATAACATGTTCGGAGTAGAATATGTAAAAAGTCGCCTGCTCCAAGAGGAGCAACGTGCATCGATGAAGCTTACTAGAAGCAGAATCCGCCAAGTTCTGCTCTTATTGGGCACATCCCTGAGGCAAGGCGTGTTTCGACTTTGACATGCACCAACTGTGGTCACAATGGACACTCCGCTGCCCGCTGCTGGGGAAAGGACATCAACGGAAGGCGACCACCGCCACCTGACCGTTCCTACGTAGACAGTCACAGAAGCCTACTGCGATGATTGCTCAAGAGAAAGAAGATCCGGAAATTAATGAAGTCGAGTACATATGTCTGATGAACAAGGTAGATAACTCTGGTATCAACATAACGTCAAACACTTGGCTTATCGACTCTGGATGCTCCGCGCACATGACATTTGACAAGAGACTGTTCTCCGACTACAGGGAGGTCTCAAACAGCCGCGTAGAAATGGGAACAAAAGCGTGTGCAGTAGTAGCTGGAGTCGGGACCGTCCTCATTACGCTTGTAGTGAACGGAGTTCAAAAGTCATGCAAGCTCACCAATGTGCTGCACGTTCCAAGCTTTGCTTTTTCCCTAATTTCTGTACGTAAGATGGTCGATAATGGATTGGACGTTGAGTTCGTTCGTGACAAGTGCACTGTGAAGAGGAGTGACTGCATCGTGGCTACTGCCACAAGTCGAGGAGAGCTGTATGTGCTTGACACATGTAACGAGGTTCATTCGGCGCACAAAGCCTCTTTGAAGACATGGCACGAAAGATTGGCCCACGTTCACACTCAAGGAATATTGTCCATGGCTCGTAAGAACGTTGTAAGTGGACTTCATATCTCCTCTTCAGATGTAACAAGAGACGCTAGCTCATCTTCTGACTGTGAATCTGTGACATGTGATGCGTGTGTGTTAGGAAAAGCAACTCGTGCTGTGATTCCTAAACAGCGCTCTGGAGGCAGGGCCAAACATTCGCTAGACTTGGTCCATTCGGAGTCTGCGGCCCACTCCAAGTACAGTCAGTAGGTGGTGCTAGATACTTTGTCACTTTTATCGATGATCACTCAACTGGAGTGTTGTCTATCCGATGAAGAGTAAAGATGAAACGTTCCATTTTTATCAGAAGTTTGCCCAATATGCCTTCACACACACTGGTCAACGCGTGAAAGTGCTTCGATCTGATCGTGGTGGAGAGTATCTTTCTTCAGAGTTCCAATCCTTTCTATCGTCACAAGGAACTGTTCATCAAACGACCGCTGCATACACACCTGAACAGAATGGTGTGGCAGAACGGCTCAATCGTACCCTGATTGATCTCGTCAGGTCTATGCTGTCCCATATGAAGGTTCTGAAAGCTTTTTGGGCTGAAGCTCTGGATAACGCAGTTTACGTTCGCAATCGTGTCACGACAAGAGCTTTGGGTGGTCTCGTTACTCCATTTCACCTATGGATGAAGAAAAGGCCCGATGTATCTCACCTACGTGTGTTTGGATGTCAATGCTGGTACAAGGTGCCTGGTAATGAGGTGCGTAAACTTGATGACCGCGCAAGAACGGGAATGTTTGTTGGTTATCCGCCGGGGACTAAGGCCTACAAAATTTGGGATGACAATCTACATCGCATTGTTATTTCCAGGGATGTGCAGTTCGATGAGTCGAGACCAGGGGCTGCTCCTACGATGAACATTTTTCCGATGATAATGACGTGCACGTTGACCCAGAGGAGGCGAGCAATAGTGACGAAATTGAGTCTGAAACATCTAATGGTGATAATGAACATGGCATTGAAACAGGGTCACCGGCGGAGGTTGAGAACTTTCAAAGTCAAGGTATTAAGCCCGACTCAACTAATGAGACTTTGCAACCAGAAGAAGTGAGTGGTGAGCAAGATGCTGGTCCCGGCGATGTGGAACCTCGCCGCTCCACTCGTTCACGACGCCCACCCCGACAGTGGTGGACAGGCCTGGTGGGAACCAGCTTATTCACACCTTCCTGTGGCGACATCAACATACCGAACTCCTTTAAAGAGGCGATGGATGGACCACAACCAAAGTTCTGGCAGAAAGCGATTGATAAGGAGCTAGAGTCCCAACGCAAAAACAGAACCTGGGCACTAGTGCCACGATCGGAAGGTGCCAATATTCTAACTTCTCGCTGGGTATTTACTGTGAAGGACATGCCGGACGATAACGGCACGTTGACTCAAAAGGGAAAAGGTCGCCTGGTTGTGCGGGGCTTTCAACAAATTGAGGGGATTGATTACTCAGAGACTTTTGCGCCGGTGATCAAATTTACAACGATTCGATTGTTGTTGGCGATTGTAGCCCACTTCGATTTAGAGCTTCATCAAATGGACGTGGTCACGGCCTTTCTGAACGGTGACTTAGAAGAGGATATTTATATGGAGCAGCCTGAAGGTATCGTTGACTCTTCCAGGCCCAATCATGTTTGCAAACTTCTCAAGGCTATCTATGGTCTTAAGCAAGCGAGTCGACAATGGCACAAAAAGATAGACGATTTCCTTATTCACACGCTTGGCTTCAAGACTACGAGAAGTGACGCCTGTCTATATACAAACATATCAGAAAAAGGCGTTATGCTGATTGCCCTATATGTGGATGACTTGCTTCTTGCGGGAAGTGACCTGAAAGCCGTGACCTGGATGAAAGGTGAGCTGAACAAGAGATTTGAGATGAAAGATTTAGGCGAGGCCAAAAAGTGCATTGGGCTTGAAATAAGTAGAAAGAGGGTCCCTAGACGGATCTGTATCTCGCAGACAGAGTATGCCAAGTCCATTTTGAAACGTTTTGGTATGGCCAGTTGCAATCCCGTGCGGACTCCGATGGAACAAGGATTACACCCTGAGACGTCAACTAGCCCGTATTGCGATGTACCATATCGACAGATCATTGGCTGCTTAATGTTTCTTATGGTAGGGTCACGTCCAGATCTTGCATATGTGGTGGGAAAACTGTCCCAACACTGTGAGAACCCTCGCGAGGACCACTGGCAAGCAGCCAAAAGAGTTCTGAGATATATCAAAGGAACGCTGTCACTAGGTGTAGTTCTAGATGGAAATCTCCCAGTGCAAACTCTAGAGGGCTTCAGCGATGCAGACTGGGGTGGTTGCTTGGACTCGAGAAAGTCCACCAGTGGATATGTTTTCAAACTGTGTGGGGGAGCTATTAGTTGGTCATCTAGGAGACAAACGGTCGTTGCGAAATCCACATGCGAAGCGGAGTATATTGCACTGTGTGAGGCTTGCAAAGAGGCAGCTTGGCTCAGGTGCCTTCTTGCAGACGCATTGGGAAAGTCGAAAGACAGCACAGTTACAATCGGGTGTGATAATGCTGGTACAATAGCGTTTGCGGGTAACGAAGGAGTGAACAGGCGAAATAAGCACATTGACATATCATATCATTTTGTCCGAGATGCTGTGACTCGAAAGATTGTTTCACTGTTTCACGTACCTTCTACAGATATGCCCGCAGATATACTCACCAAGCCTCTTGGTCGCATTCTATTCATAAAATGCATAAAATCTCTAGGCCTCGGAGGGCTGCACGATGCTTAGGTCATGTAATCGAGGGGGGGTGTTGTTGATTTGGCAAGACGATCACATGACCCCACATCTGTGCCAAACCGCATGAGAGGCATGAGGAATGTTCCACGTGTACACATGCACACGTGTTGATTGAAGGTTGGCCCTAAGGCATTTCGGAAGAAA
>NADL03000710.1:0-315653 GCA_002205965.3 Kappaphycus alvarezii | reverse complement strand
TTCGACAAAAGCACGCATCCTGAAGATTTAAAAGAAACGGACAGTGAAGATTTCACTTCTAGCTATGACAGCGAAGATTCGGAACCAACTAACACTTTCGGAAGTGGAAAAGGGTACCCTCGGGGTAATGAACATGGCATGGGACGATTATGATTCCGGGTTTGAAACAGATGACGACTGGATTCTAGGATAAGTTTGAAACCCGAATGTGTTTCTTTTTGCGATGATATCGAATCAAAGGACAGAATTCGGAGCATGAAAGAAGATTACCTTTGCAAAGAAAATAAGAATACGTCGAATTCCATATATGAAGATGTGAGCACGACGGAAGAGGTCCTTCAAAATATTGAGGTTGAGGATCAAGAAGAAAAAGGGCGCCAAATGGCAGAAATCCAAGGAAAAGTGCAGCACCTTCCGCCCCCGCCTCACTGAAAATATCCGACATGTTAACATCTTCCGAAGTAATTGCATGGAGCGTTTCAGATTTAAGACAAGCAAGTGTCCGGTTACTCACTCGTTCGAACTTACCGACACTCAAACCGATTTACCACAAGCCTAGACGTCAACCGCCAAAATATGACCAATTTATCTCAGAAAATGTTACAAGTATGCTGAAAAATGATATTATTCGACCAGTTTCATCCCATGGTCGTTTCCAGTTGTGTCCACCAAAGAAGGATGGAAAGCTGCGTTTTTGCGTCGATTACCGACAACTGAACCAGAGAATGATACCCGATCGATTTCCGATTCCGAACATGGAGGAGATCCTCGAGGACCTGAAGGACGGGAGATATTTCACCTCAATTGACCTTTACACTGGCTATTGGCAGATTCCATTGGATGAAAAATGTAAGGAAAAACAACCTTTACCAGCAAAGCGGTACGTTCAGGTTCGAAGTGATGCCTTTTGGTCTCATGAATGCACCAGCTACATTCCAAAGAATGATGAACGAGGTTTTGAAAGGACTTCCATTCGCAAGAGTCTATATCGATGATGTCGTCATATTCTCAGAAACATTGGATCAGCACATCTCGCACGTCAAGACAGTTGTGGAGAGGATATCGGAGTATAGCTTGAAAATTAAGTTGAGCAAATGCTTCTTTGCGAAAACTTCTATCCAATTACTCGGTCATATCGTCGACCAAGAGGGAATTAGAGTGGATCCAGAGAAAACGAAAAAAAATAGTTGGCACCAAGGCCCGCTTCAAAGACGGAGGTCCGAAGCTTCTTAGGACTGGCCTCATATTACAGAAGATTTATCAAAGATTTCGCCAAGACTGCAGCACCGTTACATGCCAGCACTACGAAGAACGGAAAATTTTACTGGAACAAGGAAATGGAAACTGCATTTCAGGAGCTTAAAGATAAGCTATGTGTCCCCCCAGTTCTCATGTACCCAGATTTCAAGAGACCATTCGTTGTGGAGACAGATGCCTCAGAACGGTCTTTGGGTGCCGTTTTGTCCCAAAAAGATGAAAACGGAAGACTACACCCTGTTCAATTCGCAAGCCGAACTCTGAATGATGCGGAAAAGAGATACTCAGTCTGCGAGAAAGAAGCGCTAGCTGTCGTCTTCGCGCTGAAAAAGTTTCGCGTATACCTTTTATCACTCGAGAAATTTGTCTTGATAACTGATCACCAGGCACTTAAAACAGCATTCCAAAAGAAGGATGTACATCACCGCTTGGCCCGATGGCTCGACATTTTCGCAGAATATCGGTTTGAAATTGTGTATAGACCCGGACGCAATAATCAGCCTGCCGATTACCTATCCCGCTTGAGGGACGCACTGATTCCAAATGAAAAAGCTTCGGAGGACATCGTCGGAGTCGCCGAGTTGCAGTTGCCGAACGATAACGAGTACGAAGCTAATATTCACGGACTGATCAAATTCCTCGATGGACTAGAAATGAGAAAGGTTGATCTTGAACACACGAAATTGGGTACGCAGGAATCAAAAGGCTTTTACATTGTGGAATGGGAAACTCTTCCGGCACACTAAAGCCGGTCCCCGACTAGTGGCCCCTTTGAAAGAAAGAATGAAGATCTTGAGGACTTTCCATGATGAGCTAGGGCATTGGGATCTCGAAACAACCAAAAAATTCGTAACTGAGAGATTCTGGTGGCCCGGTATCCATAAGGACGTCTATAATTTCGTGAAAAGCTGCGACAACTGCCAAAAATTCACTCCAATACGGAAGTATAAGACAACTCTAAGTTTTCCAGTTTCCGGTCTCTTTGAAACCTTCTCAATTGACTTCGCGGGCCCGTTCAAGGAAACTTCTTCCGGAAACAAATATCTCCTTATAGGGGTGGAACATCTTACTGGATGGCCAATAGCAGTTGCAGTTGAGGAGGCAAATGCTGAGGTGGTACTGAGATTCATCGAAAAGAAATAATTGAACCGTTTGGTCTTCCAAAAAGGATCATCTCGGATAACGCCCTTTGTTTTACTGCAACTTCACTGCTTCGTTTTTTGGAAGAGAAAGGGATTCAGCTGAAGACCGTTCTCGCATACGCTCCTATGTCCAACGGGAAAGCGGAGAGGATGGTTGGAACCATCAAACGAGCAATATCGAAAACTATGTTGGAGAATGAAATCCAGTGGGAAGATGCCTTACCAAAAGTGTTATACGGCTACGTCGAAGAAGAGGAAAAATGGACGCTCACCATTCGAGCTAATGTACGGAAGGGCTCCTAGAATGTTACAGAGAGACATGGAAACAAATATTATCGATGAAGACAGTAGGGAAGTTGAACTACTGGCCACAGAAGGCTGGAGATCACACCGCGCGCTAACACAAAAACAAGAAATAAGGATGCAGAACCTGCAGTCAGAACCTTTTCAGTTGGCTCTAAAGTACTTTAGTACATGGAAAAGCAATGCAGCAGGCTGTGAAGTGGCCGGCCTTCCAAACCAAGTACTCGAACCCTTGCATCGTCACGGAGAAAGACACCCGCACTATCAGCTCTGTTCAAGCTCAGGGAAGAGATCAAGGAGGGCCATCCATGCACGTCGTCTGGTCCCTTACCATCAGAGGCCTGAAGAATTCCTTCTCACACAGGACTATGCGCAACCACGGGGCATACTCATCTTTAACTATAGAATGATTCCTATGGGAGGAAAAAGGGCCTGGGAATGGATCATCTCGGTTACGCGGGACTACTACGAACTCCACGTAATCATCCATTTCTACATTAATATATGCCTATGTTTTCGTACGTTGAACGGACCATTGCTACCTCAAGAAGATTTCCGACTATTAATAAGAGTTCTATTTTCATTCCAAAACGGAAGGTTCACGGAAGCAGGTCCAGAGTTTGTGGAGGTAATATATCATTACTCTATAGGAAGATATGGAATGGTAGCTGCTGGAGACTTGTCGCAAACGTATCTGAATATTATCCGTCCAATTTACGTATTTCTCAAGAACAACCAAGACGTGCGACTGAGAGGTTACGCCTTACCCCCGGATATGGAATACAGGCTGGTCCCGTATCCTCTATGGGAACCTTACGTTTCTCCGCCACAAATTGGGAACGTTGAAGGCGGCGAGGATCCTCCTGAAGCAGTGATGATGACCAGAGGAGGACCTTCAGGAGACAACAACCCGCCCAGAAGAGGTTCCGGTCGTCCCCCGAGAGGACCTCGTGCAGGTCCCAGTACGTCAGGAGCTGGTCGCGGCCATTCATCGGGACCGTCCACCACAACTTCATCTCTAGCTTTGCTTCACAACCATGCACAGCATACAGTCGGAAGAAGAAGATTATCTTTTTGGCTGCGCAATATCTCCGAGGATGCGAACGATGCGCAGGTCATTTCTTATTTCATGATAAGCATCTGTTTATGTTTTAGGGCGCTACATGGACCGCACTTATCTTACGAAGATTCGTTCTTGATGATGCGCGTCTTCTTTTCTTATCGACATCCATTCCTCCGGCATCTTCCAGAAGAGTTTGCATATCACATATATTTTTTCACTCTTGGAAGATTCGGAAGAGTCACGGAAGAAGAATGTATTCAACCCCACCTCGATGTGATCAAACCAATATATGAGGCTATGCTACAAAGTGAGGTACCAGTAATGCGAACCTACTTTTTAGAGCATCATATTGGTAATCAGTTGCATCCGTACCCGTTTGAGAGACCATACATTTTATCAATAAGACAGCGAACACTACGGAAGCAGAAGAAGAGCAGTGACGAGTCGGGACGTTCGTCTTGAGCGAGAGGGCGTGATGTGCGCAAATTCGCGCACGAAAAAATCTAGATGAGGACCATGATTGTATACAGTATCGGAATTGGGAAGATATTTTTACAGTTTTTGAATTTGCAAGATATTTTTAATTTGGGTGAGTGTGGCAAATTCGTCGGCTGATTTTTTCATTTTAGGACACGCTGTCATAGTAGATTTCAGTACAGTTCCAGGTTGTGGGTGATACGACAAGTAGCTCTGAAAGGTCTATATAATGGCCACATCAATTCCCACCCCTGGCCGATGGATGGCTGGCATGGGTATGGCACCTAGATATTTACCTTGAGGAAATATCTTCTAATAGTCTCTCTGGTTCACACGATTACCGTGAATACATTTTATGGTTATTAGTACGTGTGTTGGAGACTTTTGGGGTAGCCAAAAGTCTATATAAGCCGAGTAAACTGCTTCCTTTAGTGGAGGTGAAGCAAGTTGGCAGACAACTTCAAGCCAAGTCCCGAGTAGTAGGAAGTTGAGAGTCAACTTCAGACCCAAGAAAACTTTTTCTTACGCTAGTCGCAGAGCGTCGGTGGTAGACCCTGCCCCTTTTATACTTGCTTGTAGCTTCCTCAACTCTCTTCTATATACACTCCCTTTTGTTCGTTCAACAATACCACGGCAGCACTTTTGTCGCTCGCAACACCTCCTTCTCAGGGTAATTGGTTCTGAGGATCTCCTCCCCGCCGATTTACCCCTATCGGCCTCCTTGGTTAGAAGGTCGCCCTGACTATCCGTCAAAGCATCGCGCTATCCTTCGCATTTTCCCTCAGCACGGTCTGCTCCTGGCGCTCTGTCGAAGTCACGCCCGTCTTGGATCCAAGCGGCCAACATGCTTCCACCTGCAACTACGAAGACGGCAAGACTCGCCGAACTCACGTACTTCGCACCGTTTTCGCCCACTTCTGGAAGGAAGCTGATAACGCTCCACTCGTCGAACATACGCTCCCCGTCCAGGATCCCAATTCTTCTATTCAATGGAGTCCCGACTATTACAATGGGAGTCCCGTCTACTACAAATGGACATCTACACTCTGCGATGGTTTTCACACTAGTTATATTGCTGTTGACGTTACTAATGCTAATCCTTCTGCTCGCCGTCTCATATTGTCAAGTACAGATACTGTAGGCGCTGCGGCGACACTTCCAGAGCGCTAGAAAAATCGTGATTACCTCGATTCCCGGGACCAAAACGATATCTTCCTCTCCCCCGTCGGGATTGAAATCTATGGCGCCAAGAGGGGCACAGGCTCTTACGATGCCACTCTTCCCTCGCTGATTCCCGTCATGGTATCTCTCGTCAGCAGGAACTTGCCGACTTCGTGACCAACTTTGCGTTTAGTCTCCAAGTGGTGCAAGTGCGACAGGTTGCCACCCACCGCCCGCCTGCTTAGTTGATATCTGAATACTTTCCGCACTTCTTCGTGTCTTAGACCTCGTAAAGATTTACCAGCATACCTGACATGTTGAAAAAGGTTCCAATGAAGTCTCTCTCTCTGCTTCAAGGACTGCTCAACCAGCACTTCAAGATGTGGATGCAGTTTTCGACACATTGTACGGTTTCACAATTGGCTTAACCATGATACGTTATCTACGCTCCGGTACAAATCTACTGGGTACCAACCCACATATCTACCACAGTAAATTAAACCCCTATTTCCCCTTCAGATGTGGATCGTTCTCCTTCAGCGACACTCCGCGTTGATGGTAACCTTGAACGCCTCGAGCTTGTTCACTGGGCTATCAGCTACTTAATAGGCTGAAATGCTCAAGTATTAGTGTGGCAGTCGTAATTCTTACGAGTTGTACAGTGTGGTACTGTAGAGCCTGCAAAATGGTTTGATTTAAAATTCGTGGGACCGCAACCCTCGCGCCACCTGGCCGACATACTTCCGCCAATCATGGAACCCTCCTCCCTCCTACCTCCCACTCCGACCTACTTCCCGCCATCCGAAGCCCGTATCCACTATCGGCGAATTCCCCACTTTTTTAACCTATCATGTGCTTCATGGCCACCGTAGAGGACTCCTTCTTCGCTTGTTCTTGCACTGGTTCCCGTTCTACCACCGTCAATCTAGCGCTCTACAAGGCAACTCACATCACCTCCGCAATGCTCTCACACTGCTTCGCCATTCATCGCTCTCCAGTCAACGACTCCAAAGGCTTCACACCGTCCTCACTCCCTTCGTTACGTATTAGCAACTTAGTGACTTAGCCCTTAGGGGCAGCCCCAATGCTATGGCCCCCGTGGGCCAATTGTTGGGGGTCCCTTCTTCAACAAACGCTCACCCCACCTCTCCAAAACCTCGATCTCCTGCCCGCCCTAACGACTGCTCCCCTTGAGTGTATTTTGCTCAGGCAAAAACCCTCCGCAATGAAACCAAGAGAAGCAGGCCATGCCGCAGCGCAAGAAGAGATCCCTATCGACACCCAACGGAGGCAAGCATTCCAGCCTTCATGGGCCTTCCAGGTGCAAAGGAGTGGGTCTATCGTGCTCTGCACCTCGACCTAAATACCAATTCTGACGCCCGTGAGGTCTCAGTTCGGCTTCAGTACTACCTTCAAGTCCCGCTTCTCGCCCGGACACGCCGTGCCCAAAAACGAACTGTCCTGAGGTCCTCGAATGCCACGGGGATCACCTCATGCCCTGTGGGGAAGGTTTGAGCGTTTTACTTTTGGAAGATATATCCGGTCTATCCCATAGTTTTCCAGAAAATCACAATAGAACCAAAAAGGTATGCAGACACAGTAGTAGGGAAGGAACTACGATCCCTCATGCACTGCCTGCATGGTGGGCACCGAACCCGACGACACGACCGTCAATTCGTCCTTCTCTCCCAAGACCTGCAAAAGGCAGCCCATCACCCGGCCTTCGAGCAGCGACAGGTGCTTCACCCCACAAGGCCGGATATCCAGGCAATGGGTAGCAGCGGAGGAACGGACTTATTTTAACGCCACGTTCTTCAATCCACATGCGCCCTCCAATAGGAGAGTGCGTAATTTCAATCAACTCACCTCCCTCAACGCAGCCATCTCCGCTAAGAGTAGAAGGTATGGGCCCCTGCTCGAGACTTCTGATACAACGATGCTTGTGCCTATCCCAATATCCGCCCTTAGAAGCTGGCATCCAGACGCGTATTGTGGCCAGCAACGGGCATGCAACTCACTGGCAATGCTTCTGAGTTGGGAGTCGGTATTCCGATCCTTGATCGGATGCATTTCTTTATTGAATAACCCCATGTCTGTCTATTAGATAAACGGAGACAGTGGGGAGAACGGAGGCAGTCCGGTCTCGACTTGAGACCTAAACTGCTTTGCACAGCAGGTACTACCCGGAAGCATTAAACTACAGTTATAAATCGAACGAAAACGATAGTGCCACCCACAGGGGAGCAGGACAACCTAACCTCAGAAAGTGGCACCCACAATGGATCAGCGGAACCACAATCTGAGTTACCGAACTTATACTATCTATCTATAAAGCCATCTTATGGTTCGGAGCTTGATCACGCCAGCGGACCACACTGTCCCCATGAGTTCCATCCGGTTAAAAGGTGTATGTTTCTCAGGAGAAGCTCAGCTGGCGTTTGATTTTACTGACGAGAGCTTTTTTAGACTTATTGTGGCGAAGTTATTCGATGATAATATCAGGAATGTCAGCGTAGACTTCATCGGCGGACTGCGAGGTCTATTTCCGTTTGTCGGGGAGGCTCCCCCATTTCACTCAAAAGAATAGACCGCCGGGTGCTTCTCCTATATCCATGATCTGGTCGACAACATCATAGCGTGAAGCGTTGCGTTACGCTAGGTCCAGAATTTAGGGCGGTACGGTTTTGCCGAATGTGGAGTCTTGACAGTTGATGAGACGCGAGCAAAGTACTCATTCGGTCTTGCCTCCACGATGTGATACGATACCATAAACTAAGGGACTGTAGACGGCATTGATGCGACAAGGACAGAACCAACGAAAGCAAAGCTTCTGTCCACGATCGTTTGCTCTTCGAACCAAGACGAAATCACCAACTGAAAATGAGGGGTTGATGATGTTTGTCGACTTTTTGGGTGCTGCAATGGCACGCTCGCGTCGGAGACTCACTTAATGTTCGACTGATTTGTGTATCAAATACAATGCCTATTGTAAGGCTGCGATTTCGATGACCTGGTCAGCATGAGCTCGTCCGAGACGCTTTTCGTTCGTGAGGCTGGGCGGGTTAGGTAGGATGTGCAACACGGAACGCTTAGGTAAAATACCAGTCATGACTTCTAGCGGTGTAAGAACAATTCAATCAATCGGGTCGGCGGCCAAGTCTGACGATATTTTCCTCATTTAGAGAGAATGAGATAGCCGGAATTACTTAAGACCAGTCCTTAGGAGCAAGCTTGAGCTCAGCGAGCATTGATCGTGTAGCAGAAACCACGGAGCGCATCATGGACCTCACAATACCATTTGATCAGAGCGAATAGGCTACAGTATAGTGAGGGAAAGGTTTGGGTATTTTACTCTTGGAATATATATCCGATCTATCCCATGGTTTTCCAGAAAAGAACAATTGACTCGAAAAGGGTATAAACACACGGTAATGAGGAAGGAACTACGCTCCCTAAAATGTTACCTTCAGGCCAGCCATCCTACAGTAAAGTGATGCTTTATTCTATGCCTGCGGGAGAGATGTTCAAGTACTTCATTCTTAGAATGTGGGCCCTGGTCGGAGACCCAAACCTTAGCGAAAGTGGATACACGAGTACATCGTGCAAGAACTTCAGCGGTATGCTTTGCGTTCGCTGCGGATGTGGCATGGAGCCAGCAGTAGCCGCTGAGGTCGTCCGTGACAACGAGCACGTACTTGCTGTCATCTTCACTCTCACCTAGAAAGAGGTAGTCCACATACAGTAGCTCGTTGGGTTTCGATGCGTGGCTAGTCGAGGCAAGAAGGCGGGGAACTTTTATACTACTCTTGACTAGGACACAAAAGAGACATGATGAAAAAAATGATTGTATCATCTCGCATATCAGTTCATATGACACTTTCTCTGAGGGCTTTCCAGGTATTGTCAGCCCCATGATGTCCAGTTGGGCCAGCATGGGCAATATTTAACAGACTTAGTTTCAAATCAACACATTCATCTGGTATTCACGCTGCCTCCTTGACTTCCAACAGCCAATAATCGTCTACAGTATCGTTCTTTGGTGCTTTGTTGTTGTCTTCCTTCTGCGCAGATGCGATTTCTGGTGCGGAAGGCCAATTGAAGTCAGGAGTTTCAGGCGGGATTGTAACTGCAGTAAACGGCAAACCGGAAGTTACCCGTCTCGCGGAGGCGGTGGAAGATCGGCGGTTCCCACGCATTCACCTAGTCATGATGTCCGGCCATGTGTTTGGGTTTCCCGGGACATGCTCAATAAGGTAGGTAAAAGCACTTAGATAAAGTGCCAATCGTATGACTTTGTTTACTTTGTGGCGACCGAATGAGGGTTCCATGGCGATGGAATTAAACGAAAATAACAATTTTCGGTGGTCGGTGTAGATACTTGTGGAAGAATTGCATGCAAGCAAGTACTCTAATTTGCGAAAAGCTTGGACAATGGCAAAAGCCTTACTGTCTGAGAATGTACCGCTGAGAAAGGCATGAGCTGATGAGCTTGATCTTTAATCCGCTTTGCCAGTTCCGCTTCATTGTACTGTTTTGTGCAAACCGCCCAATGCTTATCGGGTGCGTCAGTGTGCACAAAAAAGGTCAAACGTCCTGATGTGCGCAAATTCGCGCACGAAAAAATCTAGATGAGGACCATGATTGTATACAGTATCGGAATTGGGAAGATATTTTTACAGTTTTTGAATTTGCAAGATATTTTTAATTTGGGTGAGTGTGGCAAATTCGTCGGCTGATTTTTTTCATTTTAGGACACGCTGTCATAGTAGATGTCAGTACAGTTCCAGGTTGTGGGTGATACGACAAGTAGCTCTGAAAGGTCTATATAATGGCCACATCAATTCCCACCCCTGGCCGATGGATGGCTGGCATGGGTATGGCACCTAGATATTTACCTTGAGGAAATATCTTCTAATAGTCTCTCTGGTTCACACGATTACCGTGAATACATTTTATGGTTATTAGTATGTGTTGGAGACTTTTGGGGTAGCCAAAAGTCTATATAAGCCGAGTAAACTGCTTCCTTTAGTGGAGGTGAAGCAAGTTGGCAGACAACTTCAAGCCAAGTCCCGAGTAGTAGGAAGTTGAGAGTCAACTTCAGACCCAAGAAAACTTTTCTTACGCTGGTCGCAGAGCGTCAGTGGTAGACCCTGCCCCTTTTATACTTGCTTGTAGCTTCTCAACTCTCTTCTATATACACTCCCTTTTGTTCGTTCAACAATACCACGGCAGCACTTTTGTCGCTCGCAACACCTCCTTCTCAGGGTAATTGGTTCTGAGGATCTCTCCCCGCCGATTTACCCCTATCATTTGGTACTCTTGTGGAGGGGGTTGCACCCGAGGTATTCGAGTTGAGCAGTAGTAAGGAACACTTCGGGGGGATTTCTTTTCGGTAATCATGGATCTCAATGCTGCTCGTATAACGTTCACAGGGGCAAGACTGAAGACGTTGAGGAGTTTCTTTACACATATGTCAACGTTGTGATGCGAGAGAAGGGCGATGAAGAGAAGGCCGCAAGTATCTTCGCCTATCTTCATGGTGACGCAAAGCACAAATATAAGTCCAAGTTTATCGACGGGTGGTCTCTTAACGGGAATGGGCGTAACTTCGGTGAGGTATGTGAGTGGCTTGTGAAAGAGTATGCTAAGGAGGTAGAACCAGATGAGATGATTCGTACCGCCATAGAGGCCCGGCTCAACTTCGACGATTTGTTAAGCTCATTGGTGTACTTGTGTGATCTTTATGAAAAGGCTGGGTTCAACGCCCAAGCCAAGTACGGAATGCTGCGTAAGGCGGCTATGGGGGATAAGCGGCTCTCCGATTTCCTCCTCATCAAGGGCCCTCACACTTTTGATGAACTGAAGGGTACCATAGTAGAATTTGTCAAAAATTCGGAGACGTTTCAGTCACTGAGTGAGGTACCGAGGGAAACCCGCACATCGATGTCTATCGTACATCCTGAAAAAATTATCAAAGGCCGGCTACTAGTGCAGCGGCATTAGAATCTGTCAGGAGCGATGTCAAAAACTTGGAAGAAAGGTTGGAAACCCGATTCGATAATCGACTTGACATGATAACCTCGCAGTTGGAAAGCCTTACTCTTACCATTAAGAAGAACCAGTCTGGGGCCCCTAAGGCCGCAGAAGTCTGTTCTTACTGTCACAAGCCTGGACACTTTGCAAACAGGTGTCCTGATAATCCACATAGAAACACTCGTTGTGCAAA
Source organism: Kappaphycus alvarezii (assembly GCA_002205965.3). NCBI lineage: Eukaryota > Rhodophyta > Florideophyceae > Gigartinales > Solieriaceae > Kappaphycus > Kappaphycus alvarezii. Next base: position 304,024 of record NADL03000710.1, on the reverse strand, counting down.
GTGCGGTCGATATGGGCATCATGAAAGTAACTGCTGGTCTAAAGACAACAGAAGAGCAAATTTATCGGAAGCAAGGAGTGAGTCAGGACCAGAGGTGAAAATCTTACAAAATAGAAGGGATCAAAGGTTGACGGATGCCGGTAACGTATCCATCGCTGAAGAGATTAGTCAAGTCAATGTGACAAAAAGGGATGGGGAAGGGAACATTTTATCGAAGAAACCTAGGCTAGAGTATGGAATGCTGGAGCATATCCCAGCACCTGTACCTCCTCGAACCAAGAGGTCTGATCAAGTTGTTCCAGGAGTGGGAGTCACTCCGGCCAAGAAGACGAAAAAGAGTAAGAAAGTTAAGAGTATCTCTAAGGACGTACTAGAGTATGTGAAGAGGTACAATTTGGTGGCTGAGCTTGCATCGGCCCCAACTGGGATAACGTTTGGTCAACTTTTGAGGGGCGACGCAGAGGATGCGAGAAAAGAACTCAAAAAAATTATCAGGTCTAATAAGTCCGCTAAGGGTAAGAAACTGTTTCTTCAATCGGCCTCGACAGCACCAAGACGTCTTAAGCTGGTACCAGTCAAAGTATTGGGTATGAAAACCCAAGCTCTCTTCGATTCGGGTGCTGTTCCAAACCTCATTTCAGAAACTTTGGTGACAGATCTAGGTCTCGAAATTACTCCAACGACTCGAAAAATAACTGTAGCGGATGGAACCGTCTCAAAATGCATGGGCACTGTTGACAAGGTTTCCGTGTTCTTTGGGGACTCTAAAGTTGATGTAGACTTTCTTGTCATGCCGGATCTCCCTTTCGATGCAATCATTGGCTGCCCACAATGGAAAGACTAGGACATGCATTGACTTGGGCAACCAAATGGTTTCAGTTAATATTGACGGCAGAACCGTGAAGATGCCCCTGGATTTCGACAAAAGCACGCATCCTGAAGATTTAAAAGAAACGGACAGTGAAGATTTCACTTCTAGCTATGACAGCGAAGATTCGGAACCAACTAACACTTTCGGAAGTGGAAAAGGGTACCCTCGGGGGTTAATGAACATGGCATGGGACGATTATGATTCCGGGTTTGAAACAGATGACGACTGGGATTCTAGGATAAGTTTGAAACCCGAATGTGTTTCTTTTTGCGATGATATCGAATCAAAGGACAGAATTCGGAGCATGAAAGAAGATTACCTTTGCAAAGAAAATAAGAATACGCGAATTCCATATATGAAGATGTGAGCACGACGGAAGAGGTCCTTCAAAATATTGAGGTTGAGGATCAAGAAGAAAAAGGGCGCCAAATGGCAGAAATCCAAGGAAAAGTGCAGCACCTTCCCGCCCCCGCCTCACTGAAAATATCCGACATGTTAACATCTTCCGAAGTAATTGCATGGAGCGTTTCAGATTTGAGACAAGCAAGTGTACCGGTTACTCACTCGTTCGAACTTACCGACACTCAACCGATTTACCACAAGCCTAGACGTCAACCGCCAAAATATGACCAATTTATCTCAGAAAATGTTACAAGTATGCTGAAAAATGATATTATTCGACCAGTTTCATCCCCATGGTCGTTTCCAGTTGTGGTCGCACCAAAGAAGGATGGAAAGCTGCGTTTTTGCGTCGATTACCGACAACTGAACCAGAGAATGATACCCGATCGATTTCCGATTCCGAACATGGAGGAGATCCTCGAGGACCTGAAGGACGGGAGATATTTCACCTCAATTGACCTTTACACTGGCTATTGGCAGATTCCATTGGATGAAAAATGTAAGGAAAAAACAACCTTTACCAGCAAAGCCGGTACGTTCAGGTTCGAAGTGATGCCTTTTGGTCTCATGAATGCACCAGCTACATTCCAAAGAATGATGAACGAGGTTTTGAAAGGACTTCCATTCGCAAGAGTCTATATCGATGATGTCGTCATATTCTCAGAAACATTGGATCAGCACATCTCGCACGTCAAGACAGTTGTGGAGAGGATATCGGAGTATAGCTTGAAAATTAAGTTGAGCAAATGCTTCTTTGCGAAAACTTCTATCCAATTACTCGGTCATATCGTCGACCAAGAGGGAATTAGAGTGGATCCAGAGAAAACGAAAAAAATAAAGTTGGCACCAAGGCCCGCTTCAAAGACGGAGGTCCGAAGCTTCTTAGGACTGGCCTCATATTACAGAAGATTTATCAAAGATTTCGCCAAGACTGCAGCACCGTTACATGCCAGCACTACGAAGAACGGAAAATTTTACTGGAACAAGGAAATGGAAACTGCATTTCAGGAGCTTAAAGATAAGCTATGTGTCCCCCAGTTCTCATGTACCCAGATTTCAAGAGACCATTCGTTGTGGAGACAGATGCCTCAGAACGGTCTTTGGGTGCCGTTTTGTCCCAAAAAGATGAAAACGGAAGACTACACCCTGTTCAATTCGCAAGCCGAACTCTGAATGACGCGGAAAAGAGATACTCAGTCTGCGAGAAAGAAGCGCTAGCTGTCGTCTTCGCGCTGAAAAAGTTTCGCGTATACCTTTTATCACTCGAGAAATTTGTCTTGATAACTGATCACCAGGCACTTAAAACAGCATTCCAAAAGAAGGATGTACATCACCGCTTGGCCCGATGGCTCGACATTTTCGCAGAATATCGGTTTGAAATTGTGTATAGACCCGGACGCAATAATCAGCCTGCCGATTACCTATCCCGCTTGAGGGACGCACTGATTCCAAATGAAAAAGCTTCGGAGGACATCGTCGGAGTCGCCGAGTTGCAGTTGCCGAACGATAACGAGTACGAAGCTAATATTCACGGACTGATCAAATTCCTCGATGGACTAGAAATGAGAAAGGTTGATCTTGAACACCGAAATTGGGTACGCAGGAATCAAAAGGCTTTTACATTGTGGAATGGGAAACTTTCCGGCACACTAAAGCCGGTCCCCGACTAGTGGCCCCTTTGAAAGAAAGAATGAAGATCTTGAGGACTTTCCATGATGAGCTAGGGCATTGGGATCTCGAAACAACCAAAAATTCGTAACTGAGAGATTCTGGTGGCCCGGTATCCATAAGGACGTCTATAACTTCGTGAAAAGCTGCGACAACTGCCAAAAATTCACTCCAATACGGAAGTATAAGACAACTCTAAGTTTTCCAGTTTCCGGTCTCTTTGAAACCTTCTCAATTGACTTCGCGGGCCCGTTCAAGGAAACTTCTTCCGGAAACAAATATCTCCTTATAGGGGTGGAACATCTTACTGGATGGCCAATAGCAGTTGCAGTCGAGGAGGCAAATGCTGAGGTGGTACTGAGATTCATCGAAAAAGAAATAATTGAACCGTTTGGTCTTCCAAAAAGGATCATCTCGGATAACGCCCTTTGTTTTACTGCAACTTCACTGCTTCGTTTTTGGAAGAGAAAGGGATTCAGCTGAAGACCGTTCTCGCATACGCTCCTATGTCCAACGGGAAAGCGGAGAGGATGGTTGGAACCATCAAACGAGCAATATCGAAAACTATGTTGGAGAATGAAATCCAGTGGGAAGATGCCTTACCAAAAGTGTTATACGGCTACCGTCGAAGAAGAGGAAGAAATGGACGCTCACCATTCGAGCTAATGTACGGAAGGGCTCCTAGAATGTTAAGAGAGACATGGAAACAAATATTATCGATGAAGAGAGTAGGGAAGTTGAACTACTGGCCACCGAAGGCTGGAGATCACACCGCGCGCTAACACAGACAAGAAATAAGGATGCAGAACCTGCAGTCAGAACCTTTTCAGTTGGCTCTAAAGTACTTGTAGTACATGGAAAAGCAATGCAGCAGGCTGTGAAGTGGCCGGCCTTCCAAACCAAGTACTCGAACCCTTGCATCGTCACGGAGGAAAGACACCCGCACTATCAGCTCTGTTCAAGCTCAGGGAAGAGATCAAGGAGGGCCATCCATGCACGTCGTCTGGTCCCTTACCATCAGAGGCCTGAAGAATTCCTTCTCACACAGGACTATGCGCAACCACGGGGCATACTCATCTTTAACTATAGAATGATTCCTATGGGAGGAAAAAGGGCCTGGGAATGGATCATCTCGGTTACGCGGGACTACTACGAACTCCACGTAATCATCCATTTCTACATTAATATATGCCTATGTTTTCGTACGTTGAACGGACCATTGCTACCTCAAGAAGATTTCCGACTATTAATAAGAGTTCTATTTTCATTCCAAAACGGAAGGTTCACGGAAGCAGGTCCAGAGTTTGTGGAGGTAATATATCATTACTCTATAGGAAGATATGGAATGGTAGCTGCTGGAGACTTGTCGCAAACGTATCTGAATATTATCCGTCCAATTTACGTATTTCTCAAGAACAACCAAGACGTGCGACTGAGAGGTTACGCCTTACCCCCGGATATGGAATACAGGCTGGTCCCGTATCCTCTATGGGAACCTTACGTTTCTCCGCCACAAATTGGGAACGTTGGAGGCGGCGAGGATCCTCCTGAAGCAGTGATGATGACCAGAGGAGGACCTTCAGGAGACAACAACCCGCCCAGAAGAGGTTCCGGTCGTCCCCCGAGTGGACCTCGTGCAGGTCCCAGTACGTCAGGAGCTGGTCGCGGCCATTCATCGGGACCGTCCACCACAACTTCATCTCTAGCTTGCTTCACAACCATGCACAGCATACAGTCGGAAGAAGAAGATTATCTTTTTGGCTGCGCAATATCTCCGAGGATGCGAACGATGCGCAGGTCATTTCTTATTTCATGATAAGCATCTGTTTATGTTTTAGGGCGCTACATGGACCGCACTTATCTTACGAAGATTCGTTCTTGATGATGCGCGTCTTCTTTTCTTATCGACATCCATTCCTCCGGCATCTTCCAGAAGAGTTTGCATATCACATATATTTTTTCACTCTTGGAAGATTCGGAAGAGTCACGGAAGAAGAATGTATTCAACCCCACCTCGATGTGATCAAACCAATATATGAGGCTATGCTACAAAGTGAGGTACCAGTAATGCGAACCTACTTTTTAGAGCATCATATTGGTAATCAGTTGCATCCGTACCCGTTTGAGAGACCATACATTTTATCAATAAGACAGCGAACACTAACGGAAGCAGAAGAAGAGCAGTGACGAGTCGGACGTTCGTCTTGAGCGAGAGGGCGTGATGTGCGCAAATTCGCGCACGAAAAAATCTAGATGAGGACCATGATTGTATACAGTATCGGAATTGGGAAGATATTTTTACAGTTTTTGAATTTGCAAGATATTTTTAATTTGGGTGAGTGTGGCAAATTCGTCGGCTGATTTTTTTCATTTTAGGACACGCTGTCATAGTAGATGTCAGTACAGTTCCAGGTTGTGGGTGATACGACAAGTAGCTCTGAAAGGTCTATATAATGGCCACATCAATTCCCACCCCTGGCCGATGGATGGCTGGCATGGGTATGGCACCTAGATATTTACCTTGAGGAAATATCTTCTAATAGTCTCTCTGGTTCACACGATTACCGTGAATACATTTTATGGTTATTAGTATGTTTGTTTGAGACTTTTGGGGTAGCCAAAAGTCTATATAAGCCGAGTAAACTGCTTCCTTTAGTGGAGGTGAAGCAAGTTGGCAGACAACTTCAAGCCAAGTCCCGAGTAGTAGGAAGTTGAGAGTCAACTTCAGACCCAAGAAAACGTTTTCTTACGCTGGTCGCAGAGCGTCAGTGGTAGACCCTGCCCCTTTTATACTTGCTTGTAGCTTTCTCAACTCTCTTCTATATACACTCCCTTTTGTTCGTTCAACAATACCACGGCAGCACTTTTGTCGCTCGCAACACCTCCTTCTCAGGGTAATTGGTTCTGAGGATCTCCTCCCCCGCCGATTTACCCCTATCACGTCCATCAAGAGCTCGCTCGATGAGTGCTGGATCCATGAGGGTTTCGTTTGAGCTGGAAACAATAGACTATATGTACGCCTTGATGTGCACAACATTCAGTCCTGTGACCTCAGTTGCTTCGGATACGATAAAGTCGAACTTCCCCATGAAAAAAAGGTTGTTGAGAAGTGATCGGTCAATACTCGCGGAGTACGGAATCGGTTTGAGAAAAGGGACGTCGACATGCTTGGAAGGTATTTCTAATTCATATTTCTCCTGTTCTTTGTGGAAACGTGCAACGTCGATAGGATCGACACTGCTCAGCATTGGGGCATAGGCTGGGGTGAAAACGGAAACAATAGCTGTACTGTGTGGTGGGGCACTTGGTGCACCGTTCTCGTTGGAACTCATTCGAACGACGGAACGATGAATGGACAAGAGCGGCGGTCGAAGCGGCGAGTCGGTGCGCTGGGTGTGGCGTGTGAGCATCCGCGGAATGGTCGCGTAGAAATTTCTGGGCCAGTCACGGGCACGCAACTCACTGGCAATGCTTGTAATTTTGGAGTCGGTAGTCGGATCCTTGATCGGGTGCATTTCTTTATTGAATTGCGCCATGTCTGTCTATTAGGTAAATGGAGACAGTGGGGGAGAACGGAAGCAGTCTAGTCTCGACTTGAGCGCTAAACTGCTTTGCACAGCAGTTACTACCCGGAAGCATTAAAATACTGTTAAAAATAGAAAGGAAACGGTAGTGGCACCCACAGGGAAGCAGGACAACCACAACTCAGAATGTGGCACCCAGAATGGATCACTGGAACTACAATCTAGGTTAACGAACTCTTACTATCTATCAGTAAAGCTATCTTAATGAACGGAGCTTGATGAGGCTAGCGGACCACAGTATGCTGCGCTAATTGATGTTACGCGGAACGTGGCCGTCCGAGGGATGGAGAATCATGGGAAGATTTTAGCGATGCTTACCTAGAGCCACGCTGCCGCTGCGTCACGTCTAACGCGGCATACCTGCTCGCTGGCGCTAAGCCGGCCCTGTAAGGAATGATATTTAGTGTTACCAATCAATAACGATTTATCCTGCATCACGCATTAGCGGTGTGGATACAACCGACCACATCTTCCATGCATTAACGTAACCCAAAAATATCCCGGAGGTGGGGTGAACGTTTATTGAAGAAGGGTCCCCTAACAAGGGGCCGACGTGGGCCATAGCATTGGGTGCTGCCCCTAAGGGCTAAGTCACTAAGTTGCTAATACGTAACGAAGGGAGTGAGGACGGTGTAAAGCCTTTGGAGTCGTTGACTGGAGAGCGATGAATGGCGAAGCAGTGTGAGAGCATTGTGGAGGTGATGTGGGTTACCTTGTGGAGTGCTGGAGCGACGGTAATAGAGCGGGAACCAGTGCAAGAACAAGCGAAGAAGGAGCCTTCTACGGTGGCCATGAAGCACATGACTAACCAACCATATGCACTCCCCAGCGTTAAGGACAGGTTGTTTAGTTAGACATGACGTTGAGCGCATAGAGAGCTGCTGTAGCCAGTCTGAATACTCCTGAATAGAATCAAAGTAAGAGGTTTGTGCATTGCCATAGAGGCAGGAGTGAAAGAACTGCCCGTCCACTTTTCAAAAAGTTTAAAGAACGGTCATGTTGCACTTGAAGCTACTTTTCAATTATTAAAACACCCTAAGTTACCTTCTGAATAGAAGAAAAGGAAGAAGATAGAGTTTGTTGGGCTATTTCAAAGCTTTAGGAATACAAAATTAAGAACCTGAATAATTGGTACGTGGGATCTCTAAACGAACACTATTACTTCTACTGTAAGAAATTATCGCCTGTCGGCTGCGAGGGTTCTTAATAAGTGCAACAAAACAAGTCTATTTCGGCGACCGCCTGGCATCGAGCCGTTACCCAAAGGGTCTCAAACATATCTCACCGTTTAACTAAAACAGCAATCTACACGAGCCGTTATCTAACTTTTCAACATCAATTGAATGAATTTTGATCAATGAATAGCCGCTCGCATCTTTCAAATATTCTCACTTCAATGAATTTGTGAGCCAAGATGAAGTCATAGGTCAGTTTCTTCGGAACCATTTTTGGCCACCAGTGTTTCAAGTTTTGATACTTAGTTTCCCCAGGAAGTAAAGCACCCATAGGTATTCCTGGGAGGAGGGTGGGACTGTCGAGCTCAGGAATTGATAATCCTGTGCCAGATTGGAACATTCCATCTGGTACTGTCGCTAGGTATCCATCACAGACTGCCTCGCCTTCATTTCACCACTTCCTAGGTATCAAGAATCCACATCTGGTTCCTCCGCACAAATGGAGCATTCAAGCCCTTCTCTGTCTTACTAACCTTGTTTGCTTTTTTCACGTTACCTACTGTTGCAAGAATACCAATGTGGCGAGATAATCTAGAAAAAAAGTCCATTCCACGCGTAACATGTACCGTCCAATGCGATATTTTCAATGTTAAGGCTAGTGCTGTCACTTGCCTTTTTCCGTGCTGTGCCTTCAATCTCCCCGCAGTCATTTCGCGAAAACGTTCTAAAATGAAGTCAATCTCTTCATTGTGGTGCTTCTGTGCAAGCTTCCTCTGTACAGGTAGACGGATTTCTTGCGGTTGTAAAAGATGGGCCTGTACATCACCCAGAAAAAAGTCGGGTCCTGACAGAGTGAAATCGAAAAAGGCAAAGAGGTCGACACCGAGTTGCCTAGGAAAACAAAAAAAAGGTTCCAGAATTAGGAAATCCACGCTAGAAAGATTCTGCGCCTCCTAGTAGGAACTGGTCAAGCAACCAAAATACGACAGATCTTCGAAATCACGAGATAGAAGTTATTGACGGTTACACCTTGTGTACGGTTTGCAGATTCGGCAAAACCAAGTGACGAGTCTACTATTCTCTCTTTGCGTAATACGGCAAGGCGAATGATGGTTCACACGAAGACCTCAAGTACATACGCCTCCGTGGTATGTATAGCAATATTTTATCACCATTCTAAGACGAACATTGCACAGGAATTTAGACTTGCCGACAACGCGTCCGCTTCCCGCATCCCTCGGTCCGCGCGTGTGCTCCTCTACGCGCGCGCTCCGCGCGTGAAGCGCGACATCCAAATGGACTCCAGTTCGCACATGTGCACCATGAATGACGCATTCCACGGCTTCCCCCTGCACCGTAAGTACATCACCCACAATTCCCTCCACACTTCTCTTTAGTACATCCCCCCCATTGTGACGTCCGGCGCCGCCCCGCCACCCCTTTCCCGGGGGATCCAGCGGAATTGTGATACTCGTCTCGAACCCTCTCCGTTGCCGATCGGAAACTACCAAGGATTCCGTGAGCTCCGCTGGCGAGCTCAACTTGGTTTCAACGGTCAATTGCCCAAGATAGGTGTATAGCCCGGTGACAATTACAATTTTGAAAAGCGACGGTCTGAGGTGCATACCGGCGTACAGGACAGGCAGTCCCGAGGATTGGCATACAGTACTGTAATAAGACCAATCGCTTAGTAGGGTGCACTGTTTTTAGGACCTCAGAGGAGTGGAAAATGTCACTAGAAATACGCCCCGTAACACGTGCCAAATCATGGAACACGCCCCGATGCAAAACCCCATCCGCAGTCACCCCCACCGCTGGTCGCCTCACACCCAGTGGAAAGGAACAATGGGAAATGGTTGTCCACGCGCGCAATGGCTGGCCCCATCTCGACAAAGCCCCTACCTCGCCCCGGTTATTGCCCACTGTGCTCGCAAGAGAAGCCCAACATGAGAACAGTCGCTCACCTCCTCGCCCACCTCCGGAACGTACACTTCTACCCCAGCGTCGTCGAAACACTCCTCCAGAAGCACCCGCAACAACCCCAGAAACCGAGATGGTGGCTAACATCGCACCCAGCGGCGCCCCCGACCTTCCCCAGATTACCACCGAGGAAGTTCTTTGAGCCATCAGGCGCTTCAAACCGGGCTCCTCCCCTGGCGGTTCGGGTCTTCGGCCATGCCACCTTGCAGAACTTGTACGAGTCCCATCATCTTCGGGTAATTCCGGCTTCTTGGCAGCGCTCACAACAATTGTAAATGTCCTAGCAACAGGGAAAGCCCCGGTCGAACTATCCCCGTGGATCGCCGGAGCCCCCTCATACTACTGGCTAAAAAAGGACAACACGCCAAGGCCAATCGCTGTGGGTGAAACTCTCCGTCGACTGACTGGAAGCTGTCTCATAAAGAGAGTATCTTCGAAAGACGCCAAATACTTCCAACCGCTTCAAGTAGGGATCGTTTCCCGGTCAGGGGCGGATACAGTTGTTCATGGCATTAGGAGAATTGTTCAGGAATACGGGAGTAGCTCAGACTATGGAATGCTAGCCGTAGACTTGAAGAATCCGTTTAATCTGTGCAGCCGCTCCGCATTTCTCCAGGCGGTTAGCCGCATCCTTCCGGAACTTCTGCCTTGGATCCCTACTGCTATGCAAACGAGCCCGCGTTTCTGTGGATCGGGGAGCATATCATCCGGAGCGCCTGCGGGACGCAACAAGGAGATAACCTTGGGGGACACCTGTTCGACTTGGCTTTGCATCCTATCGTCCTCAAAATGCAAGAACTCTTTAGTTCACAGAACGAAGAAGACAGGACAGTGGCCAAGTTACTGCTTCAACTCTGGTACCACGGCGATGGGTACATTATTGCGCGCCACGACCAACTCGCTAGGGTGGTCGACATCCTGTCGTCGGGAGACGCGAAGCGCCGGGGGCTACACTTGTCGCCATTAAAATGCGCTATTTGGTGGCCTACAGCCCCGCCGCAGCCAGTACAAGACCCGTACCCGGCGGAATTCAGGCAGGATTACGGCCAAGGTACCCTCGTACTGAACGCCCGAGTGGGATCTGAGGAATTTACCAGGCAGTCTTTCAGGGCCCACATCGAAACCCTCCAGGTATTCCTAGACTCAATCGCAGACTTGGAAGACAAACATGTAGCGTTCCAACTGCTGCGATCATGCTTTGGGGTATGCAGAATGGGCTACCTCCTGCGAGTCCTGCCCCATCCCGCACCACCGAAGGCGCGATGGAGTTCGATCGCAGAATGGAACGCTGCCTACGGTCCATCGCAGGGGGTGCCCTAAACTCCGAGGTCTTCCGAGAGCTCCAGCTGCCGGTCAAGCCCGCGGACCCCAAAAAGCGCTCCTTGGGAGTAGGGCTCACCTCCGCGAAGACTATCGCCCCTGCAGCCTTCTTCGCCTCAAGCTCGGCAACGGACAAGCTGGCCAGACACTTCTTGCCACCGCCAATCAAGTCTCTTGAAACATATGCCCCGACGTGGACGCCCATTGGAAACGGTCTCTGTCTTGCCTGCCGTCCGAGATGATCCGTTCACCGTGTTCTGCTCCCAAAAAACACCACCGCAGAAGACACTAACGGATGCTTCTCATGAGGCAGTGCAACAGGCGATTCCCACCGGAGACTGCAGGAGAAAAGCGTTCCGCGCATCCATGGGGCTTCCGGGCTCCAAGGAGTTGGTATAAAGTGCGCAATCTCCCAGACTGCAAACGCAAATCGAGGCCCGACAATTTTCCCAAGTCAGTCCCCCGCGGCTTCCCATTGCCCGAATATCCGGTCTCGTGAAGTGGATCCCTTCTCGCGGCTCTACGACGGGGTGACGAGCAGCTTTGGCCAGGTCCCGAGCCCAAAGATTCACTTGCCTGTCGTGACAGATGCCCCTGTGGGGGCCGTGCAGGCAGTGGAGGAGGTGGTCACCATACACGTCCAACGTGTGAGGGCGATTTGCTCTTGGGCATGGTGTGTCAGGAGCAAACAGCGGGACTTGGCAGTGTCCTGCCCACATCCTGCACCACCGAAGGCGCGATGGAGTTCGATCGCAGAATGGAACGCTGCCTACGGTCCATCGCAGGGGGTGCCCTAAACTCCGAGGTCTTCCGAGAGCTCCAGCTGCCGGTCAAGCCCGCGGACCCCAAAAAGCGCTCCTTGGGAGTAGGGCTCACCTCCGCGAAGACTATCGCCCCTGCAGCCTTCTTCGCCTCAAGCTCGGCAACGGACAAGCTGGCCAGACACTTCTTGCCACCGCCAATCAAGTCTCTTGAAACATATGCCCCCGACGTGGACGCCCATTGGAAACGGTCTCTGTCTTGCCTGCCGTCCGAGATGATCCCGTTCACCGTGTTCTGCTCCCAAAAAACACCACCGCAGAAGACACTAACGGATGCTTCTCATGAGGCAGTGCAACAGGCGATTCCCACCGGAGACTGCAGGAGAAAAGCGTTCCGCGCATCCATGGGGCTTCCGGGCTCCAAGGAGTTGGTATAAAGTGCGCAATCTCCCAGACTGCAAACGCATATCGAGGCCCGACAATTTTCCCAGTGGCTCCGATATCACTGCCAAGTCCCGCTGTTTGCTCCTGACACACCATGCCCAAGAGCAAATTGCCCTCACACGTTGGGCGTGTATGGTGACCACCTCCTCCACTGCCTGCACGGCCCCCACAGGGGCATCTGTCACGACAGGCAAGTGAATCTTTGGGCTCGGGACCTGGCCAAAGCTGCTCGTCACCCCGTCGTAGAGCCGCGAGAAGGGATCCACTTCACGAGACCGGATATTCGGGCAATGGGAAGCCGCGGGGGGACTGACTTGGGAAAATTGTCGGGCCTCGATTTGCGTTTGCAGTCTGGGAGATTGCGCACTTTATACCAACTCCTTGGAGCCCGGAAGCCCCATGGATGCGCGGAACGCTTTTCTCCTGCAGTCTCCGGTGGGAATCGCCTGTTGCACTGCCTCATGAGAAGCATCCGTTAGTGTCTTCTGCGGTGGTGTTTTTTGGGAGCAGAACACGGTGAACGGGATCATCTCGGACGGCAGGCAAGACAGAGACCGTTTCCAATGGGCGTCCACGTCGGGGGCATATGTTTCAAGAGACTTGATTGGCGGTGGCAAGAAGTGTCTGGCCAGCTTGTCCGTTGCCGAGCTTGAGGCGAAGAAGGCTGCAGGGGCGATAGTCTTCGCGGAGGTGAGCCCTACTCCCAAGGAGCGCTTTTTGGGGTCCGCGGGCTTGACCGGCAGCTGGAGCTCTCGAAGACCTCGGAGTTTAGGGCACCCCCTGCGATGGACCGTAGGCAGCGTTCCATTCTGCGATCGAACTCCATCGCGCCTTCGGTGGTGCAGGATGTGGGCAGGACACTGCCAAGTCCCGCTGTTTGCTCCTGACACACCATGCCCAAGAGCAAATCGCCCTCACACGTTGGACGTGTATGGTGACCACCTCCTCCACTGCCTGCACGGCCCCCACAGGGGCATCTGTCACGACAGGCAAGTGAATCTTTGGGCTCGGGACCTGGCCAAAGCTGCTCGTCACCCCGTCGTAGAGCCGCGAGAAGGGATCCACTGCACGAGACCGGATATTCAGGCAATGGGAAGCCTCGGGGGACTGACTTCTTCGACACCACCTTTGTCAATCCTCTCGCGCCATCGAACAGGAGAGTCAACAAGTTTAACACCTTGACCTCCCTTAACGCACCCCGAGCTGAGAAGCACAGAAAGTGCCAATCCTTCATCGCTACTTCCTCTCGAGGCAGATTCGTCCCCGTGACCGTATCCACCCTCGGCGGTTGGAACCCAGACGCTTACGCCGTCATAACCGAGGTGGCAAGAAGCGTTGCAAACAGAGCCATGGAATCATACGGGAAGGTTCGCGGCATATTCATGCAAAGGCACGCTGCGGCCGCTACCTCGTCCAACGCTGCCTGCCTGCTGGCAGGTCTCGCGGCGGCCTTCTAGCGACTTTGACCCGGATTAACTCCGTTTTCTTGGTCCCTTCATGCCGACTGTAATACAGAAAATGGTCCTCCCCTCGTGTAATCCAACAACTTACAACGATCCCGCCGCTGACTCCGCTCACCGTTCTTTCCAAATTTGCCTACCATTCTCCCAAGATATTTTAATACTGTGTTCTCTCCTTCAAATCAGCGTTTTACGTCTTTTTTGTATTCCTTCTTCATCATATTCACTCCTTATGTAGAAATTTCACGCAATTGCGATAGAGCATTTTCAATTTAACTTTTTAGTAACGACTCCAGTCCGCCTCTAAGGTGTACTCAAACCCATTTTACGCAAAGTTTTGAGATCCATCAACCCCTACACACATTACCCTCTCCCTCACACCCCCTATCCTCCATCCACAATCACTCCACTCCATTTAAAACCAAAATGAACAACCTTCGCCCTTCCGCCTCTATCACCAAAAATATCCTACTCCCTTTCAGACCTAATGACCGTGATGACTACTTAAGCCGACAAACAGAAAGAGGTGATCGAATTTGTGCGTCGTTTGTTTGTCGAGGAGGAGGCGAAGGAGGTACCTCAGGGGCACGCGTGGGAAGTCGAGGGGAGAGCTGGAGAGACCTTCGAGGAGTGGGAAGCCTCGGAAGTGGTCTACGAGGTTAAAGACGAGGTGAATGATGAGGAGGAAGAGGACGATGAGGACGATGATGTGGACGATGATGAGGAAAAGGACGAGGAGGATGAGGGACAGGGAGATATGGGAAGTGTTGGAATGGTGAGGCCGGGGCTGGAACGTATAGAACAAGTGGTACCGACGATGGAACTGGATGGGAATATCTTTAGTAGTTTAGATATCTCTCAGGTCGAAATAGATAGTTATGAGCCGTTCTCAGATATTTCTGGGGCTGCTTGTGCAGAATGGATACTTTGGAGTAGTTGTTTGGATCTGATGTAGAGAATAGGAAATAAGAGGACCATATTGATTGCCCGTTTCTCAACTATCTTATGTTTAGAGTTTATCGTCCACACAAAGTGTTTTTATCAATTTCCTGGTACCTTCTGTAGTTTTGTTCGGACTGTAGGGGCAGTCGAAAGTATATATAAGCAGAGTGAACTGCTTTCTAATAGAGAGGTCAAGCAAGTTGGCAGACAACTTCAAGTCAAGTCCCGAGTAGTAGGAAGCTAAGACTCAGCTTGAGACCCGAGAAAAAGTTTTCCTACGCTGGTCGCAGATCATCAGTAGTAGAACCTGCCCTTACCGAACTTGCTTGTAGGCCTCTCAACTCTCTTCGATATACACTCCTTTTTGTTCGTTCATCTATACCACGGTAGCACTTTTGTCGCTTGCAACACCTCCTTCTTGAGGTAGTTGGTTCTGAGTATCTGTTCTCACGATGATTTGCCCTTATCACCGACGACTTGTACCAATTATTTGATGGGTTATGGAACATAGGCTAACCTATTTTCTGTAATTTCCTAATTTATGGTTGGAATTACCGCCGTCGGTT
The DNA here is from genome assembly GCA_002205965.3 of Kappaphycus alvarezii. NCBI lineage: Eukaryota > Rhodophyta > Florideophyceae > Gigartinales > Solieriaceae > Kappaphycus > Kappaphycus alvarezii. Next base: position 288,851 of record NADL03000710.1, on the reverse strand, counting down.
AGCCGCCAAAAATAATTACAGTATTTATTTTCCGCAGGGCGCGCACGGAGTCCTCCAAATTCTCCGGTCGCTATTCCACGTAAATTGACAAGAAACCGGAGTCGTCCTAACTCTCCGGGGGTAGCCGCTTGCTACCCTTTCGAACGCGCCGGCCCTACCCTTTTCCAACTATCTCGGATCTACCTTTCCCCTATACCTTACAGAACTACCTACTGTCGGAATATATTCACTCTCTCTACCATTCTTGCAACCGAACAGGGTATCGACCGTCTCTTCACCTCTCTCCTAGCACCGGTTCCTCACAATTTTTCGATCACAAAAACCCCCTAATGTTTCCCCCTTTCTAAAGATAGTTCGAAACCGCCAGAGTAATCAATCATAAGTAAGTATGGAATGATTGCCTGAACCTGCTATTCATACAAAGTCCTCACCTTTACAATTTCTAACGCAGCATGCTTTACGTTTGGCCTCGCACCAGCCCTTTAAGGTCGTACCTCCTGACTCGGCCTCATTTTCAGACTCTCTAGTACACAGACCTGCCCCTTAGTCTTCGAAATATATCTATCCTGCAGTCCTAACCAGTACAGCACCCCAATATGCACCCCTTTAATATGTAATTATTGATTGAATCCCTGAAACAAAGCCCCATGTTTTTGTGCCACAAATCTTTCGAAATTGATTTGGTTCTTTATGTTTCAAAATGGCGGCTCGACTATCCCACAGCATATGATTGACGTGTTCAGGATAATGGGTAATGTCACTCGTGTGCCTAAATGGTTGGCCAAAAATTGTCAGCACGAAAAAAGTTACTTCCGGTGCTCCATTATTGAAAAGGGGAGTAAATTGGGGTGCTTTACTGATTAGGGATGCAGGATGGATATTTTCCGAAGGCTAGGGGGGACAGGTCCGTGTAATGGAGAGTCTAGAAATGGGGCCGAGTCATGAGGCACTACCTCACAGGGATGGTGTATGGCTTATTGAAACGCGAAACTTTTCACCAATTCAAGCGAAGTCAATCGCAGCTGCAGCCTTACTCGCCTCCAGCACAGCGTCTAACAGGCTGTGCACAGATCTCCTTCCAGCGACAACTACGGATCTCACAACGTACAGAGACACAGTGTGGGCGCACCAGATTTGGTCCCTCTCTTTCTCCCGATCCAGGATTCTCCCCCTCAGTGCCCTCTGCTCAAACAAAACACCTCTACAGAAGTCACTACCGGAATCCATGTACGAGCGGTTGCTGGAAGAAATCAATGTTGGCGACAACATACGGAAGGCCTCCGTGCCTCTATGGGGCTCCCTGGGGTGAAAAACTAGGTTTACTGCACCAAATCTCTGTGCCTTAAGACAAGTATGGAACCAAGAGAATTCTCGATATAGTTCCAATACTACTGCCAAGTCCCTTTTTTTCCTCTGGAAACACCATGCCCAGAATGTAACTGTCCTGAGAATCTCGACTGTTTCGGCGACCATCTCTTGCGCTGGGTGCAAGGGGGCGAAAAGACGCGGAGACACGAACATCAGGTCAGTTTATTGGCGAGCTATTTCGGGAAAGCTGCGCGACATCCAGTTGTCGAACAAAGGGAAGGCCTCCACCGCAAGAGACCTGATATTCGCGCAATGGGACGTATTGGCGAAACAAACTTTTTCGATGTTACCTTCGTCACCCTCTAGCGCCCTCGAACAGGAGAGCAAGGACTTTCAACGCGCTCATCCCGCTCAACGCAGCAAGAACGGCGAACCACAGAAGATACGAATCCTTCATCGCGTCTTCCTCCAGAAGCAGGCTGGTGCACGTCCCCATCTCTTCCCTCGAAGGATAGCAACCGAACGCTCAAGCATTGCTAACCACGTCGAACGAAACTTCGCTACGAGTGCAAGGGAGACTTACAAATAGTTCAAACAAGTATTCACACAACTTCATGCCGCATTGGCAACGATGTTCAATGTGGCGTGCCTTTTGGCTGGCCTCCAGCCATTTTTCTGGCGTTTCGACGGCTTCCCGCCAATCCTTTACATTTTAAGCTTCTACTCACATCGATATCCCTTATTAATGAAAAACGCAGCAACAGATTTGACTTCCAGGGAAGCAACTCAACCAAGTGGACGCATCCACTCTGCAAAAGATCGGATATATCTTCCAAGAGTAAAACACCTAATCTTTTTCCTCTGCAAAGGGCTACTGTCCTGTGTGAATGTGAGAAGTTTTGGAATCTTTCATTCTATTCAAATAGATCGGATATATCTTCCACGAGTAAAACACCCAAACGTTCCCCTTCTATTCAGATTACCTGAAAATGGCCTTTTAGGGAGGGTAACTCCTCCTCTAGTGATTTGTCGGCCCACCTTTTTGATTCGATTGTGGTTGTCTCGAAAAATTTAGGATAGATAGAATCTATCTTCCAGGATTAAAAGCACTCGAAACTTTCCCCCCTCTTTGCAGTTTGAAACCTTCACCAATGGAATCGCTTGCTGTATAGGCATAGTTTTTACATCACTTCAAGTTTTTTAGAGTAGAAAATTTCCGTTTTTTCTCTTAAAAGATCTAGATAGCTGTTCAGTCAGTTAATATTTCGTAGAGTACTTGTCAAAATATCTTCATGTTGATCGTAGTTTTCATATATTGCTTTTGAAACGTTTTCAATTCGCGTCAAGAAACCTTCTATGGACAACGTTATTTTATGGCTGAATTCTCAAAATCTTAGCTCTGAAGCATACATGAGTAGTATATTAACTTTAAAAATTTCAGGAAAGTACCGAAACTAGCGACTGGAAAATAGCCAAAATTTGAGGATTTTATTAAACTTTCTTATCGAACTCCAACTCTAAGGAAATCAATAACTACTATTCAGGAACATATTTTTGCTGTACAATAAGATGAATGGGTATATGAAACTATCGAGATCAAAGTTTTGAGGATTTCCTCCATACTTCCGTACAATTTTGGGGTGTAAAAAGTACCGGCAAATGGTGTCATAAGAACCCACAATGGATATAATGTTAAAAAGCTCTACAAGATAAAGTAATTTTATCGTCATCTGGAAAACAGGTTTCATTTATACATTTTCTTATTCATCTCATCGCGGAACAGTAAAAACTCTAGCTACGCTTTTAGTTTGAAATGCAAGGGGATATACCGATCTTCCCTGAAAGACTTATGGTAGAGAGTACAGTTACTCACAAAGACACTGATTAATACCCCAAACATGCTTCGAGATAAGAAAATAGTAAGTATTCCCCAATATTACGAAGCAAGACCATGTATCAACCGCTTGTTTTATATTCATGAAATCGTAATTAAATAAAGGTGTTCTACCGGTTCTCAGAGATAATTTTATTCAGCTTTAGGCTCAAGGCTGTTGAAGCAAGAGAAATTCTAGTTATATAGAAAGTAAGAATATTCTATCGATCGTAGTCTCAGGTATAAATGATTCAATATTTACGGTTCATGTCAGAATCTATCCGAAAATCAAACTTATTTACTCATTACCTGTTTTACACTTTTATAAAAACATATATCATCCAATGATTTAAAAACTGAAATCTATTGATAACAATTTGGTTCTGAAATAGAAACAAAAAATATTCTATGAGCAATTATCCACTGAGTTGCTTAGTACAGTAATCGTTCTGTGGTTTGGTTGAGATTCGCAGTAAGCCTTTGCTTGATGACGTATGGTTGTTTTTTCTGCATAAAGAGTAGCTAATCATACAGTTTCTGTAGGGCCTTATAGAAAAAAAAATATGTTCTTTTGTCAAATTATTTCGCTTTTCTCACCTATTGTGTCCAAAAATACTGAGAATCAGTAGTCATGATATATACTTTATATTATTGCAATGCTCAGATAAATTTAAAGAAAATTCACATTTAATTTTAATCACGAATGGAATATTTGCGGCTTTCAGAAATGCAAGTTTCGGTACTTTTTTCTGGTAATAGACAATTAAGTTGCGAAAAAAAATTTATGTAAACTTTTTAGAGCATTAAGAAGATGTTTTGGGGAAAAGTTGTCTTCAATTCACGGGGGATAAAATACTGCCCAGTCTCAATAGAAAGAAAATTTTCAATGAGGCAAGCTCTTCCAATACGACAGGAGGCCAAACCCGATATTATGTTTGCCTTTCTGTCCAACTGGGGGGGAGGGTAGCAAAAGTGTAGTATTGTGATCCCTCGGGATAATGCTCAGTACCGATAAACAAGAAACACACGTCACGTTCTTCGTCATTAGAAAAGTATTACGGAAGGAGTTGAAAAGATTGGCCAAGGGCATCGATCAGGAAATTTTGAAGCTCGAGTAGCCAAGGAGACACACAAGTTGAAAAGATAGGAACCCAAGACGCCATCTGAATCAAATTTCAAGACAAATGGACGTTCGCATCTACCTCAAGGTCTGATTCATTCCACCCATCTGCATGAGTAATCCGTTGAAAGGATCGCTCCATTTACCGAAGAGTTTATTGCACTAAAAACGAAGAAATAATGTCTGATTTTGAAAAAAAGCAAACTCTTACGGGTCTAAAGCATTAAAGACCCCACCATAGAATTATATTCTACTTATTTATTTTTGGATGTGCTTCGAAAAATTTTGGGTAAACCCTTTTGAGAAAAAATGTACAAAAGTTAGAAATTAACTTTAATTAAATTTCACTCATAGTATTGAATATGAATGTCCAAATTTCCCATAAATTTATCGTCATTTACAATAAATATAGCATTCAATGATTTTCTCTTTGCCCTCTCTGTACCTACACAGACGCTAAAATAAAAGAAAATATTACATCGACATACCGAGTACCGGAAGCATTCAAGAAATATATACTTTTAATATGGCGAGTTATGCAAAATCTGGGGTCTTATTCAATCCTTTTTCCACCCTCAGGAGCCAAATTCCGGGCTCATATTCTGTGGTGACATAAATTGCTCGGCACTTAGCTTTTAAGTGATGAACTCGTCCCAATGGGCCCTTTCGGTCTTCAAAAAAGCGCTAGGTGCAGCAGCTGGGACGTTAAACGGAATACTTCATGGTAAAAAGGTTGTTCCATTCTTTAGAGGCGAAATTTAGATTATTATTTGTGATTTTCCTTCAGAAGGCTTCCCTTCACGGTACGAAGTTTGATGAAACCCATCACAGATTTTAAAACTAAACCCCTCCAAAAGTACCCCTATATCATATACATGAAATGGAAATGTAGTTTCACAAGTTTAATAGTAGATTGAAAATCACTTAGGGTTGTATGAAATTGAAGTTGTTGAAATTGAGCAGACTACTTTTTTCGATGTTTGCTCTAATAGTTCTATATCATGGAAACTACTGAAATAAGAGATCATATTTAAAAATAGGTTCCTAGTTTTCAGCTCAATTTAGTATACAAGGAGTAAGAGCTGCAATAAAAACCACTCTTTTGGCAGATAATTGCTCGGCTTTCTAGCTGAGGAAAGAAATTTTTTTACACTATGTGCAAACAAGATACATTAAGCATAAGAGACAATAATATGCAGTTTTACGGACTAGAAGTAGTTCCAAAAATGTCTGGTAGGAAACAGCACAATGTCGTTTCTGTATTGCACTTTCAGTAAAAACCTAACTTATTTGATATAGAAGGAAAATCCACGCAATTTCTGCTCTTAAAAACTGAACTACATAATCTTTATATCTTTGTCCACATTTTTTGCCTTGATGATATCAATACCAGTTATAATCGAAAAGATAGTACTAGATCTTTTAAACATTTTAGCAACTATTTTCACAAGTAGTCAACTAGAAAATACGCGGACAAGAAAGTAATACCTTTCAGAGATCTTAAACTTAATTTTCACAAAAAATATTACTACTGGATGGACTGAATCAATATAAGAACATTTTCCAAAGTAATAATAGAGTTTTAGCTACTTAATTCTGAGTTTTCTCATATTTTTTATTCTTTCCGTAGTGTTATTGGTAAAATGTAAACGATTTGAAAACGGTATTGTTTTATATACCAGAACAGAATACCATGGGAAATAAATATTTAACCTTTTGTGATATTGAATGAGGTCAAAAATATTTACATTAATGAAATTGAGGAAACGTTTGTAAAATTTAGGTTAGTTAAGACTTTTTTTTTGACAAGAGCAGAATAGACACATTTTCATTAAAATCGTTTTAGATAAATAATGATCAAGTCCTCTAGGACTTGATCAAGTCCTCTAGGACTTGATCATTATTTATCTAAAACGATTTTAATGAAAACAAACTTCGACTTTGGCTCATAAGCTCATCTAAGCAAACCGTAACGCGGATGTTGATGATGAAGTACAAAATTACAGTAAAATCATTTCAATAACAGAAAACATAATTTTTTAATCCTGAATGTACGCCGCAGATTAGAATGGTATTATTTTAGTGCCTATTAATGTTGATCCGGGATATTTCTAATGTCTAATTTGACTTTGAATAAAAAAAAATCATTTTCAACCTAGAAAACTTTTAGACTCATTATTTTCATTACTTAATACAGTTATACTGCTTTTAGAAAGCTAAAAATCTTCAAAAACCGTCGTACGAGATGATGTTTTATTGAAGGATTATCTAAATACTACTTTCCTTTATTTTATGACATAAACCGCGTTTTTCTTACTTTCAATCTATATCTCTATACATAATTTCTTTTTATTCATACAATCAGATAAGAATCTGTGTAGTTGGTTGTCTCCTTACGTATAAAATTATTAGTTTGCTAACTTTTCGAGGTAGTCATCGAATCAGTCAGAACGTAGTCAGACTGAAAATAAATTTCGTACTATGATAATACTTAGAATTCAGTCAAGATGAAAACTTAAAATTCCCCCATCAGTCGTGGAAATTTCCGAAAAAGCCTTTTGATGTGCAATATGTATTCTAAAAAAACAAATCAATAACAGGTAGACAGTTCCCATAAAGTTTTGTGCAGTATGAATGCTAGGAATTAATCTTAAAATCAGTGTAATTAGTTCTGCAACAGATCCGAAGACAGAAAATCTTTAGGGTAATGCTAATTAATTCGTTGTTCTTGAAAATGTTGAAACATTTACGTGTTTTTTCGCTTACATTACTATCGAAAAGATCTTATTGTATTCATTTTATAAATTTAAAAGTATTTTTTATGATTTTTCAGAGCTAATTCTATTGAACATCTATGTTAAAATAAAAAACATCCAGATTCTTAAAAAAAAAACTAAAAAAACAGCGTAATTACATACTTGAAGAAACCAAACCACAAATATGAACCTGAATGTAACAATTTGGTTTCTGGTATAAATCATGTATAATTTGATCTATATAAAACGGTTGAAGGAGTTCTGATTCCATAATTGTACGATTTTTTATCTATACGAAGACACATTGGAGAGATTTTGAGGTTCGAATAATGAAGCGTAACGTTTCTAGGTTCATATTTGCCGAATATATATAAGAAGAGCAGTTCTAGTTGACGGTGTCAAGTCTCGAATTCTGCAAGAATACAAAATGTATACTAAGAAAACATTTCAGTAAATACAATGTAAAATGATATATTTTAGATTTTGATCTGAGAACATTAGAGTAATGAAGCTTAGCAAAGATGAGATTATAAGTTTGGTTGACAAAAATTGATATGTCACAATTTAAATACTTATTATTCACACTAGGAACTACTCATGCTTATTACTTTTAAGCAAATCTATATTTTTTCATGATTAGATCGGTAAAAATGTTTTCAATGATTAGGGTCATTATTAATTTGTCTCCATGTTTTGGTTGAAATATTCTATTTGCATCTTGTTTGCGTATTTTATACGAAATAGTAGCTAGAATAGTTTTATTCCTGGATTTACAAGAATCTGAAATGATTATTAAATATAGATGCAAGTTTTCCTTAAACATTTTAATGTGGTAATGAAGTGCACAAAGAAGTAAATATTGTTGAACGTTTCTAGTTAAAAGGGATAAAACCATGGTAAACCATATCATTAATTTCAAAGATTTATTTTGAAATAACTCCTCATGAATATTTTAGAGTATGAGTGAAATTTATAGAACGAATGTTTTAGCAATGAAGATAAATATTTCGAAACTCCCATTGAATTTAGTTTATTAGATTTACTCTTTTCTCAGTTTCTGGGATATATTGGCGAAGAATTATTCAGGGCTTCTTACATAAAAATATTAACAACACGTAGATTAACGAACCAAGTTTCTGGTTGACGAGTAAATTCTTTTCAATTGAAATGAATATAAATTATATTTAAATTGGGTATCCTAGACTCAGCGGACAGATCAAAATCTTATTCTGTGCCATACTGGACAAAACACCGATTTGGCCAAAGACTTCCTTTTCAGCCACATTCTTGGAATAAAATTTGGATATGCTATTTAAAGAATACAGAAAGTTTATGATTTGCTTCAGATAAATGAGGGGAAAATGTTTTAGTGTATATTTCCAACTATAAATTTCTAGCCAAAATATATTGAGAAGTGGTACAGCAATAGTTCGAATGTGGCAGCCCCAGAAGCGTCATTTTTCTTAATCATAGATATATAAATATTTCTAAAACAATCATGCCTTTATTGATGGATTCAATCCACAGTATTAAATTGTTTAGAAAGAAAACTGTTTCCAGGCCATTGGAGCAGTTTAAATCATCTATAGCTTTGCCCGGGTTCTTGCAAGACTTCTGCCATACAATTGCTTCAGACCTGGTTGGTATTTGAAAAAGTTTCAGTTTCGAGATAAAGAAGAAGGCTCGGAAAAGAATGAAACTTAACGCTTTAATATGTTAATAAATATACTTCAATATTAATGTACTTTCCTTCAAATATTAAACAGTGGAAACTTTATTACATTTTATTTTTCTCTCTGAAGGACAAACATTAAATTCACAGCACATGGTGAAAATTACAATAAACTGCAAAATACAGTTCGACGAAATGCCTCCCTTCCAAATTATTATCACATGTTCCTGGTCACTCGCAAACTTTCTTCCTTCTTTTTGATAGTGGCTTCATCTAAACATGCGTTCTTCGTATCAGCTCCTTGAGTTCCATTTCGTGAACAGGTTCACCCACTGGCCGGTCTCTTTTTACTCTCAAGACCTCATTCTCGTATTTTTGTCTTCCTAAATTGTTGGTATCAACTCTATGTAGTGGTTTTCGGCCCTGTTGAACAGTGAATCAAATGACGACTACAACAACGCAAATTTGTAATACATTCCTTACGTCCGTATTAACATTATTTTGAGATAAAAGGTTAGTGTTGAGAGTTATGGCAGAGAAAATACAGGTAAATGTCCGCAGTGCACCCTGTCTTTAGAAGTAGTGGTGGTGAACGTGCCTCACTTACACATATCTGTCTAGCTCTACAAGAGAACCTGTCTAAACCAATTAATTTCAGAAAAGTATTTAGATCATTAGATTTGATTCCTTAGGTATCTATTTTATCTTCGATAATCTAATGGGGAAATTTCTGCACTCTTTGCGATCCTTTTTAATGTATAAATTTATAACTTTTCTTGGCCTAAGTCAAAAGAACGTTCTTTTCTTCGCAAAGGTTTGTCAAGATTTGGAGCTACAAAATTCTGCAGTTTGCTGGACCGGAAATATTTTTGCGAATATAAATATTCTTTTTTGAAAGAGCAATGCGGAGTTACGATCATACAATAACTAGTTTCTTTATCTATAATATTATTAATATGCTCATTTAAAATTCAATAGCAATTTTATGCGACTGTGGTTTTAAACTCAGTTTCGTATTTCATTAACTTGAAAATAAGACCTTCCCAAGATTTTGAGTAGCGAATTGCTGTCAGGTACACTCTGCACTGACTATGAAGAAAATCTTTAAGCTTCCTGAATTATCGGTTCAAGTGGTGGAGTTCTCTTCGGTCCCTTTCTCACTTGAGTGGGCAACTGGTTCAGCCATTGCCCGGAGTCGTCCTTCTAGCAGAACTCGAGGTCCTGTTTAGTGCGGCCTTGTCTTCAAACAATAAATCGTTGTTATTCTTCTTATATTTAGAAAATAGATTTATGTTCCTTGAAGCTATTTCGATGTCTTCTGTGGGAACTTTCAATCCTTCAAACTTTTCTCCAAAAATCTATCAGTCCTATGATAAAATTTGAATAGAATTTGAGTTAGCAATGATGGATAAGAAATAAAATAATAGAGCTATTTCAAGCGAGTGGAAAAGGAACGGATAAAATAGAATTAAATTTATCGTCAAGACAAAATAATTAGAGAGTTTTGTGATTGAAACCGTAGTTTGCAGATATATTAGGAGTAATTACCTTCATTTGTTTAAAGAAAATATACGAGTTCATTCTGTACTTCCTATTATTAACTGGCTTTTATTTTAGTAATAGAAATCATAAACAAAAATAAAATAATTTTCCCACGTTTTGAACCAAGTTTGTCATTAGTTTAGCTATAAATACAAAGTTCAAATTATCCTTTCAAAAGTTCGTGAGATATTTTGAGAATGCAAATTATTTCATCATTCTTTATCAAAGTAATCACTCATCCTTTCAGAGTTGAAAATATCACCTGAAAATTACAGATATTCATTAAGCTTTCTAATTATATTTCCTGTCATACAAGAAAGTAATGGACGGCATTGTAATTGGAAATTAAAATTTCTTCCAATTTTTTTGTAAGAATTTTGTTTTCCCCTAATGTCTAGGATCAAAAATAGGTAGATATGCACATATTAAGTCTTGCCCAATATTGCGTGTTCAGAGGATGTTATTTCCATGCTCTCATCTGAATCAGTTCATTATTTTCAGAAAGATGACTGCAGTTACAAATTATATGTCAAATTTATTGCAAATATTAGAAGTAAAAATATGCTGAAGTGAATATATGTAAATGATAAAAACATATTTACTTCACTGCCGCTATTTTATTTGCACGCTGAATATTAAGAATTTTGTAAACATATAATATTAAATGCTTTCCGTTTTTGCAAAAAATATATTTCATGAAAGCATCCTAATTTACTATAATGAAAGCCAATAAATCATCTAAGGAATTGCCTCGCACGTTTGGCCATGTATACATAAATGTAAAAATTAAAAAGATAAAGTCGAAAGTCATTTTCCTACTTTTTCAACCGTTACGGAGTGCTTATTGAGATGTAAGCTCTACAGATACCTTTCGGGAACCTTGTTCCCTTAAAGGCCCAGCTAAGTCAGAATAAGAGTTAAAGTAGGAGTTTTGTTGGAGGATTTGTCTGAAGTAACTCTACGAAATGATTTTCGCTAACCGAGATTCTTTTCATTTGCATATCGATAATTTATTACAGATTTTATTTAAGTATTAATTGTACGTATTTCTCTTACTCAAAGCTACTACATAATTTATTTGTTATGTCGAGAACTAGAATATACACTCATACATCTATCTAAGAAAGTAAATGGTAAAATGACTGCAATTTGCATTTCGTAATAATGACTTGGATAGATATTTTCTGAATGACCACCTTTTCAGCACGGCGAACGTTTCAAAACTTATATGAAAATGCCGTTTCAAGACTTTGAACTCTTAGCTGGGAGTTTTGCTCTACCTGAAGGACGTCTAGTTTACAAGTAGGAACTTTTTTTAAGAATTTAACGATATCTCGGGGAACTACAAGTTTAAAACACTTGTTTAATACATTCCATTTCTAGTTTCAAGACCCTATCCTCCTTAAAGAATGAAAACTTGACATTTCAAAAAAACATCTCAATTCGTTTTCAACCTTTCGTGTCGATTAAATTTTCTGTTCTGCTCCATTAGTCAAATTTATTAACAGATTGTTTAGTTTTGGAATGCAGTTTTACATGTTAAAAAGTACCGTAATTAGTTAATTCATAAATATATGTCAGATTTGTTTCTTGAAAATATCTTTAAATTTGGATATTTTGAAAATATAGTAGACAGATTCAGGCTTTATTTCGGAGATAACATCAGGAATCGCTCCATTTCTTCAATATAAATACACCTTTAATCATTCTTGAATTTTCGTTCGTATTTATGGACTAGAAGTATTTGGATAAGCGCTTTGACTCCTTTAGTTCCTACACAATCTAAACATTTTGAATTTAGTATAATGTACTCAATACGAAGCTATATGTACTGATAAATACTTCAAGACGGCAGGTGACTGTATTTATTGGTCATTTTTGGTAGTTTCCTAATTGTAGATTTTTGGGAATGGACACCTCACATTCCTTCTACACCTTTGAAAAAAACATATGACGAGTACTACGGTCCAAAAAGTTCCTTTTGTAGAACTATTGTATCTCAAATGTCACTTAAATAAGTTCAAGCTATATTTAGAAGAGACTGCAGTACTGTAATGTGCATGTATTTTTGTTTCAATTTTAAGAATCAGCCCTTTTAGTTTTATTTAGATCGATGTATTTATAATTGATTGAGTTTCATATAAACTAATCATATATCACAGTCTCAGTAGTTCAATATTGTCCTTTGATTATTTTAGAGTGTTCTTCTGATTTTTACTTTTCGAGTCTTTTCTAGAATTGATGTATTTATTCGGCAATCGATGATCCTTTGTCTGCTTGGATTAACAGAGGTTGTTATTAATGGAATATATAAGAAAATATTTTATATGCTTCTCCATAAAGCTGCACCAGGGAAGAATGAGTTATTTTCCACTTCCAGTAGACATGTGTCATATCTGAGCTTTGCATATCCATTATTTTTAAAATTAACCACATTTTTAATCACTTACCTCTTCTCCATCACCTTTTTGAGATCCGATGCCGGTAATTACATTCAAAATTGAGTATAAAGGTGTAAGTTAGCTATTACTAGTACTTTAATTGAAGTAAATCATCCTTAAGAGTCCCGTAATACACCCATGAAAACAAAATACGGAAATGTTTTCTTTTGAAGACAGCTTAAATTTCTGGATTGCTTCATTTCGTATGCTTTACAAAAATTAAATTTCCTTTTTCCTCCATTATGAAAAATGTTAAACACGTTAGCTTTTAAAGTATATTATTTGCTTTCCCCTTAATCTTCGTCATCACTGGTCGCTTGAGTTTTCCTATCAATTTTTTCGGTGAACATATTCAACGGAATAACACTTACAGGCCATTGTCATTGGTATATTTTTCCGTAGCTCTACCTATTAGAATCTCAGTGTACGCAAAATTAGCGCTTAAGAATATAAATCGCTGCTCTATCTCCTCATTGATTTTGAGTTGGTGTCTTATTGTTACCTACGCGTGCATTGCTAGATTTTTTGACACTGTTGTAGTAAGGATGGCGGCTGCAGATCTATTGGCTGGAGGATAACCTTTAAATATCTTTAGTATGAATTAATTATTTTAAAAAAGAAAACAATGTTGTTAAAAGATAATGCAAATTTCACCATCGCTTTTAAGCATTTACAAACTAAATGTTGAAAAAATAAATGAAAGGCGTGATATCCTAATAAAATGGACATTTGATTATGTCCCAGGCATTCGCAATTTACAGTTAGTGTATTTATGGAGTCTTAATAAATTTCCGGGCTCCAGGGGCCTTATCATGTTAGTAACTTCAAAGAAGACCATAGAGAGAAGTATCCGATGTCTGAAATCCTTAGTCTTAAGACATATGTCTGTGAATTCTTTCTCCAGTACACCGCGGTCAGGCTGGATCACCATAGTTCACGTACCCCACCACCTGACCCCAAACCGTGCCCTTTCCTGATCCCTAACTAGAATTTATGAAAGAAAAGGTCTACTTTTCTCTCATAACTCTTATCTGTGTACAGTCTTATTCTTATTCTTAAAGTTTGTTCTGTATGCTTTAGTAAAATTGAAGCCGTTTCATCATGTCCAAATTCTAAGTCAGTAAAAGTAACCATTATTACCACCCAATTTTTTCATATTATCTGAAAAAAACTTTATAGATTAGACTATTTACTGTAAAATATTTCACATCCCACGTTTACCAGATAAAATCACCCCAAAAGTATACAAGTATGACAGAATCCACAAATAGAAACATTTTTATCTATGGATTTTTAAAAATTGCTTGAAACTGGAGCGGGAATTGAAGGAGCACATCTCCAAATATTAGTCCTGTATTTATATTAATGAAAACTTATTCATGTAGAAGAATCTTGTAAAGGAGAGCCGGTTAAAACCTTAGATCAGAATAAGCTTTTAATGTTTATAATTGATATTTTATTGTCTTTTATGCATAGTGGATGTTTTTAATTATATTCATGAAAAGACTCTAATGATATCGAAATTGGTACTTTCCAATATTCCTTCTTAATATTATGAATTATTCTGTACTTGGTTGAGATAATCTTTTTGGTTGCAACGAAGTTCCGCAAAACTATTTTTATCTTCTCCTTTTGATATTTTACACCATTAACATTTGATATCGTCTGAATATTTAACTATAACTCCCGATTGGTGTTCAGTTAAGCTAATGATCATCAAAGTACGTTGAATTAGAAGTTATAATCTTGGTTTAAACTATACTGAAGAAAACTCAATGGACGATATACAAGTTATGATCTTTGAAACTATATTCCGCTGCATGTATTTTGTTAAGTGTGTCTAAGGAGTTTGATAGCAAATGAAAGGCTATTTTTACATCTTATTATAAGTATAAATCACTGGAAAATATTTTTATCGCTTTTTTCGCAACTCAGTCACTAGTCACAAATTTCATTTAAATGTAAGTCTTTGCGCGGGTGGTCATTTATTTCGTGAGTAAATGAATTATATGAAATAAGTCAATTTTTTTTGAAAAAAAACTCTTTGTGTGAGATAAACATCACCAACTAACGTTATAATAAAATTTTCTGCAATAGTTTGAAGTAAATTCTTAAAGATCCCGGAGACCAGTTCCACCCACACCTAAAATGAATGAATCTTATGTATTCTCTTCACACACCATTTTGTCGATTGAAAAGAAGTTAGGGAACCAAAAACGGATACAAGAAGGGTGAAAATCAATTCCCTTTCTTCGATCGGTTATGTAATTTAATGATCCATGTAAATATAATTTGAAAAAAACTTATCATGATAAAAGGATACATCAGATATTTCTCAATTAGTATGCAAGTTTACAAAAAAAATATCTGGTAGTACTTTTTAATGACTTATCGACACAAAAATGTTTTCCATGTGCATCTCCCAAACTCGGGCTGCATCTTTTGCAAGTTCTCTTGTTTTCGGAAGAAATTAACAAATGGATCCGGCAAAAAAATCTGAGAAGCGGAAAATATAAAATTTGAGGTTCTTTTTCTCACTTTAATACCACATATTTGATTTTAAGAAGAAAATGCTTAGATTAAACTGAAAGATATCTGTTCTCCAAATAAATCTGTACACCACAGTAGAAGACAATTTTTGAGACAAAACACGTGCGACGATGGTTTGCGTAGGAGGACAACGAAATGAGACAATGACGTAACTGAAATTATTAGCTTTGGAGGCGTTTTTTAGCATGCGCGCTGCCCAAGCTCAACATTTTTTTATTATGGAACTTGGACGAACAGAAACTTAATAAAAACACATTCTGTCTGGTTTTAGAATACTTGTGTCGGAGGCCGGGATGCAGACGGCTTATAAAGACCAAAGAAAAGCGCCCCCGCGACCACCTAGCTTAGCTCCCAATTCTCGATACACCACAAATATGAGCTAGCTTAAAGGTATTCCAAAAAAAACTTGAATGCATGACTCCTCCATCTCTACCAGTATTTTCTCGCGCGCGCGCGTTGAATACTAAGCTCACATTCCATGTGCATTTGACTGATAGAGTGTCATGCAACCATCCAGCTAATTCAAAAAGCATAAAAACATATTAAGGTGATCATACAGTAGAATTTACTTGGCCGTACTGTCCTTTATGTGTCCAAGTAACTGCCCGGGTGACGCCAGTTAAAGCTGATATACTGACGTTCTTTTGCTAATCCACCTACATTAGAGCGTAGAAACTCTAATAGGTTACCGCTGAGTGACAAGATCGAACTTATGAAAAAAATTCCTTGAGCCTATCATCAGCCAAGATACGTATTAGCATGACATTAAGTTTTATTTCGAAATGGTTTGAATTGATACACGCGACTCTGCTTTCAATATCCTTGGAATATTTACGAGGTAAAAGTTAAAAAATATGAAGAGCTTCAAATTTCTCACTGATAGAGTACATATTTGCAAAAATTACCAGTTGGATAGTCATATTTCTCTTCTGCACTGTTTAATCAACTTAATGTCGAAAAATGCATACTTGTTTAAAAAAGAAAGTCCGATATTCAGTACTAATTATATGTAAATTCGATGAGAGAACAATATCGATTAGATCTTCCATCAGCTAGACATTGCTAGAAAGATGTATTTTTTTTGTTTGAATCAAAGCTCAGCCAATTGAGGGGCTTTAACATACGATTTGCGGAAACCCATCTTCGTCTAGTTTTGGAAAAGATTTAAACTTTTCCCTGAAATTGATAGTACCAATTGAAACTAAATAAAATAATGCTGCGAAACGCTTCCATTATCCTATAAAGTTTTTGTATTTTAAAGAGACCGCAAAATATTAAGTTAGCCTTTTCACATATCATAATGCACTTTGACTGCTACAAAATTCAATATATTTGGAAAATGTGCTACAATTTTCTTTGTCTGTCGTGAATATTACATTAACAAGTGGAAATTTCACCGACGCTCTTTCTAACCTGTATTGTAATTTTGCAGCAAAATATTAGCTAAAAGAAACTGTCGTGCTGCTCGATGACGTATATCAAAACAGCCCTTGTTTCAAAAACGTCTCCTAAACTAACCTCACGAAAAAATAGGGAAAATATTTACCTATCTTCTTTTTTCTTAAATCGAAAGAAATAAATTCTAATATAAGTGAAGTTAGTCAAAGAATTTGAAATTTTCTAATCATGTATTATTCATGAATTCTGGAACTAATTTCACGGACGTTTGTTGAAAGTTTATGCCAAACCAAAAGTTTATTTTGATAAAATCAATTATTACAGTAAGAATTTCTTTCAGTATCAAAATAAATATATAGTCAACCCTTGATACATATTCTACCCATGATAGGTATTGAGCGCAAATTATTTCTGCATCAAGAAAAAAATTGTTTCACTCAAACTATTTGTATCTTACATTCATCTCTTTTTGGCTCACGTGGTTCCTTACATGTATTTTCTTAGCAATCAGAAGATTTGTTCAATTCCTGCCTGCATATTAATGGCTGGAATAGGTCTTCCAACCTTTTTCTATGATTATTACAAGTATGGAGAGTATGTGAATCTTCTTTTATTCGATTTAGTTAAAACAGTATTTCTATACACTCCTTTCTCAAAGTTTACAATTTTGAACATTTTTAAATGCGCCATTACTCTACGAAGAGTAGTTGATATAAATTTTCTCTACGGAAATATAAAACTTGAAGTTCCCTTATCCTCCCCAGGCGTCTATGACCTTTCATATGATTCTGGAATTTTTGAATTATATTTTAATATTATATTCTTTAAAAGCTCTTAATTATATTCACAGGGTTTTATTTCATTTAAGTTTTATTTTTGGCAAAAAATATTTTACACCTCTTATGAGAATGAACGTGGGAAAGTGTTCCTAAATAAGGGATTTTCAACGAAAAAATGTAAAAGCCAAACTACTTCACGGTACTTCTTGTATCTACTTTGGTGATTTTTCCATTCCATTTTCATATTTTCCTTCAAATTAGGATTCTTTACGCGGAAGAAAAATCACCCAGCGTAGGATTGTGATCATATTTATAGAAAAAAGTTTTAATATCTCAATGCCTAATCCGTGGAGCATCAAAAAGAAACTATTTGGACTGCTAAAAAGTGTTAAATCTACGTATGCAGAAGTAAGTATTGCGGGTAAATTTTGAAACTAGGGCAATCGTTTAAGTACAAGGACGTCATATGTTGGTTAAATACGATAAATACATACTCAATAAATACATGATAGAGCTAAAAGCAACCTTCTCATTCATACAGGAAGTACTACATTTTTTACACGTTCCCGTTTATATTGCACTTATAGAGGAACAGTATATTTATTTAAATGTAAAAACTACAAAATTCGATTCAAGTAATCCAGAAAATGGGTTTTGAATGTATACTATATTCCTGTTGGGTCTTAAAAATTGTAACTGAAGTATGCAAAAATGCCTCTCAAAACGTTTTCTAATATCCATATCAAGACACCTTGTCTGAAAGGTTCAAACTATGACACCTTTTTTATTCAATTCCTTTTGTTAACTTTTGCAGTGTATTACCATAATTGGCTTCAAATAATTTACTTGTATAATATGTAACTGTATGTAATTCATATTGTTTTCTCCACTTGTTAAACGCAGAAAAAGTTTAAATATATCTACCTATGTATTACTGAAAACATTTTAGTTCCAATTAGAATGAAAGCATCTGCCTTCCTGCTTCGTTGCTGTAAATTATTATATCTTTTTCTATTTTGGTTCCAAGCTTTTATGTCTAGGCTTTAGAAATATACATGCACTTTTGAAGCATCAATATGCTCAAAAATTTAGCATATCCGTCTGATGTTTCTTAATATAGACCTTTCGCTTTAAATTACCCCCTACTTCTGACTGGACCAGTTACAAAGTAGTCATATGAATTATTTGAAATAATACCGAATATTTCATTGCCATAATAGTAGGGGGATAACGGAAAAAACTATTTAGGCGTTCATTGTAAACATAATAATAGGCAAATGTCAAAATTTCACTACATATATATATATTTTATCCGCATCAATAAAATTCAGATTGGAGCTTTTAATAGTTTTACATGACATTAAATCTGATCCATCTCTTCATGAAAAATATTTTTTTCTATTTTATGCGTAGTTGAAGAGTATATGAACATATCTATCTAAATCATCAAATATTTATGATTTTCATACCGACATAAACTACATATACTGGAAAACTTTTATTTTCCACTACCATTTATTAAGGTAATAGAATTGATCTTAGGTATTATCACTTTTCCATTTTAGTTACTTCGATTTTCTAGGTATTCCGCTGGTTTTGGGCATTTAGTTGTCGAAAAATAGTGAAGTAAATATATTCTGCAGAACACTACTGCAAATTCAAGCTGCAGAGTAATCATATTAATTTACCCTCGGAGGCTGTCACGTAGACGCGTATACGGTGTTATAAGGTGTCGCAAGGAACGCGGTCGCTCGATTTACGGAGAATTATGTAAAGTTTCGAGCTGTGCTAAGGTAGAGCTACTAACTCAAAGCCATGCTGTTCTGGTCGTTAGGTCTAACTATGAATTCCTACTCTCCGGAATTTATCCGGACCTCTCAGGAAAGTTAGATAGTAATCATCAGTGAATACCAGTCACTCGCTACGCACTTCCAGCGGCGTGGATACGACCGAACACATCTTCCATACAATAAAATGACCCATATTCCCCATTCTTATTGATTCAAGCCATAACTAAATTATCTTTTTGGTGATATATTCTTGCCAAAATTTCCAGTGTTAGGATATATAATGATAAAATATTTCAAGAAGTATGAGACATTCCTGTCTCATACTTTGTGATAATAATATGAGGGTTAAGAGTTTATCAGTATCATATCACTGCCTGTTCCCCAAATTTTCTGAACTTTTTTACTATGGGACTCATTAATTTTAAGTTCTTTTCGCAGTATAATGTGCAATAAAAATACTATTTATAGCTATAAATAAAAATTCTAAATATTATTTTTTTCCAGTAGTGGTAGTTGCCAGTCATTTTAATCTAATGAATGTGATAGAATGGTTTTTATCAAATATGACCATAGAATTGTGTGGTGAACTTTACGAAAATAATGTTAGTGAGAGGTAATCACAAACGAATTCCATTCCAAAAAAGTTTCAATGTTCAGAGTTATACTCCACGGAAACTGTTCGATACATATTATAAACCTTCAAATAGGTATGTAAGAGGCGATTTCAAACCAATTGCAGAAATTTTCAACTCTAGTGAAATCTTAAAGAAAGGAACTAATAGGATTCTAGCCGTATTTTGACTTAAAAGCGTTGAAATAGAACTAGTTTAGAAATAAAGATATGTACATATGCAGAGAAATAATCATCCAAGATCGCACAAAATGATCGAGAATATGCTGTTTTGTACACAGGTCAGCCTTTGTATTTTATCATAAGCATTTTACTAATTATTCAACAGTTATAGCACGGTGATTGTTTTATTTCACCTTCAGGATTCAATCAATCTTGAGATACTGCACTATATCATTGTTGACCGACTTATTTGGAACTATTTAGATTGAGGACTCCTGACTATTTGAAAATTATTCCACACATTATTCTAATAACTGTGTACTCTCCTGTTAATTTTTCACATATCTTAAATTTGCTGGAGTCCATTTGTACTAGTATGTAATATGCGCAGTAAGTATCCATTTCCGAGTCTTTAGTATTTCCATACTACGAAGGAAGTTTTTGTAGATTCACCGTGCTTTAAAGCCCATAGAAGAGGGAACATTCAGTAATTATGGGATAAAGAGGCTTATTTACGGTAGCAGATAAGCTGTGTGATACTCAGTTAACCTGTTTTGCGGTAGTGGTTACATATTTCAAAGGTTTTGACATGCGCTGATGGTGCTTCGCTTTTCCAGTAAGTAGAAACTAGGCCACTAAGTGGGGTTGCATTCAATTTTCTACATACTTACTAAGTGATGTATTCCATATTTACCCACATTAACTGTTTTCGGAAGTGAAATGGGCGCAATTACAATTGACAGTCCCACAGTATGGAATGTAAAGGACTAATAATCCACTCGTTTTCAGTTCCCATATGCAACAAACCTGTATAATATAATTCTAGCTTCACGTATATTTCATAACGTAGTCAGTACAAGACACCGCTCAGACTTTAGACGGAACTGGGAGAAGAAGTTTGCCATCATGAGACTCTAGAATCGCTTTCTGATACAGTGTGTTGAAAAGTTTTCCCTATACTCTTGATATTTAAAGAATTATAAAGCGGGTAACTAAGATCGATGGCGGGTCAAGGGATATCCAAGTGAGACGTTTTAAAATAAAAATGTTCAACAAAACTGTCTCTCTTAGGGGTAGGGGCAAGGTTTAGGTGTTTTACTCTTGGAAAATATATCCGATATTTCTCTCTCTGTAAGTGATATCGACGTGACTATAATGTGTGTGTTGCCTTTCTCGCTTTTTTCTTGATTCTTGAGGAAACAGAATAAAGTGCTTGATTCTATGATGCCTAGACCCTTCTTTAAACCTTTCCCCCTTCTCTCTCAGACTGGCCTTCTCCAACCTTCATTCTTTCACGCTCGGCGCCTGCGCCGCATTAGGCGCGGGCGCCGGGTACTCGTGTCCTCTCGCGTTTTGTGGATCGCCCACTTACATATAGGGGGCTCTAGTTGCATTGTCTAGGGATATGTCCTTCTCAAGTGGGGGATTTCCGGCCCCAGGAAGGTTCTCACCCTCGACCAAGTATCGCATCGCTCAGTGCATTCTGCCACACTCACCGCTGGCGGTTCTCCCGCCAGCATGGGAGGGTTCCTGAGCCCAACATTCCTGCTGGGCGTAACCAAGGCCGTTACTCTGGAGCACTTGACTTCTTCGCCGTCGCTTTCTGTAAGTATGTCGCTTACAGCGGAAATTTTTCAAGCGATTACACCCATAGCTCGCTTCGGTTGTGATGGTGGATTTTTTCTTCCCCCATTTTGCGAGGAGTCGCACCACTCGCACAACGCGCAAGACGGTACTTTGCTGCTCTTCACTTGACCATCCGTCTTTAGTCTGAAGTGACCGCAAGTAAGCTCAAGGTCAACAATCCGTGTCTACCCAACCCCTCACGCCCGTCACCATCTGGTGATGAGCAGCTCCTATCTTCCTTCAAAGCCTCTCCTGTCACAAACACACCATCTAAGATGTCTATGGGTAGAATTCATCTGGGCGCGTGGGCGAGGTTATTAAGAGCTCTGATTTTGCGCTTAGTTTGGGCCTATTTCATGTGGACTCTGCTTTTTGGGCTCCCAACAGGGACAATACTCCGGTCAGTCCTTCTTCTCTACCGAACCCCTTACGTCCGGCACCATCTGATCATGAGTAGACCCTATCTTCCCTGGAAGCCACCTCTATCGCAAAAACCCTCGAAGGCGTCTATGGGCAGACGTCAATTGGGCTCGCGGGTGAGGTTATTACGACGATGGAGATGGCCACTGGCCTGGCTCTTACTGGTCCGTACGGAACTATGCACCTCTGGGTGCCTTTGGCATGGATGAACTGGTATGACTTCAACTCTGAAGACGGCAACGGCCTCAATGACGCCCTTGGCCAAGCAGAGGATGTCAAAATTAGAAAAATATATTACAAATATTGGAAAACTATTTAATTGGTTTTACATATCGAATACAGTTATGAAAAATTGTGGAACAATATTTTATCAGAGGCTAACAATTTCCATTAATTGTGAATCATCGAAAGTAATTTTATCTGTTTTCACTGGTCCGTATTTCATACCGTATTACACATGAAGCAATTTTATGCCTATCAGCTTTTTTCTAAATTCTGAAGTTATTATTATTGGAATTATACTACCAACAAATTATTATTTGGATTAATGCTCACCTGCAGAATTATTCTATAATTATTAATGATAATTAATTTGTTCGACAAAAATATTATACTACTGGAATCATCTTTGTAGCTTTTCTACTCTGATCTGCAGTATATATAGCCTTAGGCTGTTAGAAAAGTTTAGAAGGCTTTGGGCCATCGAACAATCCCCGTCGATCAATAAATATTGGGTATTCATTTTTTATTATTCCCTATCCTATTCAGGTAATTTATTATTCATTCATTTGGAATTACCTATTTTGGATCTACGCATATCATTTAATTTTTACAGAGGAGCTGGATCTTGCTGAGGCGGTGGTTCAGTAAGTAGCGATGGTGCGTGGCGGTCTATCACACATGCTAACTCATATTTACGACATAGTCACTACCTGGTTAATTCCGGAATCTAGCCGTACATATCTTTCAAGTGGAAACCACCCAAACATTTCCCGATGAAACCTTTTATCTCTGCAAAGAATTTTTGAAGTGATGTGAAGCGTTAAAGTTCATAATACTGTAATGTGGATATGCTTTGACCAGTCCCTTTTGAAGAGATTCAGGCGGCAAAAGAAAGAGGAATATTATGTCAACTGCGAAAGTTCGTGGATATCTCCACATTCTTAGAGTAATGCAGGGAGTACAGGATTCACAACAGATTCTTAGTATAAAAAACTTTACCAGCGTGCAGTACATTTCGGTAAATGCTTTCTAAATTTCAAACTTCTGACTGTTCAGTGACTTCCACCGAGCTGTAACCCGACGAAGTAGCAAAAAACGATGAGAAATATGGGGGGAAAATTTTGGGGTTAATTTAATACATGGAAGATGTGGTCGGTTATATCCCCGCCACTAATGCGTTATGCGGGAATATTGAAGTTACATTCGTATCCCCATGAAAAAAGGAAAGTATATTGTACTTGAATGCAATTCGAAGGGCTACTGTACATGGCCTAAGGAGAAACTGCTGCTGCCATACATGTCTGGTCCCGATTACACTTTGGAATCCACGGGTCTATTGGTATTACAGCGCTGCATCTATGAAACCCGTTTTGCCTTCCACCGGTTAGTCTCTTAGCAGCATTTAAGCAGCACGCGGGCAAACCCGAGCTATGAGTAAAACTTTTTCTCACTATTTATATCCCATCGTATCTCCACTAGCCGGCTATCTGAACGAACACGTGTTTCCAAAAATTAATCGAGGTATTCTTGGATATGCCTGATGAACAAAACTCTCCAACTATCAACCCATCCCCTACTTCCGATTCTTCATCTTTCTCACCAGCATTTGCAGTCTTAAACCTTCAAGACGATGTCGATTTTAATTTAAATACAGACTGTTCTCCTTCAACCCGAATCTCCACCCTACATATCGCAAACCTGCATCCCTTCATAACTAAGTCAGCTGTAAGTGAAATTTTTGGCAACTTTTCCGTATCTTCTCTCGACGTCACCCGCCCTCCTTATAAAGACAGTTTGCATTTAGTGGCGTTCGCATCAATCACTTTTTGCTCTCCTTTAGACGCTAAAAACGCATTTCTGCAACTACACATGGTCAAACATCCGAGGAATTGTGGTCGCTCATTACGTATCCTCCAGCTGGACATGCCATTCCCAGCACAAATCGATCCAAAGGCGCATGTATTCATTCGAGGATTGCACGAAGATATATGTGAGGTTGAACTATGGGACACATTTTCTCAATTTGGGACCATGGTATGGTGTGATATATCAACAGATAGGGATGGCAGAAGTCTAGGCCATGGCAGCCTAATATTTGAAGACGCAGAAACAGCATCACATGTGATTGAAATAGTAAACGGAAAGATGATCCTAGGTAGAATCGTTGCTGTGGACGATTTCGTGGTCAGGAAGAACGAGCAGTGGAGAAATCCGAAACAGAAAAGGAAGAAATAGGTTTGTTCAAGGTATTGGTGAAGAATATCAAGTATGAGGTGAAAGAGAAGCAGTTGAGGGAGCTCTTGCAGGGATATGGAGGGTTGGTGAAGTTTCGGTTGTGCTTGGACTCATGGGGAAGGTCAAAAGGCCTTGCCGTTCTGTGGTTTCACACGAAGGCTGATGCAAGGGGCTTTAGGAGGGAGAAGAATGGGATGATATGGTTTGGGAGAAAATTGGCTGTGAAGGTCCTTCCTTTGGGTCAGAAAAGGGATAAACTTGTCGGTTGTGATGGGCGTGCGGATGGACAGAATGAAAATGGAAATTCATTGTGCAGCAGCATGAAGCATAAACTAGAGGAACGCCTTAGATAACCTACCTAGACTTCTTTTAGAGTTGAAAGTAGCTCCCCATCGACTTGAGTTGCAGAACTGCGTCTAGTGATGTGGTCCAGGAACTCACCACTGATTGGTTTTGATTTTCCAGTCAGAAATGGTAGCAGATTCTAAAATT
Source organism: Kappaphycus alvarezii (assembly GCA_002205965.3). Lineage (NCBI taxonomy): Eukaryota > Rhodophyta > Florideophyceae > Gigartinales > Solieriaceae > Kappaphycus > Kappaphycus alvarezii. Next base: position 263,834 of record NADL03000710.1, on the reverse strand, counting down.
GGGATTAATAGTACTTGGTCTTCATGCATAAATGCATGCGGCAATGACAGACACTAATTTCATTTCAAATTTCTGTTTTCCCTTTTTGAGAAAGGAGGTCATTCATCGCCTTTTTTACGTTCAGCGGGAGATCTTTTACACCTCTCATGGTTACAACTTTTTCTACCCTTTGCCCTTTTCACCAGGTGGACTTGGGCTCAAACTCACCTCACCCATCCGCTCCGCCACCTACCTCAGCTCTCTCCTAAGCACCTACCACCTCTCCCTCGACCTGTTGCCGCCCATCGACCACCATCTCCTACCCAACGAGATACGACGAACCCACCAATCCATCCCCACAATATCATTCCTGCCGATCTTCGGCTCTAACCTCTCCTTGCCGCCTCCCCACGACTGGTCAAATCCAAGGCGTCCAGACTACCCTCACACCCGCCATCCATCATGAACGCCACAAAACATATCCCTCGTCTCCTCCACAATACGAAAGTGCAGCTCACAGACTCGCCCGGAACCTCAGCTGTCGAACACGGTCCGCCAACTCACCCTTTCTCACCCTCCCGGACTCCCGCGACTCCACCCGCATCGAACCCCAAATCTGGACATACATGATCCTGCTTCGACTTGGTCAGCCCGTCTTCAACGGCCGGGACCACTGCCCCCGGTGCGCACTCGCCCAAGCTCGTCCCCGCCCCTCCTCGACCCACTCGGCAGACATGCTATCCACTGCCCAGCAATGGAGGGATTCCTCCGACGCCACAACCACCTTCGCGACAAACTGTATACCCTCCTCCGACATCCTTCTGTAATGCTACTCCCGAAGCTCGAATATACCTGCCCCTGCGAAGCCCACCTCCAATACTCGGAACGCCGCCGAATGGACATCCTCATTGACGACATCGAATTCTCCTCACGTCCCTGCGCACTAGACGTCTTCATTGCAAGCCCCTACACCGCACGGGCTATCTCCCACTCTCGCAAGACCTCCGGAGGGGCTACCGTGCCCATTGAAGCTTCGAAAACTGCGAATTACGCTGCCCTCTGTGGGACGATACAAGCCCAATTCTATTCTCTTGGATTCGATACTCACGGAGCCATCGGCAAACCTGCCCGTGAGGCCCTAGCCAAAGTCGCCTCTTTTTTCGCTCTCCGCCGCGGGAAACCCCCATCTGATGAATACCACCGATTGGTCACCACCCTCGCTTCCCTCGTTCTACAGCTGACGGCTAATGCCGTATCTCGCCGTGCTTTGTCTCTCACATCACCTGATGCTAGAGGGACCCAGCTCGGTTCAGTGACCCTTGAATAAAAGGGTATGTTTGTTGTTGTTTTTCTATGAGAAGTCTAGCCTAGTCGAATCTTCCGTATATCTCATATGCTTACTGCTTTCCTAGATTTAGTTCTCAAACAATTTTAGACTCGATTCCTAATCCTCATTATCCTTCATTAGCGTTTTGGTCCTGTAAATATGCTGATTAAGGTTTGTCATCTCGCCTTTCCGCACTTTTATCTCTTTGGATGGAGCTTACATCATTATTGCAATAATTATTGTTGTCATCCTCCTTCAACTCAGTACTGAAGCCATACCCATTCCTCATAATCACTTGAGAAGCAAGCTGATCTTCTGCATGCATCTGTAGTCCCTCAAATATCCACGTGTCGCCAAAAATAATATTTTTTTGAGAGATACGATTTGGCCTTGTCTTGCTGCATACGTGTTTTGAGCTACTTCAAAATCCCTTCTTCTGCCATGAAGACGTAGCTGAACATCAGATATTCAATCTGACCTTGAAAAGGATCATCATTTTACTTACATACGGGACGCTGCAGCGTGCCTTTGCATCAAAACCCCCCGAACCTTTCCGTACGTCCCCAGTGCCCTCACAGCCACGTTCCTTGCCACGTCATTTAACACTGCACATGCATCCGGGTGCCAACCTCCAAGAGTGGAGATTGGCACAGGCACGAGCTTACCTCTGGTGGAGGTCTCGATAAAGGATTGATATCTTCTCTGCTTTGCATTTCGCGCCGCATTCAGAGAGGACATCGGGTTGAAGGTCCTTACTCTTCTGTTGGAGGGAGCGAGGGGATTCACGAAGGCAACATCAAAAAAGTCGGTCCCTCCGCTGCTTCCCATTGCCTGGATGTCTGGTCTCGTGCGGTGGAGACCATGGCGTGGCTCTACAACAGGACGACGAGCAGCTCTTGCCAGGTCTTTCGCGAGAAGGGTTACTTGGCGATCGTGTCGGTTGATCCGTTGGGCCCCATGCAAGCAGTGCATTAGATGATCGCCATGTACATCGAGTGTGTCCGGGCAATTCCTTCTTGGGCATGGCGTGCCAGGGAGAAAAAGTGGGACTTGACAGTAGTATTGAAGCCACACCGAGAATTCTCGAGGGTCAATGCTTGTCTGTAGTCCGGGGCATGGGGGACAATACACCCATTCCTTGGCTCCCGGAAGGGCCATAGACGCGCGAAACGCCTGCCTCCTCGAATCCCCAAGAGGAATTAGTTCTTGCACTGCTTCATGGATTGCGTCCGTCAGCGTCTTTTGCGATGGTGGCAGTAAGTGCCGTAATGACGATGTTCCTCGCGCTCTGCGAGTGTTGCGGCAGTGCCTGCGGTAACCGTACTTGGCGAAATGTGGCGCCGTGCGGAGAGGGCCGATAGGAATAAGCGGGACATCATTAGAACTGCAAACATACCCATAGGGCGAGTGTTTGGAGCGTTCAGCGAGTGCTGCAGCGGCGGCACTCAACAGAGCGACCTAATTGACCCGGGACTGGACGAGGAGATGAGCGACGGTAAGGTCCAAGGCTAGATCGTGGTGATTGAGACTGAAAGAACCCCGAATGTAGATGTTAGCATGAAGCTGAGAAGGCGAAGGCGTTGGAAGTTGTTGACCCACAATGACGTCGGCGGGTACAATATCCCGTACGTCGAAACACAACACTGTACAGTACTCGGGCTTCACAGTACCGATATAGCCGTCGACGTTACTGTTGCCCACCCCTCCGCACGCCGCCACATTTCGCCAAGTACGGTTACTGCCGGCGCCGCCGCGACACTCGCAGAGCGCGAGAAACATCGTCATTACGGCACTTACTGCAACCGAAACGATATCCTCCTCTCCCCGTCGGGATTGATATCTATGGCGCCTTGGGCGACGACGGTAAGGCTTTTTTCCGCCGCCTTGCTTCCTTCGCTGCTTCCCGTCGCGGTTCCTCCCCTCAACAGGAGCTCCGCGACTTCGTTACCCGTTTTGCATTTAGTCTCCAAATAATGCAGGCGCGACAAGTTTCTACCCGCCGCCCGCATCCGTAGTTAATTTATAAATACCCTCCGCACGCCTCTGTGCGACATTGTACGACAAATAAAGATCTACCACCACAGTACTGTCGAGTGTTGGCATACGGTACAACGCTGTCGGCATGTACAGTACAGTAGCCCCGCGCCTCGACACACATGCAGTACTGTACTGTTGAGTAATGCAGGCGCGACAAGTTTCTACCCGCCGCCCGCATCCGTAGTTAGTTTATGAATACCCTCCGCACGCCTCTGTGCGACATTGTACGACAAATAAAGATCTACCACCACTGTTGAGTACACTCTACAGTATTAGGCGGAGTTCGGATTTAGAGTTGCTTGATACCAACTTTGCCAGAGTGCGTGGGTAAGGTCGTCACACAACACTGTCGAGTGCAACACCGTACCAGGCGGAGTTGAGATCCAAAGTTTGCCAGACTTTGGCATCCGAAAGGTCAGCCGATGATTTTGTTGAGATACAATGTTATTTATGACAACTCGTCCGCTGTGAAGTGCATGTTATTGGTGGGTAATTTCACTGTGTCTAATAATTGGATGGAAATCGATCTGAAATCGCAGTATGATTAGGCATATGCATACATTGTCCTGAGGGGGCTTGATCCTGTGGGGCACCTTACCTAGGCCCCTGGTGGTTTTCTCCTTGAACTACTAATTGACTTGCTTGCGGTTTGTCAGAGATGTTTTGTGTCTATTCGAAGTGGAAGCTATGGTTTTCTAGTTCCAACATGGTAAGAGTAATCTAAGTCTTCGAAACTTGGTTGGGTTCAGGAGTTTAAATGGATGCATAGTCTAGAGTTGTGAAGCAAAAAGAGAGGAGTGACCGGACGATCATGAAATCCAAAACCCACTACAAACAGATCTAATTTCCGTGTCGACCGGCGAAACAGAGGGCCACTCAGAAACGACACTCGCCGGCGTTCAATGTCGGCGGGCAAAGAGACGACTGGTGCGGCCATGGTTTTGCCTTCATCTTCCGACGTACATCTTCATATCGCGACTCCGTTGATCCGTCTGGGCATTCGGAGTCCCCCGCGCTACGAATGGACATTTACATACCCGCTACATACGGGCTTCACAGAATCGATATCGCTATCGACGTTACTGTTGCCCACTGCTCCGCACGCCGCCACATTTCGCCAAGTACGGCTACCACAGGACCTGCCGCAACACTCTCAGAGCACGAAAAATATCGTCATTACGGCACTTACTGCAACCAAAACGATATCCTCCTCTCCCCGTCGGGATTGATATCTATGGCGCCTTGGGCGACGAAGGCAAGGGTTTTTTCCGCCGCCTTGCTTCCTTCGCTGCTTCTCGTCGCGGTTGCTCCCCTCAACATGACTTCAGCGACTCCGTTACCCGTTTTGCGTTTAGTCTCCAAATTATGCAGGCAAGACAGGTTTCCACCGCCCCCATTCGTAGTTAATTTATGAATACCCTCCGCACGCTTCTATGCAACGTTGTACAACCTTTAAAGATTTACCACCACCGTTCTTCCTTTAGCATTTTACTTTCCTGCGATCCCCCTCAACCTTGTTCGACATTTGAATGTACCATACCGCGAACGAGCCAACAAAGCATGCCAAAAAGCACGTTGACAAAGCATGTCACAAAGCATGTTGGCACGTTTGCAATATGGTAATGGAGAGCATAACCAAGCTGTAGGCATTGAATGTCAGCGTTCTGTCATCTTTGTGATCGAGGGGAATATTTCAATGGCCCGAGGATGTAAAACATATTTCTAACAACCTAGACTACTTATACTCTACACCAGGTTGAACTTGCTACAAAAATCAGGTGAGTCGTTCAATAATTTTAGTAGACATAATTCAGGCTCAGCAATAAATGTTGCAGTATTTTCCAGGTAAGCAATCATCCAGATAATAATTTGTTGGTAGCATAAATGCAATAATTATAGCCTGTATAATATAAAAACCCAACTCCAACAGATAAAAACCCAACTCCAACAGTTGGGGTTTTATGTTATACAGGCTATAGTTAGTGTATGTATGCTGCCAACAAATTATTATCTGGATGATTGCTTACCTTGAAAAGACTGCAATATTTATTGCTGAGCCTGAATTATGTCTACTAAAATTATTGAACGACTCACCTGATTTTTGTAGCAAGTTCAACCTGGTGTAGAGTATAAGTAGTCTAGGTTGTTAGAAATATGTTTTACATCCTCGGGCCATTGAAATATTCCCCTCGATCACCTATCATTAAATTTGGTTTTCGATTCATTATTCATTCTAAGTCCAATTGTGGTATTTATTTATTTATTCAAGTTGGAACTATTTATTATTATCTGGATCTACCTATCCCAATTATTTTGCAGGCTCAGCAAGCCGAAACGCGTGAAGCACCTGGCATGCGGATGCACACAGGTGATGCATGTGGAAGCGGGCCCTGGGGTCTTGTACACCTTCTAGCAACGCCAGGGTGCCTTCGCACCCCTCTACCTTGCTGCGTATGAATGTCTTCGTGAAGGCAGTGTTACCGAACGGGGCCCCGAGGAGCTCGAAACCGTCGCCGGCGCATTTTGCAAGCGGAAATTCGGCCAGGAAAGCAGCGCTGCCAACTGGCTAAGTGTGCGGCCAGGAGATTCGGGTCTTATGGGGGTTTATAAACAGACCATAAGACGGGCCGTAGAGCGCGAGGGACCGTAGTGCTCGCCGTAGACCCTCAAGTGACCCTATTTTAGTACCGATGTATGGATCCGCTGGAACCCTTTTAGAATTGTAAATATGCATGTCATTGTAAATACATGTAGCAATGTTCGAAGCAATGGCCTCCCTTCCACCTTCTGGTAGATTGGAGTGCCATCCACAGCTTTCGACGCATTGTACGGTTTCACAATTGGCTTGACAATGATACGATATCTACGCTCCGGTACAAATTTACTGGATACCAACCCACATATCTACCACAGTAAATTAACCCCCCATTTACACATGTGCAAATCATTACTGTCGAATGCTAGCACTGGCAGCAGTCTACGAGAAGGTAGACAGGAGTCCAGCCAGCGGACAAGCAGCGTTAGAAGTTATTGCCAACGACAACTGTCGCTGTAGAAGAATGCCTTGAATCTTCGAAAACAGTTCCATTGAGCAGCTGGTGACGGTTCTTGCAAACTTCTTGGTCACTGGAAACGCCTCTGGATGCCATCCGCTAAAGGTAGAGATTAGGACAGGAACTAGCCTGCTTCTTTCCGGTAATTTCGCAAGAAAATATTGGTATTTCCGCCGCTTTTCCGCACTCCCTGCATTGAGACTGTTCAATGGGTTGAAAGTCAGAACTATGTAATGGGATCTAATCATCAACATTACCAATATTCTACTACGATTAAACTGCCATATTACCGCAAAGGTTGACAAGGCATCAGCGAGCATAACATGAAACCGCCGTGTTCCTCCCAATTGCCATACTTGGGACTAAAGTTTAAGTGAATACTCGACTGTTTAGACGTGAACAACGGGGTGTGTTGACTCCGAGACTTCGCGTGGCTGAAAGTAGGTGGATTCTCAGTCATACTAGACGTGTTTGAAGGAAATGCTCCAACTAAAATCTGTTTGGAAAAACTCTACTTACCTCCGAAACTGATTTCCGCTGTTGAAACCACGCAGCTCTATTCTAACTCAGAGACTGCCTTTTTGCCAGCCCATCGAAGCCTTAGTTCTACTAGTTCTACTCGATCAAGGGTGCCCCTCCTTCATGTGCACCGTGAAGAACCGATTGGACTATTCGTGCCGGGCGGACACGGTCTGCATGCATTCCTGCTTGTTGCTCCAAACTCATCAGAAAAAGTCCCAGCTGGGCAGCTCTTACAGCTCTGAGATCCAAGCCCATCCTGGAAAGTCCCTCGACTACAAGTCGAACAGAAACTAGAACCCATGAATGTATTAAACCGCCCCCTCGGGCAGGGATTGCAAGCTGATATGTTCATGGCACCTCTCATCGTATTAAATGTACCGCGCGGGCATTGCTTGCATGAAGCTGCCCCCTCGCCATCCTGAAACTCCCCTGAAAAGCACTGCGTGCACCTTGATGACCCCATTCCAGAAAATGTACCCCGCGGGCAAGAGATACATGCGCTGCTACTTGTCGATCCCTGGTCCTCGTTCGCCGTGCCGGCTGGACAACTCTGACAATTGCGTGCTCCCATGATATCAGAGAAGGTCCCAGCAAAGCACTCGCGACACTGGTTGCTCCCGGCTCGGCTCGTTGTCCCTCTTGGACACAGCTCGCACATTGCCAAACTCGTCAAGCCTTGACGAAAACTGAAAGTCCCAGGTGGACAGGAACGACAAGTTGAAGCCCCAGTACGACTCTGGAACGTTCCAGATGGGCAAGCATTGCACACACGCGCACCTCTCTGACTGAATGTCCCTGCAGGACATGATCTGCACTGTTCAATACTTGTTATCCCCGCAAATTGCTGAAGGTTCCCAGAGGGCATCGCTGGCAACCGATAGATCCTTCCCGGTCCTGGTAGAGACCTTCGCGACATACTTCGCAGGACCGAGCTTGCGGGCCACTGAACGTTCCACGAGGACAAAGCACGCATCCGGAGGCATTGGTGACCCGAACGTTGTTGTTGAAGGTACCTGATGGACAAGGACTACAGGTTCGTGACCGCACGCGATCTGTGAATGTTCCCGCTGGACAGTCGGTGCAGAATGCCCTTCCACTAGAGCTGAAAGTTCCTCGAGGACAATTCTGACAGTCGCTTGGAGAGGTACGTCCTGCAAGGTTGCTTGCTGTACCTCCAGGACAGTCCTTGCACTCAGAGGCTCCAATTAAATCCTGGAATGTACCAATGGGGCAGACTGTGCATGTTCTTGCACCTCTCCTACTAAATGTACCACGCGGACATACCTCGCAGGCGTCTGCACTCGTCAGCCCAGCAAGCGCGCTAGCAGTTCCGTCTGGGCACAACTTGCAGTTGATAGAACCTAGTTCGTCCTGAAAGCGCCCCTCGGAGCATGAGGCGCAAGCTCTGGTCCCCAGCGAATTGGCAAATGTCCCAAGTGGACAAGGTTCGCAATCGTCCAATGACGTGGAACCTACTCGGTTATTGAACGTACCACGTGGACACATTTTGCAATTGCGAGCACCCATAGTATCTTGGAAGGTTCCCGGCTGGCAGAAGTTGCACCGCATTGCCCCGAGGCCACTAATTCTGCCAAGCGGGCACTGCTGACACGCCATGATCGAGGTCGACCCTTCCATGTCATTGAAAGTCCCCTCAGGACAAGACCTGCATCCATTGGCACCCATTTCGTTTTGGAATTGGCCTCTCCGACAAGGTGTACACTCTCTTGCCCCAGACCCACTGAAGCTTCCAGCTGGACAAGGATTGCAATCGGTCACGCTGTCCGAGCCCGGCGTTCCGACGAATGTTCCGGCCGGGCATCGTATGCAAAAACGACTTCCTGAGCTTGGTTGATACTGCCCAGGTGGACACATTGTACAAGTCTGACGATTACTAGACCCAAATGTTCCGGGCTGACAGGGCAAGCACATAGACACGGACGTCAAACCCTCCCTTGGGCCAAACGTACCACCCGGGCAGTTCCTACAAGATTGCATTCCCTGTCGATCCGAAAAGGTTCCGCTCGGACATCTGGTACAATTCCGATCCCCCTCATTACTGAACGTGCCCACGGGACACAGTTCGCACGCATCAATACTCTGCGCCATGGTCATAGAGTTAAAAGTCCCCGCCCTGCACACTTTGCAACGACTGGAGCCTGGATTATCCTGAAACTGACCGACGGGGCATGGGGAACAACGTGCCGCGCCCTGCAAGCTGAAGGTCCCTCGTCCACAATCGCTGCATGTGGACAGATTCACAGCTCCTCGCCTTGGACTGAAGGTTCCGGGCGGACAGCGGCGGCAATTGCGTGCGTTGCGAACCGGGTTATACTGGCCCGTGGGGCATTGGTTGCAAACCCCAGTGGCGTCGATAAAACTCCCGGGCGGACATTCCTGGGCGAGGACCAGGGCAAGAACGGCGGCCAAGCCGGCGGTGAAGGCCCGGCGTGCATGACGGGGGAGGTAGATGGTGGACTATAGGATGGTATCGTGTGGTGCAAGATGCTGAGAGCCGGAGCGCACGAGGCCGATACAAGATAGATTGCGCGGTGGTTGGCTGGACGGATCGAGCCGTTGGACTTTTTTATAGGAAATGGTGCGGGAGGTGGTATGTGGTTGATGGCCGGTCGGTAGGCGGGCTGCAAATCAAGGTATGTTGGAAGAATGATGGACACAACCCTAACGGGTCGCGTGTTACCCCGGGATCAGCTCGCTAAGACGATTTACATCCGGTGGTTGGCTCCCGGCTGATAACGATATGTTGCAGCTGCGATACAATTCGGAATATCTCAGGGTTCGAATCAAACCAAGCGAGCAAAGGGCCAGTTCACGCATTGCCTTTTCTATTTGCTGTTTATGTTTAGAGGTTGGAGATGATGCCAGTAGTCAGGCGCCAAGTACTTATCCATTTCGCCCATGCTGACCACTTGTACCAATTATTTGATGCGCTTTGGAACAGAGGCTAACCCATTTTTCAATCATTAAAACACCCCAATTTTCCCCCGTTATCCATTTTGCAACGTCTCTGAGAGAACTTTTTAAACCTTTTTTGTTAACTTTACCTTCTATGGTGTGGGACTATTTAGCAGATCGCCAGGCCACCATAGGAGGCCTCCACAAATATCGCAATTCGATGAAGGGTGCTCCAATCTATCTATGTCGATTTGTCACCGTGTAAGCTTGATCATGCACTGCAGGGTTTTCGGTCTATTGGCTGGCGTAGTTTTGCCTGTTTACAGATTCCATTTCTCTATACGCCCTCTATTCGCAGTGGCCGAGTTGCATTGACGCAGAGGGGCTGATAGTGATATTGAAAGTGGATTCCTCCGAAAAGTCGCCGGGACAATTTGTGCCTACGAAGGTTGCCTTGGGAGCTGTTTTCTCATTGGTGATACAATATATAGGTTGCATGCACAGGCTCCTCCTGAAAATAAAAACTTTATGAATACCCTCCGCACGCTTCTGTGCAACATTGTACAACCCATAAAGATTTGCCTCTTTGTTTGAAGTGTTAAGCAATCGCTGTTTCAAGTTTCAACTGACGAAAGGAGTCCTTTTGCAAAAACCCTTGAAGTCAGTTCCTTATCTGTCGCGTGGAAGCACTTGAGCAAAGTACACGTACATGAGCACAGTAAATGCATCCAATGTAACACTCAGATATGAAAATTTAATTGGGATACAGCCAAAACATTTGTCACCGTAAACAAACCCCTCACTTCCCACTTGAGCAAAGGCAAACCTCTACATAAACAATTATAACCGAAACTATTGAGGCGAAAACGATTTGATAGGTTAGGTAGCTTCAATACGCAGTATACCTTGTCACGCAGAATCTCTGCAAAGCGGCAGCCCCAAGGTGACAAATGTAGAGTGAGTTTGAATTGAGAAATACAAGCGTCGGAGGCATTCTTCCCCTGTAATTATAGAGTGCGGCGTGGCTGCTTATCCTATATTTACATTGTACACAACTTAAACCTCAAGGACTATCGTTAGCAGTAAACCAACTATTCCCAACTTAACACCACCGCCCATCTTATGGTCAAGTCTTTGGGTTCAGTGTCGTGCTGGAAACAAACCGCTGCACAAGTAGACTGGAGGTGCAGAGCTGGATGATACTCCTGGTTTCAAAAGGGTATGAGGGAGTTGTCACTCGTGTGTGCACATCGACGTAGAGAGCAGGTGATTGCAGTGCACAAGCGAGGGGGTGAGTCTTGCAGGGTGGATAATCTCCATGCCGAAGTTGAGTTTCTCCGCTTTGCGTTTAAACCGTAATCCTACGTGTGACATAGTTTGTCGATCACCCCTACCGAAATAAAATGAGTAAAGAGAACCAGCCGCGAAAGCGTTTATGTCTTGTTCAATAGAGGGCGCGACCACTCAATGATTGCATAGTATTGATCAAAGGTTGTTACAGACGGTTTTCAAGATGGGCGATTTTTGATAGCACCAGTCTGCGCCAATGGATACAACGGGGAAAAGTGAGGGGTGCTTCAATTTCGGAAGATATCTTGAATGGATACAATTGGATTTGAAACACCTTTGTCATTGCACACATCCAGTGAGTAAAAACCATCACAAAATCTTAAATTCAAACTTCATCCAATCAGCAATGCCTCTACTAACGTTTTGCGTAGCTTTGGTAGGCAAATTACATATATTTATCATATTATAGCTAAATCATAAAGATCCCTTTCATACGAACTATCATATCCCTAAGGTACCTGAAGATGATTTCGCCCACATCCTTCATAGTGCAGGTATGGGTATGCGAACGCATCTAAAAATTCCCCCCCGAACCTGAAGATTTACCTAAAGATTTACCACCACAACCTGAAATCTCTACTGTGCCTGACATGTATGGTAATATTATTCTTGCAATCATATGGGAAAAGTTTGGGTACTGTACATATCATATTCCCTCATTCGATTTCAGCCTGCAGGGAATCCCAACGCTGCATGGCCTTTTACTGCCCTCCCGTTCTCTTCACTCGGATCTCGAGCCGACCCGGCTGTATGGGTGACAATGGTTAAGCTACGTCTTGGTGTTCCCATTTTCAACGGTGCCTCCCGTTGCCGTCACTGCTCTCCCTGAGTTCCACAATTTCACTGCGCGATTCGCTTTCTGCTTGCGAAGTATGCAAGCCCGCCAGGTCCTTGCACGCCATCTTTCTCAGTACATTTTTGCATTATAGCCACCTCTTGCGCTGATAAGTCCATCCTTAATCATCCCACACAAAGCACTAGCGGCGTGGATAAAATCGATCAAATCTTCCATACATTAAAATAACCCAAATTTCCCCCCTCAATCATCAAAGACCCCCCCATCCCTGATACAATTTTAGATACAATATGTATGGTCATCACGCTACGGTGTGCAGATCTGGTGCCGGAAATTTTCGTTGCTATGACCGCCTGCGGGATACGCTTGCCACAGTTTTTCGCACCACTGCACGCAATTACGGTGTGCATGTCCACTCTGAGAATGTTCCTCCCCCATTACTGTGTCGGCATACCTTTGAGTCGATTGTGATAGTCCGGAAAACTTTAGTTTAAGTCGGAGAGTGAAAGAATCGAGGTGAATCAGATGAGGTGCAAATGTTGTGACAGGTAATGAACTTGGTTATTCCTGTCTCAACCTGCTTGCACAGTTTATTCTCTCTCAATTTTAAGCAGTAGTAATCAGCGTGATGTTGGAGAGCACGAACGGACACTTCAGGGCATCTAGAGTTGGAGGGCTGTAGAAAATAGTATTTATTCCTCCTGTTCTACACAGTAAAGTTGAACAACGGAAGCGGGGTTCTACAGTTCACTGAGGAATCTGTTCTATTAGGTTATGGGCCCAGAACTTCCGTAACCCTGGATTTTTGTTCTGAACCACCCTTCACCTGTAGATCGAATATATCTTTCAAGAGTAAGACACCAAAACCTCTTCCCCTACACGTTGAGAAACGCTATGAGGATCCGGATCTATCCGATCCATCTGTTTCCTTAACCGTCCCTCAGTAACGTCGTGCTGACCGTGCAGCTGAACGTGTACGCAATGGACATTCCCAACTGCCGCAGGAACAATTGCTTCTTGATCTCTTCATCGATGACTCCGAATTTGCAAGTCGTCCTCATGATTTCGACGTTTCCATTACCAGTCCCTATTCCGGTGGTTATGAAGCCCGCTCATCGCGTTCCGCTCATTCCCGTCCCCGTAAAGAACGTGAAAAGGCCACTCACTACCGGTTCCTCTGTGAGCAATGTAGTATTGGCCTCCGCGCCATGGTAATGGATATATATGGCTGCACCGGGCGTGCTTTCGAGGCGGAGTGGAGCAGTCTCTAAATTCCATTCTCTTAGGAGAGGTACATCTCCTGCAGCCGAGCGCGACCAGCTCCTCACTCGTCTTACCTGTCCTGAAGGCAGCATTTTAAGAAGCGTAGTTCCTTCCCCATTACTGTGTCGTTATACCCTTTTTGAGTCGATTTTGGTTGTCTGGAAAACGATGGGATAGATCGGATATATCTTCCAAGAGTAAAACACCCAACCCTTTCCCCTACCTGTCTACTTGTCCAGTACGTCGCCGTTTGTGTGAATCGGAGACTCTTAGAGTCTTCGCATTTTATAACCTAGATCTTTCACTCGGCAGATCTCCCGTAGTCATGAATGAAAAGGGGGCGAATTTTGGGGTTTTTACTATTGGAAGATATTCAATCTATCCTAAAGTTTTCCAGACAACCACAATCGACTCAAAAAGGGTATACCGACACAGAAATGGGGAAGGAACTACGCTCCCTAAAATGCTACCTTCAGGCCAGCCATCAAACAGGCCGCATTGGACATGACGGCTGCTGCGGCGTGCTATAAACAGTGAAGGATTAAGGGTACTGTACAGTAGTTAAATGTTTGGAAAGGGGGTTAATGGGGCTCTATGGGATTTGGTGGTGAATTTTATTGTCAAGGATCAATGGCACAGTAGATGGGATTGAGCTCTAGGGAATACAGGGACGAGGCCTACTTTGCGTAGCGACTGATATAACCGGAAGACGGAGCCTCTATGGAACCAACTCGCTGTGGCATGAAGATTCGCCCAAAACCCCTTCCAGCAGACAACTGGCGCTATGCTGGACGAGTCTCGCCTCGTGACCGGCGAACAGTGTTTTAAGCGCCTCATCGATCAGAACAGCGGTACGTGCGGCAATGCTAGTCGCAACCCGGCTGGCAAAGTGGTTGGGGACTTAGTGGTTACATGGGGTCTTTAGGTGTTTACTTGAATTGGTTTGTACTTAATTTTCCTGCCTAGAGCAATCGCAGACTAGGATTACTGTAAGTAGGGTAACCACTTACTGTGCATACCATAAGAACGGAGGTTCTCTGGAATATACACAATTTCAAGTTGTGGCCTAAGTGTCACTCAAGACTCCTTCCAACAAACAACTGGCGTTATTCGGACGAGTCTCGCCGCCTGACGGGCGAAAAAAGTTTCGCTGCGCATCAGCAATCGGAACGGATCCCCGCGTGGCAATGCCAGTCGCAAGCCGATTGGCGAAGCCCCGAGCGGTAGGGTACCAGCCCCCTAACGTGGAGAGTGGAAGGGCAATGAAGCGATGCCCAGGACCCTTGGAACGTATCAACTCGGCAAAGCGAGTGTCCTTGCCAAGGCGAGCATGAGTAAGGGGCTTGAGTGGGCATCGCGCTAGTGAGGGAAGGCAGGCGGGGGTCAACGGATGGATAACGGTTACGTCATAATCGCCCGTGCCCCATTCTCTCCAAGGGCCTTGATGTTGTGGCTGGTTTACTGCTAGTGGTGTGGTGAGTGGTGGTAAAGTGTTTACGAGTACTAAGGCACGAAAGTGGGCGGGAAATATTTATTAGACTTCTAACGTGTAGCCGCCTAAAGGATTACACTTAAACGGTAAGTGGTGAAAAGGTTATGTCCTATGAATTTGCAATCAAACCTTGTGGCAGGATCGACAATACAGTTAACAGAGCGTAGTCACCATGTATGACTTGGGTGCAACAGTCATTGGCACCCAGGCTATCGTGCATGTAAATTACTGTGCATTGGGTTTGATCGACTTCAACCCATCAATTCAGTACTGTTCTCCGTCACCTATTCATTTCCTCCGTCCTGACACAGCCGCATCCCTTTTCTGTTTTCTCTCTTGACTTGTCAACCTTAGTATTCTGCACCGAACGACACGCTGAACCTCGCTCTAAGGTACACTACCCTGTTTTGTATCCTAAAGAGGATTATCGCAGTGGGTAGCGGCAGAATTGTTGCCAATGTCAACCCCAAAATGGACTGATACGTATTCATGTACCAGTTGGGTATCACATAGCCTACCCAAATGAAAGTGTCGGCCTCGCGGTGTCTGTGGGGGGTGTCTTTACAACCGGTGTCTGGTCGTGTTTTTGGTTTCAAAAAAATGTCATGTACTGTCATCTTCTACTCAGACCAGAATAAAGACCATTAGTAATGCAAGGAGCTTCCAAAGCAATAACGCTATGGATGAATAAAAGTAGTTCTAACAGTAAAATCACTTGGTGCTACCCAGGAGGTATTCGGAACGATACTGTTCCACCTGTCTGGAATGGGCGCTTTTTCGCCATGACTCAACACAGGGTGATGCTAGGTAACAAAGTAGTCGTAGCATCCAAGTAATCAAAGTGACTGTAGTACAGTTGCACTATGTTTACATAAAGGGGTTCATCAGCCTGACTGCAGAGTGATTCAAAGTTGATAGACTTGTTACACCAAGATTCAACTTCAAACGTAAAAGTTGACTTATCCATAGGTCACAGGTAGTTTGCATTGTGATTCAAGGCTGCTGAAATTGTTATCCAAATTGTCGACACAAGAGGTGAAAGTTGGCTAGTTCATAGGTAAACTTTCAAAACCCTACTGTGCTTTTAACAAGGCTTGACATCCTATTGATTCTTTGAGCTGAGACCGCCCTTAAGATAGAATAGTTTTATAAAAATTGATTGAAATGTGTTGATCCGAAACAGATAATTCCAAATAACTGAATAATAAACTACGTGAATAGGACTTTTCAATTACTGTGTCGGTGTACCTCTGATAAACAAAAAAATAATTGAGGCATATAAAAAACCGATTTTAAACCAAGATCAAAAAATGTATTATCAGAATGTAGCTGCCATTTAGTATTCGCCTTAACTAGGCCAATAAAAAAATCTTCGGTGAAATATCGAGGAGGTCTTACATAAAAGTGATGAAGGGCTGATCCAGATTTTAAAAATGCTGATTTGACGTAGACCTTTGAAAAATTCCATTTCAAAAGTGTAGCAATGGATGAAAGAATTCTAATTGCCATTTGGAAATAAGATTGTGCACCTGTCTTCAGGTTTTTATTTCCTTGTCCTCATTTCCTTGCGCAGCAATCTGTGCCTTGCAATAATATTTTACATAATCGAGAAATTTAATCTTGCATAAAACGTGACTGGATATCACATTTGAGTCCGGAGGAATTTTTGAAATATGAATTGTCTAATAAGTTCTTAGAAATGTTTTCTTCTGTGCTGCATGCATCTGAGATATTGTGAGATGAAAGCCCCGATTCTTGATGAAATAAAAACTCTTTAGATCGAAACATCTTATGGTTAAGATCCAGATCATATTTTTCCGAAGATTTTAATTCTGTTTCAGGTAATAACTGAATTTCAAGAGCATAAACTGCACAATTCTCATTCACTGGAATGTGAAATAAATTTTCAGGCTTAAGAAAGTTATTATCGGTTTCAATCGGTGCATATTCAAGAGATAATCCATTTCTAGTGGAGTCTGAAATATTTTCATCATGTTATGCCTCAGTTTGATTGAGATAAAAGCCATCGAAATTTTCTTCAATATTGTTTTAACATAGATTACTGATTTCATGGGTACTTAATTGTTAAAATATTTCTTAAATTTCATCAACATACTGTAATTACCAATTGAGTCGTCCATAAATCATTCGATTTTTGAATTTGATACACAATTTTATTTTACGAAGCTGAGTGACGAACGTCTTCAATTGCAGCGTTCATAACTCTCCCATTAGATCCAGGAATTGTAACAATAAGAGATTTTATGTCGAAATTTAAGACTGGTTTTGGAGATGAACACGATCTTGTTTTTTTCTTTTGGCGGATGAAAATTACCAACTTTAATTGGAGTATCGATCACCGTCTTCGATTTCAGGCTAAGATTTAATTTTCTTTAGGCAATTAGCTCATCATCAGCCCTTTTCAAATCATTCTGTATAATTTGAGGACCAGTATTATCGATGGGTCTGGTGTTATCAGTGGCGAGTTCGTATGAAGAGAAACATCGTCCAAATAATGTTTTATCGTCATATGTCCATATAAATCATTGTATAGTTTAACCATTCGAGCAACGCGAACAGTATCATTTCCATGGGGTTCAGATAATTCAAAACGTAGGTATATATCGCTTGATATTTTTTTGTTTTGATTTAGTAGACTTTTGTTCGGGCGGGGTAACTAATTGGACAAAATAAAATCCCTTTTTTCTCTAGATACCTTTTAAAAATATAATTTTCACGCCCGATCTCCAAATATATTATTTGGGTCCCAAAACGGTGTTAACCGGAGAGCCTCAAAAGAATTAATATAATTCTCCATTTTCGAGGAGGGCATAATAGCAGTAGTAGAATATCTGGTAACTGAGTCTATAATGTCAAAAATATCCAAACTTTCCACAAAAACGTGATCCACACACATTAATTCATTAAAGCCGCTAGATAGAGAACTAATAGATACTGGACGAGGATTAGATGTTTTTTCGTGACATCGCAAATTGTGCAAGACTCAACCATTGCTGATAAATATGTTTTGCATTCATCGCCCCAGATAAAATTTCTTTGTAATAATAATTTCATATCATCATAATTTGGGCGACTACATACATGTTTGTGGTCCTCATTAAATATATTCTTTTTTCCGCTCAAGATAGTTATTTTTTTGATGTACTGATATTGTTGGAACATATTTTTGATAGAAATGAATCTTCCATACCGTCGGAGGTCTGTATAAATATATTTCCGAGAAAATAACAATGATGAACATGATCCACCAATGTTATTTAATCAGTTGAATTATTTGCGGAATTGCACTCTATGCGGATAACCGCCATATGAACAATATTTGCTTTTTTGTAACATTTCTTCCGATAATCTATTGTGATGATCCACTAATTATCAGATGACTTATTTTGACCTCATTACCATTATCGCAAATAGCTAATAGAAATATAGAGCCGTTTATTTTTCTTTTTTGGTTTGAATGAGCTCCATTTCCATATTACTAGAAGGTAGTTTCTTTGATAGATTCCGAAAGATCATCTAGATTTCTATTCTATTCAGGTAAAAGAAATTTTGAAAGTGCTCGTAATTTATCAATTCCCATTCCACTATACGGTGTTCCATTATCAAGTGGCGGGCCTGGGTAAAATTCGTTCGAAGGAGAATTAAGCACATTTAGCAGTATGAAATGTTACAGAACCAGGCATATGCATGTTTTTAATATTTTCCGTATTTTCCATTTTTGAGGGTGACCTTTTAAAAGTTTTAGTACCCTTGCATTTTTCTTTTCAATAACCCCAATGTCCAATTTCACAATATCGACCACAAGTTGATTTTGCCTTGAGTGCGGCGAGTTGTTCAGGGGAAGTTTATGCTAGGGTTTTTTCTTGAAAATTTTCTTTTCTCGGTATGAAATATTTTAATTGATTTGAAGGCATTTATTTTTGCGGATTTCCATAAATTCGTGTTACATTTTTCGCTTTTATCGCATATACTAATAACACATGATATTTCGGAATATTCAATTATTTGTAAAATTTTTCCTTTTTCTATATCGGCTTCCTCATCGTGCTTCTGAGATGAAGCAGCCAAATAGATACTTGCTGGTTCGAATGAATTTTCGAATTAACCAGGAGTAGAAATGATACCAGTGCTGCAGTCAGTTTTGAAGTGCCAGTAGATGAATGAAATTGGGCAATTTGAGCATCAAACCGCGATTCAAAAATTTTGAAAGACTCATTACCACTAGGAGTAATGTGAAAAAAATCCAGGATTTCCTGAAATGCATCAGGTATTGATGATAGAGGAACCGCATTATGAAAACGTTAGCAATCGCCAATAGACCATTTTCAGATTGAATATCTGTATCTAGAATTTTCTTTCAGATATCACGAGCTCGTTCATATAATTGTGGTTGCAAAATAGGACCTTTTACTGTTTTAAAACCATATTAGAATTAGGTACTAGTAATAAATCGTGGACACATATCCATTTGTCTACGGCATCATAATATATTTCTTGAGACCCCTAAGATCCTTCCAGGGAGCTGTTCTAAGCTCCCATGAAACTTTTGACTTTGAACAAAGTTTGGGGCTATCTGGGCCGATAAATGTAAAAATTAAATGAAATGCATTAACAAAAATAGATAATTATAAAAAAAATTAGTAACAAATCAGCTGAATAGCATTGAGAATAATAATAAAAAGGAAACAAGAGTTTATTGATCGACGAGGATAATTTAATGGCCGGAGGCTTGCTAAAATGTTCTTACAGCCTAAGACTAGTTGTACTGAGATTTAGATTCCAGTACAACAAGTTTAAATTTAAATACCGTAAATTACCTAAGACTAGTTGTACTGGAGATCATAGTAGATAAGGTAAAAAGTTGATTTTAGCAATATAATAATGTTTTTAGACCAAATTCATGCTCAATAATAATTATAGAATAATTCTCCAGGTGAGCATTAATCCAAATAATAATTTTCGGGCAATATAATACCATTAATTATAACTGTATCACTTAAAACCTTACTGACTTAAATAAAAATTCCTTCACGTATAATACAGTAAAAAAGACGGGTCATTAAAAAATAGATAAATTTATCTTTGATAATTCACAGCAAATAAATTTTGTTGACCTCTGACAAAATATTGTTCCACAATTTTTCATCACTGTTTTCGATATGAAAAAAGTGATAGTTTCCAATACTTGTAAGAATATTTTCCAATTTTCATATAGATTCCGTTCGCCTAAACGGAAGTCATAAACAAGCAAAGCGCGGAAAGCTTTGACTGTTGTACTCTTGAAAGATTCTTTAAATCTATCCTAATATTTCCCAGTACGTTTCCGGCAAAGTGACCTGGTTATCGGCTTGAACGATTTGCTAAAAGATATTTCTAGTCAAGAGAGTCAAATATCAGAAGTAAAATGAGAGTCAATTTCAAACCAAACCCGTCAACCAGTTACCTAGCCTCTAAGTGAGATGACAGAGCATGCCCCTTTAGATTTCGTTACTAGAGCAGTCACTCCACTTTCACTTCCACCCGTATCCATCTCCCTTTAACGTCTATTGCAGTACTTTAGTTGCTCGCAAAGACTCAATTTGAGTAGTTAGTGGTTCCCTTTTCCATTTATGCCATTTCACCCTATAAATACTACTGGTTACCCTCGATATTCCCGGCCACAACCAACCACATCTCTCAAATAATAAAGCACCTCAAATTCCCTTTTCTTGTGAATTGCCTTGAAAAAATGCCAGCTGATGAGGGAGACGACGTGTAAGAAGCTGATTTCTTTGTATTACTTGTGTGCAGAAGGCAAAAAGCGTATACAATTCGTGGATCTTCCAGTGCAGTTGAGTGTTTCGACCTAATTTGACATAAGTGACGAGACGGCGGAATACTTTAGAACGTCAATTCTAGTAGGGTGGAGGACACTATGTCGATGTCGGATGTCATCGTAATTCGCATATTTTGCACAATTTGCAAAAGTAGTAGCCGCAACCAAAAAACGAGCACCTTGGTGGACCCAAGAGTGACGAACGGATAGTATTTAGGATTTCTGAGTCAAGCAATTGTGCGGATAGTATTCAGAGATCAACTATTGGCAGGCGACCGGTGACAACCTTTCGCGCCTGTATCAATTGGACGCTAGCCTCAGGCACAACAGGTACCGAAGTCACGGAATTACTGCTACGCGGAGGAACCACGACGAAGAGCAGCGCGGGAATCGAAGCGTGTAAAAAGCCCCTGGACCTCGCTGACCAAGGCGAGAAGGATATCAATCCTGATAAAGGAAAGGAGGGTATTGTTTCAGTCGCACTAATCATCGTAATGACTTTGTTTCTCGCGCTCTGAGAGTGTCGCGCCAGCACCTGCGGAAACTGTACGAGGAGAGATATGGCGGCAAAAGGCAGCAAGCAGAAGCACTGAAAGCAGTAATATTGACGGCGATATTACTGATGTGAAAACCACGTGCACCCAGAATGTAGAGATGTATTCTAAATAATGGGGATGATTGGGATGAATCTTCCAAAAATGATATCTTCGGAGCTAGTTTTTCAAAGACGGAAGCGTAAAAGCGAAAAGAGTGCTACCGAAGTACAGTTGCGGGGATCGGAATATATTGAAAAGGAAGAGGTACCAAGAAGCTACAAGATAGTATAATCGTGGCAGGGTCTACCACCTTTGCTCATGGCCAGCGCTGAAGCAGTGTTTCTCGGGGCAGGATTTGACTTTCAATTTCTGGACTACTTGGGTCTGCACTTGAATTTGTCTCCCCTTTTCTTTAATTTTCCTAGAGAAAGCATTTTCATCAGCTTATAAAGACATTTGGCTAACCTGAAAGTCTCAAAACCATACTAAGAATAAGAAAATGCATTCAATATAATTGTATCAATGAGAAAGAATAACAACATAAAATATCAGGAGATATATCTATATTTACTGCTCACAATTCTAGTCCTCGAGATGAGAGCCGAATAACTCCTTTACAATATCCATAACTCTAATTTAGTCCCTACGAATTCCATTGCACGGCCCCAGAGTGATACATAGACTCCTCAGACATATCAATATTCTTCAATTCTTCTTTAAACCCCTTAATCTTCGGTTTATCCCCAGTTCAGGATTAATAAATAGCGACTAATCCCTCACTCGTCCCTCCTTCGCCCACAAAAGCTCCCTCTTTGTTGTAAACTAGCAACTTCCATGGGTCTACCCAATCCTCCTCCCCTTCTGATCCTTATGCCGAAGCTTTAGCCTTCTTTTGCTCTACCTATTCCTCAGTTTCTTCTTCTCTTGCCTCATTTTGTACATGCTTTATCTCTTAAAGGCAGTGACGGCGGACCCACTGCAGAAACCGTTCCTGGCCCAGCCTTCTTTTGTGGTCTTCGTAGTCGGTTAGCTCGATAGCCATGAAAGCCAGGGCATTGGGGGAACGGCGGGCTCTGAATGCTCTGGAGATGGTGAAGGACATAGGGAAGTTGACAATGTTGAGGGCAAAAGGGGGCTGAGCCTATTGGGTTGTTGAGAAGGGGGAGTTGCTTCAACTACGTTGATGTCGAACTTTTAATAAGGAGATTTCGAAATGTTTCACGCCCTTGGGTGAACTAAAAAAATTCAAGGTAATGTCGCAGCTTTGAGGTTGCACGCAGTTAGGGCAATAATAAAAGTCTGCTTGATATAATATCCGAACTGAACTTGTAGGAAAAAGCGGATTTCGACTCGAAAAATTTCTCCCAATATCCTCAAAAAATGGAAACTGGAGTTTTAAGGCGAGTTTTGAGTTTTACGGTAAAGACGTTCTAGTATTTCGTTTATATGAGAAAGTAGGCAAGAAGAATTGTTTTGAAATAGCAGAGGCCAGGTATAAAGGGGACAAGACCTTGTGTAGAGAAAATCTCTACTGTAGAATGGACCAGTCGTTCGACGCTAAGATTAAAACAGAATGTTGCCGAGGTAGTGTGCCCCTGACCTTGACGAATTAGTCCTTGGCAAGATTAGCGACCGACCGTACCAACTCCGTCACGAGGGAAAAGGCCTCTTGGTGCCAGCCGCCGAGGGTGGAGATTGTGACGGGAGCAGTCAGTTCCTGCCCAGCATTTCAGTAATAAACCCGTGGTATTTCCGGAAAATTTGCGGGTAGGGTACGTTCAAGCTGGTGAGGAGGTTGAAGGCTACCATCCTCCGATGAGAGGGTGCCAAGGAATTAAAATATGACATCGGAGTAATTAGTGCCCCCGGTATCACCAATCAACCTGATGTCTGGTCTGATTGTGTGTTCCCCTGGTGATCTTGCCTGGAAGAAGTGGTGCATTGCGGCAAGGGCGAGGTTGCTGTCAAGTAGCAATACTTTGTGGTGATGGCGGGCAATTATTTGCCTGCCGTACTAACAATAGATCAGGTGGTCTCCACGGATATCCTTTGTTCCTGGGCAAGAAGCTCTCGGGCAGGGAGTTCCAGTTGCGAACAGGGGTGGTTGAAAAAAAATCTGGAGCCAAATTGAGAATTTCTTCGTGCGGATGGTGGTTTTGAGACCTGAGCTTGGAACGCAGTAGAACCAGACTTTGGTACCAGGTAGTTTCATGGATCACCGTAAAGATCTTGTGCGAGTGTTGCCCCGACGCAGCTGCTAGTAGAGTTCCCTGTGTACTGCATCGGTCAGCAGCTTTTGTGTGGGTGCGTGGCTGGAACGAAAGCTGGTGAATAGCAATAAGTCGTGGAGGAGGCAAAGAGAAGTAACACGCAGTAAATGCGGCTCTGGCCTCGTCGCATGTTTAGAATTTGATTATAGACCAGATTAGGAAAAGCCCGCAGAGCTTTTCGGTCGGAGCGCTTTATACGGGAAAGGCTGATACCATGTTTGCTGCTAGTGTGAGATGTGTGGGAAACTTGTCTGTGATTTGTTTGAAGAGTACCTGCAACTACTAAAATGTGCTGATATGAAGCACGCCACCGGCCAGCGTGGGAATAGCTGATTTTATTAAGCTGTTGAAAACTTTGCCCTTTTCGAAGTGTATGGGAGCGGGGTGACTCTGAGACGGTAGACGAGCTTGCAGACACTAAAGGTGTTTCTCAGGATCGGAGAGGAGGCTTGTTCGTCTTTAGTATGTATAATGGACAGCACGAACGGTTCGAGGGAGTGAGAGTGGTCCGTGAAGTGTTTATCCTGAAGTAATCTACGGGAAAGTAAAAGTCATGGTGCTGCCTTTGTATTTTTGATTGATATCTGATGGACATGCAGCTCTTACGGAGTACTGTGGAGCTGTTGGCTACCAGATATTGCTTTTAGAGAGAGAAAGGCGCACGCCTATGCTTATAGAATTCGTAGAAACCAGGATGTGAATGATTTTCAATATATTTCCTTCTCTCCAAGCTCAGTCCAGATCCCCCGCTAGAAGTACCAGATGATGAAGTAAAGTACACCATCATCCCCCCTTCATTAGTGCTTCGTGTTGGGCGACGATGAAACCATTTTCATTTTTGGTAAACCTTCGAAGATCTCATATTCTGAACTCCGCCTCTATCAAACTTTATCTCAGAATCGAAGGCTATATTTACTGAAGTGTATCAGACAAAAAAAGTACTGCAAGTAGTCAGACGTACTGTGGTAGGGAGGCTGCATTTCTGTGCTTTCCAATTCTAACGTCTGAGACCACAGAAAAGTGCTACCCACAGTCTGAACCACATATCACACAGATATAAATTGTTTCAGACTGACACCAAAATGATTACTTAGCAATTGATTAAGGAATTTTGGTCTACATATCACTCCAAAAAGATGTACCTGGTATTGGAGTCTTGTTCCTGTTATTCTCTACCTGTGACGGGCCGCAGCACTGCGCGCCATCAACAGTCCGTTCTTCCTGTGACGATGCCTTATGACGATCGAGAGGCGGCTATCAGTTCCTGATCCTCGTAATTTTGAAGGAAATGCTCAAGCATGTCAGAAATATTTTCCTGTATGATATGAGAGGGCTTCCATGTATAATCTTTGCCCGTAAATTCTAGCCACGTACACTTCAATTCAAATGAATTTATGCACTGACTGAAATACAGACTTAGAATCTTGGCAGAAGTTTCGTAATGAGGGTCATTGTGTACAACGGGATCCAGCAAAGGGGGAACGTTTGGGTGTTTTACGCTTGGAAGATTTATCCGATCTATCCCATGGTTTTCCAGACAACCACAATCGACTCAAAAAGGGTATACCGACACAGTAAAGGTAGCATTTTAGGAACTACGCTCCCTAAAATGCTACCTTCAGGCAGGCCATCAATCAGGCCGCATTGGACATGTCGGCTCCAGCAAAGTGTCGATGATATTCAACTCTGAATCAGAAAAGAAACTGAGGCGAGTTGAGTAAAAAAATTGGTTTTCAGAGTTATGAGATCTTCAACCTTATAGGAAAAGTCAGAATCGGAACGGAAATTTTTTGACACGGGCCTTTCTATTTCACGCGAACTTTGTTCCCTTTCCTTTTCTGAAGGCCAGCAACAGGAACAAAATCCTCAATGGTGAAGTTTAAAGGGTGTACCTAATTAAGAGAATTATTGCGTTGAATCTTTGGTTCCATTTTACGAATGCGAGTAGCAGAGACTTGGCGATGCATATCATCCCGAGTTTTGATGAGGGACTCAACACTGATCAGTCTGTGGGCACGAAATAATTCCAAAGCTTCCGGCTTGGGAACAGCAGGAGAGAGCAGTTTTCGGAGTGGATTATTAGATTATAACTACCTCTTTTTGTTGGTACTCAGTCTATTATTAGGTTATATACTATTCGTAACCACTAATGTTGATGTGATCCAACTCAGTAGATCACGTACAGCTCACACATTGAATATTCAATGATGCATTGCTTGTCCACCTCTAGACTTAATCTGATAATCACATACTCTTGTTTGACTCATCTATCACAGTTTATCAGTGGTCAATCGTTTAAAGACTGTAAAAGGAGCCCGGGTCTTGAGTGGCGCTGTTGAGAATACTATTACTAAGAGGAAGAACAGAAGCCCATTAAGTATTCCTGAGACTGAACTCCGACAGAAGAGCACGGGCATCCCTGCGGATCTCTATGCAAACGTACTCTACAGTTCCATTTCCTCGATGTCAGTCGGGAGTTTTTAGAGCTCAATGAACGCTCAATCATGTCCATCAGCTGATTCTTAAAATGTAGACCTCTGTCAGATACCCACACAGGACTGACACCAAACAATGAAATCCACTTGACCGGACAGGAGGCTGAAGCCGTGGTATCAGCGACCATAGTTGGTAGCAGCATATCGAGAGACGAATGATCATCTTTAATAATTAAAGTGTACTCTGGGCCTTCTTCACTGAGACTTAAGTACAATTAAATTCAAAAGTCGAACTGAATGAGCTCGTTCGGGTCATCAGCAAGTTAACCATGACCTAATGGAAAAGGGACGCTGAAACTGCCAAAATTTGACAAACAATGTAGATTTATGTCTTCATAGAGCGTGTTCCGTATATTCTTGAATGTTGCACCTACCGCAATGGCCAATAATACAAATGCGCAGCTATAAAACTGTAGCATCTGCTATAATCCAAATGGCACTTTGTTCAGTGACGCGTAGTCCGCCATCATCGAAAGGAAATGGAGGAGGGTCCGGTGACGCTGCTGTTCTGTTCTTCAAGGCATTAGCCTAGGCCTTGGATATATTGTGGGGGCTCAGCCAGCGAAAATCAGGACCACCAGGGGCGACAAAGAAATCAGAAAGGCGGGATGAGGAGCGCTGAAATTCGGAGGCACCCCAACGGGTAAGTAAATCTGCCCAGACATTGTGGTCATCAGATATGCGGATGTGGGGGTTTGGGCGCACAAGAGGTAATCGATGGTTGAACTGATGGTTCAAGCTTCCGGTGAACAGACCTAAGATACTGACCATGATTGTTATAGAGAAGAATTCAACGAGACTCACAATGAATGGTAAGGAAACAATACTAAAATCAAAGGTATTCTAGAAGAACAAGCCTAGGGGCGTAATACTGCAAGGTTTTGAGAGCTCACTTAGTATATTGCGTTGAGGCGGACAGTATTGCCCATCATAGCAGAGTTCCATTGATCCACTTGGCGAGACAGCACAAAGCACTTGCTGATTGGTCTTGCCTCGAGCACCAGTATGCCAGGTATCCATAATGGCTTCGTCTGATTGGTCTGTGGTCTTGCGTTGTGTCGGTGCCAGATTACAGTACAATAGTTGCGCTGTTGTCTCCTTACAGTGCTTATGTTGCACTGGTGCCTCCCTACGGTGCTCATGCCGTTTGAGGGCTACTGGAGGGATACTAATGGGAATATTGATACTACTGGGCATATTCGTCACAGTGGACCACAGTTTATCGAAAGGCAGCCAGATTCATAGCCCAGCGCTCGATACGGTTAGTTGCGTGCTTTGCTATGCTAGGAAAATTATCCGCTCGATCAAAGATGTAGGAAAGATTCTTAAGGTCTATAAACAGTCGGAATCCGGTGTAGATCTCAATCATGTAGTCCAGAAGAGTAGCAGACTCGATGATAGCAAAGTTCTCCTTGTCTGTAGTGGAACAGCGGAGCGAACTGCGCTTGAAAGAACCAGATGAAAACTAGAGCGGGTGATTCCGTTGATCTGTGAATGGCAAGTCTTTTCCTAGTGGTTAGATCTGAGTTATAACTACAGAGAAGTGCCTTTTAGAGGCATGTGTGGATAGCTACGAGCGTTTGTTAGGGTCAGGGTGCGAAAGAAAGGCTGCTTTCTTGAGGTTATTCTTCATATTCTGAAAGTAATCTCAATGTGTTTTTGATAAATGTGCCCCACAAAGAGAGAGTCCGAATACCGCAGACTTAGTCATTTTACCATCGGCTGCAAAATCGTTCTCGAGGAGGTCAGATAGAAACGCTGTTTTTGCTGTAAATTGAGAAACCGATGAAAGCAACTAATGTGCAGGGCATACGAATTAGTGAAGCTCTGCGCCATTGATTGGCTATTGAACATCGAGAATGGCAGAAGCCTTTTGGGATCTAGATGTACTGCGTCTGCTGAAATGAGACGCCTACTCCATTGACTTGCAGCAAGAAGGGGTTACATTTCTTGGAGTGCAGTTTAAAACTTTTCTTACGACGGAGGTGGAAGAATTGACGAAGGATAGAAAGGAGGTGCTCTACGTCCCTGGCGTGATATCATCAAGCCAACGCAAAAGTAAATTCAGTGTAGTCAGAAACCGTTGAAAAGGTTCTTTGAATATAAGCCATAGCAGTACATTAACCATGTAGAACGCGTGTCTGGCTATAGACACAATCTGGAGAACAAAAAATCTGGCGGTCTGAGGACTCATCTGATAATGAGATCTGCCAATAGCCATGGCATAAATCAAGTGTCTCTAAACACGTGTTACCTGCACGTTCATGCATAACGGGTTCGAGAGTAGGAATAGGCAAAATTGTGCAGATATTTTGGCGGTAAGTACTCTCAGGTAGATCGAAACTGCACTAGTCTTAAGTTGGGGATATGCGGGGAGAAGAGGCCCACTAACAACTGAAATTTCGATAGATAAGCACAAGAGACTCCATTTCGGCTGTCTATTTTCTCATCAAAGCCAGCTAAGGAGAGGAGCAGCGTCGCATTTTTGAGCGAGCTGGTTCTGAATTCGGCTGAAATATAACCACGGCTCGTACCGAGGTTGGTGAGTTACTGCCCATCTCGTTACGAAAAATATCCCAAATATTCTGAGACCAGTGACATAAGATCTTCATGATGGATCTGGGGTAGGCCGTCATCAATGTAACGCTGTACCAACTGTTTCAAATAGCCCTAATCATCTCTCCAAGTGTTTTCCCAGTTGCGGGATCATCCGTGGCCGACCAAGAATCAGAATTGTCTCAGAAGAAAATTGGGTCTGGATGCAGTGCTTCTGCATCCCCAGAATGAACTTTAGTAATAAATAATATGAGACTTGATAGGTTTCCTTTTTGCAGCTTCCCAACTCGCCTGGTAAACTGAAGGGGAAAAATCAATGTCGAAAAAGTCCGGATCATGGAATGTGTCGCGGACGGAGGACAGATGACAATAAAGATCAAAGCCGAGGCTTTGCAGAAGAGGGCACAACAACAACACTAATATCTTGTTCTTATCTAACACATGGTAATAAACATTACGAAGACTCAATGGGCCGGCTAAAGTTTTTAGTTGGATGGAAATTAGGGCCTTGCGTCATGTTTGTACTGTGCGAGACTCCAACCTAAATGATGAAGCTATTGCAAACTCCATTCGGATAGGAGTTCTGACAGGAAATATCTGCACAAATAAAAACTTTTCCGCACATAGATACATATGGTCAGACCTCAGCGCTGTATTCATCATTCACCACCATAATGACGCAGTCAGCAAGTGTTGCCTTAATGTGACCGTTGTTTCTCCCTTTGGTGGCATACAGCTGCAAGGTGTTTCCGAGTGCTTGAATTAAATCCCTCGCTTTGCATTTTTCAGTCTTGGGGTAATCCTTGATAATATGACGACACTCATCTGTATTGGGACATCAGGATAGCCTGTTATTCGGAGGTATAGCCGTGCGCCCACTTTCAGAACACCGTGATTATGCAGCAGATTCGCTATTTGTCCAAGGGGATTGTGTCTTGTACTTCATGGTCTTGTAGTTGTTTCCCTCGCAATCGACGCCTCTGCCTTGCTACCTGTCCAAGAGAAAACTTTACGAGAGAACAAAAGTTTCCTTCCCATCATTTGAAAGTTGGAATCTGTGTTCACGTCTTTATCACACTCCTTTTCTGGAAGAACAGGGAAAACTTTCGCAAAATCTACAGCTGGATTGATAACTTAGTTATAGAAACCCCACCAATCCCTTCTCGATGAGGCTTTTGAGAGCTTCATGTCATTCTGCTCCTTCTTCGTAAAAATCTCTGGCTTCAAGGTGTTCACCAAATGTTTGATAACCACTTAAGGGTTGTTCCAAATCAACTGCTTCCATTTCTCGGTACAAAGAATTGTGCGCTAGTCGGTAAAAAGTGTCATGACGCAGAGCTCGGGGGTGGGCTCGTGAAGGTTTATATGAAAATTGAACCTAACAATGCTCTTGAGCTGTTCCAGGGTGACTGTTTAGAGTGTCTCTGCTTTTTTTGTTCAATAAATTCACCTCACTTTTCGCTGGCCATCTTAGAAATGCTGTCAACTTTCAGTTCCGAACTTCTCTAAATCAATGAAAGATTGAAGCAAATCTACATCGAGAGCGGAGGTGATATGAATGTGGTTGATAGACGCCTCTGAAGCGGAAGAGCATGCTTCTTGGAGATGGAGAAGGTATCTACACCATTCACGCAAGAAACTGTGAATGTGCGTCTGTCCAAGATGTCGAAGCCCAGGATGAGCGGCTTAGGCAATTATGGGCTGCCCAGCTTTTGGCTCTTCATGAGGGGTGATAGGGAGAAAGGGAAAATGAGAAAATGGGAAAAGTAAACCAGACGTGGTTTGGCTGAAGTGATCACTTTTGCTACGTCCTCGGAGAGCTCGTATTCTGGACCCTGCCTCGATCAATTCTTTTTGAAAACTTAGAAGTGAAACAAAAATTTCTCCGATGAATGTACCCAAAGGGAAAAGCTTAAATGGAAGGAGTGAATATACGCTGGGAAAGGACGAATACACGTTAAAGTGCGAAAGCCCCTTGCACTTTGTTACCCAATCTCCGCAGTGATGCCAGTTCTTTATTCTCAACTCCAAGCTTGATCCGTACTTACAGTACAGAGTGTAATCGGATCGATGAACTTGATGTCCAAGTCGAATAATAATTCGAGAGGACAGTAAAGGCAAGTTTCTAAAAAAGTATCGATCCGAATTTAACTCAGCAAGACAATTTACAGTCTTGGAATATTTCTAGTTGACGAATTTCATGATGCAGTTGTGTTGTCGTATCACTTAAACAATATTGCAATTGAGTATCAATTAAACATTATTCCAGTTAGGTATCATTTAAAAAACAGCCGTCCGAATTCGTAACAGGGGAAAAAAGGGGAGTGTCTTTATTGAAATATATGAATTGGCTGTAACCCATTTGGAGTTTAGAACCAGAATGTCATAATAAATACATGTACCGATCGTAACATATATCAGAATCGAGGGTTATATGTACATGCAAAAGTATATTCGACAAAGACAGATCTAAAACTAGTCAAAAGTAGTGTTGTAGGGGGTCTGGAGTTCTGTGCTACCCAGAGTTCTCGTCTGAGACCACAGAAAAGTGCTACCCACAGTCTGAGCCATATATTGTCGATCCATTGGGGACGTTGGTAGGACTTGCGAAGTATTTCAGGCTTGTACACAGTCCATCCGCTACTCGTTCGGCGTGTTCCTTTATATATAGTGCTGGATAGGGGCTATCAGTTACTTAGTCGGATATATCCGTGGAAGTAGGTATTATGGTCCGTGGTGGTGGATTGTGTTGGTGGTTTTGTGGGCACCGTAGAATCGGAGGTTACTATACCCTCCTCTTGGTTTGATTGGGCACGGCGAGTGGCGCTTCGAGTATTTTCCAGGGATCAAATTTGAGATATACGACCTCATGTTCCAGTAATCAAAAAAGGATCTGGTGACTTAATTAAAGCACTGAGCCAATTTGAGGTATTTTATTTCACGGAATTAGGTTAGACAAAAGTACGTAGTGATAAAAATCTAACGTTAAATATTTAAATTATAATTTAACTGGAAACTTTTTCAAAAAAAATGATTATTCTTCCATTTGCCTACAACGATATAGTACAGTAAAATGTTTTCTTTTCAAATAGAGGTCCAAATAGTGCGGGGACTGCAGTTTTTGGTCACGAAGCGGGCAAAGGTGGATGCGTGGCGAAGCGAAAGTGTAGTGGTGGAGCTGGGTTGTAGAGTGGTCGTGGAGGAGAAGGATGACAGGGAAGCGTTTCTCACAGAGGGAGCAGCTGAATTTGAGGGTGCAGGGGGTTGTTAGGGGGATGTTTGTACGCGTTGGACTCATCTAGTGGGACGACCGCGGATTTTAGGTTTGCGCACGTCGTTGATGCGATAGAGATGATGTTTTTCCTGTCGTCAGTCCGTTCCAAGCAGCGGTAGTTTTCAGTTCTTGTATCCGATGTATTTGGAATATTGCGAAAAGGTATGCGAACGGATCTTGAGATGCGGTGTGCAGAGTTGGTAGCGGATCTTGAATTGGAGTGTAGCGATGTGGTTCTGGAATTTTTGCGTGCGAGGGTTCTTGACGAAGATGACGACGAGCCTTCGATTGCATGCAATCAGTGGATGCAGAGTGTGCGTTCAAATTTTCTTCGGTAGCCTGCGGTGGCGTCTGCAGATGAGAAGCGGTTTCTCCTTCGTCCAGCCACTCAGCGGGTACAGTGGCCGGGGGGTCCTTGTCTCGGTCACTGTTTTGGTTCCGCTAAAAGAAAACTATTGCAAAATACTTGCGGCCAACACTTCACCAGATTTGATATACCACATTATGGTATGCTGACCCTAGCTAGTTGACCGACACGTGTATTGTAATTGTTTTTTCACATTATGGTATGCAAAGCTCAGCCAGTTGACTGACATATGTATTGCAATTGTTTTTTTGGCGGTATCGACACAGTGACCGAGCCAAGGACCCCCTGGGCACTGTTCCCGGAGCTATCTGAATAATTGCACTAACATTGCTGTAACTGCTGACTGCGTTCTGTGGTCGGAGTACTGCACTAAAATTATTGGAGTGTTCCTTATTAGGGTGTATATCTACACATATCACACAGCTCCGCAGTGTTTCAGACGGATACCAAAAAGATTTCTTAGGAATTGACTAGGCAATTTTCGCCTATATATCACTCCAAAAAGTTGTCCTTAGTATTTGAGTCTTGGTCCTGCTATTCCCTACCTGTGAATGGCGGCAGCACTACGCGCCACCATCAATCGTAGTACCACATATATAAGAAGAAATTGCACACTTCGTCGTCCCCTTCGGACAACGGCAACATTTGTTGTAGCTTCCGTACCATTATTTGCAGGACCAGGTCGAGAAGGAGGCCACTGAGTGGGTCACCCTGTTGGGTACCACTGACGTGGCGTATAGTATCGAACTGCGCCCACAAGTATGGTGGGTCGTTGTAACATTATAGCACCCATCCTAGCAGGTGCGGTAAATTACATTCAATCTCCTCGAAGAACGCAGAGCGACTGCATTCGTTGAAAGCGCAATAATTGCTGTTCAAGTAAGAAAGAACCATTACATATTTTTTTATTTCGTTGTTAGCAGGGTACTGTAGAAGGACACTGGAGACGTACGGAAAGGTTCACGGAGTTTGATGCAAAGGCACGCCGCAGCAGCCGTCATGTCCAATGCAGCCTGCTAGATGGCTGGCCTGAAGGTAGCATTTTAGGAAGCGTAGTTAATTCCCCATTACTATGTCGGTATACCCTTTTTGAGTCGATTGTGGTTGTCTGGAAAACCATGGGATAGATCGGATATATCTTCCAAGAGTAAAACGCCCAAACCTTCCCCCATGTAGAAGGTGAAACTTGAAAGAGCTCAAATTTCTTAGAGATGGTACCCGCTATGGTTCCGAACAACATCAGGAAAAAGTACCTGAACTGACATGAATAGTATGAATGCTATTGTGGTAGGTGTGTAAATGTTCTACCTGTTATGCTATGCACGGATCGAAACTTCTTGGAAATCGCGCTTCACCGCGCAGCTTCAAAACGGGAAATCGATTTGGTTCTTTAGTGTTTGAGAGATGCGGTTCTTAAAAACACTGATGGCGTAGGTTCCAATAATAAACTTTAAAGGATTGAGTTATGCTCTCTCGTCGAGAAAGACCCACTCAGTGTTTTAGGGTCCGTTTCTGTTTTCTGCCTTCCTTCTCAACTCCGTTTTGATTCCCTCGCTAGAAGTGTCAGACGACGAAGTAAAGGGAAACATTTGGGTGTTTTACTCTTGGAAGATATATCCGATCTATCCATGGTTTTCCAGACAACCACAATCGACTCAAAAAGGGTATACTGACATAGTAATGTGGAAGGAACTATGCTTCCTAAAATGCTACCTTCAGGCCAGCCATCTAGCAGGCTGCATTGGACATGACGGCTGCTGCGGCGTGCCTTTGCATCAAACTCCGTGAACCTTTCCGTACGTCTCCAATGCCCTCACGGCCACGTTCCTTGCCACGTCATTTAGCACTGCACATGCATCCGGGTGCCAACCTCCAAGTGTGGAAATTGGCACAGGCACGAGCCTACCTCTGGTGGAGGTCGCGATAAAGGATTGATATCTTCTCTGCTTTGCATTTCGCGCCGTATTCAGAGGGGACATCGGGTTCAAGGCCCTCACTCTCCTGTTGGAGGGAGCGAGGGGATTCACAAAGGTAACATCTAAAAAGTCGGTGCCTCCGCTGCTTCCCATTGCCTGGATGTCTGGTCTCGTGCGGTGGAGACCATGGCGTGGCTCCACAACAGGATGATGAGCAGCTCTTGCCAGGTCTTTCGCGAGAAGGGTTACTTGGCGATCGTGTCGGGTGATCCGTTGGGCTCCATGCAAGCAGTGCATGAGATGATCGCCATGTACATCGAGTGTGTCCGGGCAATTTCTTCTCTGGCATGGCGTGCCAGGGTGAAAAAGTGGGACTTGACAGTAGTAGTGAAGCCACACCGAGAATTCTCGAGGGTCAATGCTTGTCTGTAGTCCGGGGCATGGGGGACAATACACCCATTTCTTGGCTCCCAGGAGAGCCATAGAGGCGCGAAACGCCTGCTTCCTCGAATCCCCAAGAGAAATTCGTTCTTGCACTGATTCATGGATTGCGTCCGTCAGCGTTTTTTGCGATGATGTTTTTTGCGAGCAATTTACACTGAACGAAGTAAAGTGCCACAGATGAAATGAGGGGTGATTTAATATTTAAAAGGTATGGTTGGTTGTGGCCCGGAATATCCTACGAGGTGACCAATAGCACCACACCATTCCTCCATCAGTCACGGTGGTGAATAATTGCCTCTCCGTGTCCTTGGGAAAGTGCTGATAGGAGTAAATCGGCGGGGATGAGATTCTCAGAACCAATTACCCCAAGACGGAGGTGTTGCAAGCGACAAAAGTGCTACCGTGGTATTGTTGAACGAACAAAAGGGAGGTTATATAGAAGAGAGTTGAGAAAGCTAAAAGCAAGTATAAAAGGGGCAGGGTCTACCACCGACGCTCTGCGACCAGCGTAAGAAAACGTTTTCTTGGGTCTGGAGTTGACTCTCAACTTCCTACTACTCGGGACTTGGCTTGAAGTTGTCTGCCAACTTGCTTCACCTCCACTAAAGGAAGCAGTTTACTCGGCTTATATAGACTTTTGGCTACCCCAAAAGTCTCAAAAAACATACTAATAACCATAAAATGCATTCACGGTAATCGTGTGAGCCAGAGAGAATATTAGAAGATATTTCCTCAACGTAAATATCTAGGTGCCATACCCATGCCAGCCACCCATCGGCCAGGGGCGGGAATTGATGTGGCCATTATATAGACCTTTCAGAGTCACTCGTAGTATCACCCACAACCTAGAACTGTACTGACATCTAGTATGACAGCGTGTCCTAAAATGAAAAAATCAACCGATGAATTTGCCACACTCACCCAAATTAAAAATATCTTGCAAATTCAAAAACTGTAAAAATATCTTCCCAATTCCGATACTGTATACAATTATGGTCCTCATCTAGATTTTTTGTGTGCGAATTTGCGCACATCAAGTGCAAGAGGAAGTATTACATATTTTCCCTCAGCCTGTGAACAAAAATGTTTAAACCGTTCTCTTTCGTGGTCCTTGCCTTCTAACATAGGACGGGATGCGAATTATTTCACAAAAAAATTAGATAAATTCCTGGATATCTTCAATCTGAACGAGCTCGAGGCCAATCTCGTTAAAAAAAACGTTGGGTTTCGATCCTCAAATATTGTGTTTTCCATAAAGTTGCATCTATCGAAAACGTTACGCAGCCGTCAGTGTCACTAGGCTTTAAGGCTCCCAAACTATTCCCCATTCTTGAGTGGCTTTTGGAGTTTCCCGCTCGGAATCTATATTCATCTCCTTCCTTAAGTAATCAAGAAAGCCAAAATCGGCTGAAAAGTGCATTCTGACACAGTATAGGGGGAAGAACTACGCTTCCTTAACTTCCCTCCTTCCTTCCCTTCCTCTAACGTTAGGAAGGAAGTAAACTTCACCTATTTGAGTCGATTATGGTTGTCTGAAAAAATTTAGGAATATCGAATATATCTTCCAACAGTACAGACACCTAAAACTTTCCCCTTCCTCGAGTAGGCAACTTTAGGGCCACCCA
This sequence comes from Kappaphycus alvarezii, assembly GCA_002205965.3. NCBI lineage: Eukaryota > Rhodophyta > Florideophyceae > Gigartinales > Solieriaceae > Kappaphycus > Kappaphycus alvarezii. The sequence continues at coordinate 227,780 of NADL03000710.1, read as the reverse complement.
TCAAGCAGGTTGCATCGCATATTACGTCTGTTACAGCCTACAATTTACATCGAAGACCCGAGACACTTTTCGTTGGTTTTGATTGCCCGCGCTGCATCGTTCCCAGCCACGTCATTGAGCACTACGAATGCATCCGGGTGCCAAACCCGTTTGCTCCCTCGTAAGGTGTTTTCTTCATCTGTGCATCATTCTTGGGAAAACTGAATGCAGCATGGACATTGAACCTATCAACTAAGCAGAATGCTTACTTGCTAATAGTTGCAACAAGGGCGTAATTACGTGGGTGGTAAATCTTTATGGGTTGTGCAATCTTGCACAGAAGCGTGCGGAGGGTGTTCATAAATTAACTGCGGGCGGCGGTTGGAAACCTGTCGCGCCTGCATTACTTGGAGAATAAACGCAAAACGGGTAACGAATCGCGGAGCTCCTGTTGAGAGGAGGAACCGCGACGGGACACAGCGATGGAAACAAGGCGGCGGAGAAAACCCTTACCGTCGTCGCCCAAGGCGCCATAGATATGAATCCCGACGGGGAGAGGAGGATATCGTCTTGGTTGCAATTAATTACAACAGCAGATAGATAGCATATTTTTTGGAAAGAACAGTCGGTTGTTTTTTACCATAGATAGGATATATCTTCCAAAAGCAAAACCCCGAAACCTTTCCCTTTTTTTACCATATGATGGTTTGTAACTTGTGCCCCGGTAGAAGGCTGGCGAGGGCCCGGATGGAAGGGATGCCGTTAACGCGAATGTCGGTAAGAATCGAGCCATTTCGTCATTGAAGAAATATTTGTTAAGAATGTCACAAAGTACAATATCCTTCCGTGCCCGTACCTTGTAATAGATCCGGTGGAAATTAACGTATTCTTTTAACTGTATACCGAATTCTCAGTGCGCAAAGATAATATTTTCACGCAATTTTGATTTTACATCATTGCATTTACAAAGCTTAGACCATTCTCATCAACTTTGTGTATAAAACGGAGTAGCTTCGACACTTAGGAGGGACTGCACTCAACAAATTAAGACTGCAGTTGAATGAAGATGGCATGCTTATCATATCTGCTCCCCACTGCTTTCCTATTGGCATTCGCAGCTCTCTCGAGCGCACAAGAGTGCAGCGCAATTTGTCGGCGTCGCAGACCGCAAGTTGCTAATAATTGCGATAGGAGGTTTTGCACAGTTGAGCGCTGCAGGATTTCACCGTTCGAGGGTTTTGTCACAAGTCCGTTTCAAATAACCATTGGAGGATTTCACTGTGTGCAAATAACCCCTTCTCCATCCCCTACGCCAAGTACTTCAGCTTCTTCAACTGCTTCACCGAGTGCAGTTCTTCAGCTTCCATTTCTACATCACCTTCACCTCTACCTTCGGAAACTTCGTCTGTGACGCCAACCGTTTCCGCGACCCCGAGTATCAGTGCAAGCGCTTCCGTCTCTTTAACAGCCTCACCTTCTGCTCTACCATCAGTAAGCTCATCTGTGTCACCCACAGCTTCTCCGACCCCAACAGCTAGTGCCTCCTCATCAGTGACTGCATCACCTTCTAGTAAGCCATCACTACCATCTCTTTCAAGAACAAGTCAGTGCGCGTCATCTTCAGGAGATCCTCACATTCGGACCTTTGATGGATTATACTATGACTGCCAGGGACACGGAGAATTTGTGATGGCGGTAGCAGATGGGTTCCCATCTTTTGAAATTCAAGCCCGGTTTACACAGTCTACATTGAGAAAAGAACGCATTTCGGTAGCTCAAGGAGTAGCTATTCGTCACGTCGGTGTTCCTGTCCTTCAAATATCGTTCCCAACCCAAGAAGGTGGGGAACGCACAGAAATTGGTAGTTGTGATGTCCTCGCTTTCGTCAATGGCAACTCGAAAAAGCTTTCCGTTGGAGCACAGAAATTTGGCGACTGGAGTGTGAAATTGTCGGGGACAAAGGTCACCATGAGCGCGTTTGGAATGAATATCGTTCTAAGAATTGGCAAATTTGGAGATCAATGTATTCTTTGGACTATTAGCGTCTGTGTACCAAATCACCCGGACAATAGCGTTATTGGAGTTCTAGGATCTCCCAATGGTAAATCGGATGATGAATGGATGACTTCCTCAGGTTCAGCAGTTAGCTACCCTATTTCAACCAATTGGAATCTTTTCGAACCTGCCTACAAATATTGCACAACCAATTGGTGCATTCAGAAGGAGGAAGAGTCTCTGTTTACTTATGAGTCTGGAACAGACTTTAGTAATTTCATGAATTGTAACGAACCGTACGCCACAGGTGCTCGAAGCAGACCGAATTTGGCCGGTGTACCACGGAAAGTTAAAACTATTTGCAAAGGAGATAAGGCATGCGAAATTGATGGACTGATAGGCGGGAACAAAGCAGCAAGGCAATACAAGAAGGAGGTTACGGCTGTTGAGAAGATTGAGAAGAAATTCATTGAATCAGGGGGTGAGAAGCCTGTAGAAATCTTGGTGCGAAGATGCCCTGATGCTTGCAGGACAAAGAAAATAGAGGCTGCTGTTGATTGCAGCCTCGTAAAGAATGGAAAGAAGTGCGTAGTCAGCAGGTGTGATGGCGGTTTTTCTTGCTCACCAAGGACTGATAGAACCACCACCACCACCACTCGCTGAGGTCAAAAAAGCTCAGAACAAGTTAAAATTCAATTTGGAGATCAGTGTTTCCTTTTTTGTGTGTATTGAGCAATTTTATAGAGTAAAAATGGCGCCAAAAGAAAGGGGAACTACTAAATACCCAAATTGAGAGTGGTTGCAAGCGACTAAAGTGCTATGATGGACGTTACTGGGAGATGGATAGGAGTAGTCGTGAAAGATAAGTGACTACTCTAATAACAAAGTCTAAACGGGCACGCTATGTCACCTCGCTTATAGGCTAGGTAGCTGGTTGACGATTTTGGTTTGACATTGACTCCAGACTTCCCTCATGACTTTCATTCTCTTGATAAGTACTGTCTGGGTGGAACTCTTCTGAAGATACCTTCTCAATATTAAAAGTAACAGTGCATAAATCCCCTCAATAACTGAACGACTGGCCTTCTGCAATACCAAACGTTCAAACTTGACTCTGTGTCAAGCAAAGGTCTCTGACCTTGCCCGATGTGATTGGCCTGACAACACTTCACTGCAAAGGCCGGTATTTTTGAATTGACTCCATGCAAACTAAGGCCTGTCCCCTTCCTTTCCAACCGTCAGTGGTGAGATTTTTTCATTTACACACTTTTCTGTAGGCCTATTTTTGGATGAATATGTGGAGTAACGTACTTTCAGTGCTATCTATGAAGAAACTACATTGAAAGCTCTATAGTAACAGTTTGTTAAGGGCATCGCAACACAGAAAAATACACATGCCACAGTTTGAGGCTTCGCTCAAAAATAATACAAAGGAAAGACAATATATGTGGATCTCATAAAGCAGTAGAGTAGACTCGCGAGTAATCGGTGATTTTGATCTCTCCATTTGACGAGAATAGTTTCCGCACAGTTTCGTCGCAGTATTCTAGATTATTTACCCACTATGATATTTGTTATTGCGCTTGCAATAGGCAAGATTGTATTTCCAGCGTAAAAAACGGAAGACCGAAGTTTTGATAGAAACAAACGTAGTAGTTGAATAAGAATCTATCTGTTACAATAAATAAGGATCCCATTTACCTTCTTATATGTACATTACTGTATGTACAGTATGTACTTATTCTGTAATAAGCTTTGCCAGACTGGCATAGCACTTTACTCTGCTGTCGGACCGTTAGCACCCCTACTTCAGTTCGGAAGTGTACCCAACAAACCTCCTTATATAGATATTTTGGGGCAATAGATCAGCTGTTGTGCTCAGCTATACCGAAAAAAGATTTTGAAAATCCACCTTATCAATTGACGCAGCAAGTCAATTAAAACGTGCTGGGGGACAGCGGTTGTATTTAAACTCCTCGTAATCTAGTCGTTTTCCAGTCCGCACTCTCATCATTGCTTACGACTCATTAATACAATAATGTCTCTTTCCAAAAGCTCTGCGAAATATTAATTGCGGCAGCAATGATAGCGAATGGAGTAAGCCGGCGAGAGCGAGACACGCAGAGACCAAGACAGAGTTTTTGAAAGCGACTAGAGAGATATACAGTCTAACCTTAAGGAAAAATACTTGATTAGAAAAAAGGAACTCAGTGCAAATCGATCTGAATATGATTTACAGGCAATGTTAGCTTCACTCTGGTGCTAACTGTACTGGAAGTCTTGCATTGACCAGACACCGATTCCCAGCTTCATTAATACACATGCTACCTCTTTTAAACTATTTCCCACTTTGTTTCTGTATCTCACAGAAACTACTTAACTCTTGCAAAATAATTGGGATAGGTAGATCTAAAAAATAAATAGTTACAAATTGAGTAAACAAAAAATGCCACAATTGGACTTAGAATGAATAATAAATAGAAAGCCAAATTTAATGATAGCTGATCGAGGGGAATATTTAGATGGCCCTAGGGTATCAAAAAGTATTTCTAACAACCTAGGACTACTTTATACTTTATAACCCGGTGAACCTACTACAAAAATCAGGTAAGCCGTACAATAATTTTAGAAGACATGATTCAGGCTCAGCGATAACTATTGTAGTATTTTCCAATTAAGTACTCATCCAGATAATAATTTGTTGGCAGCATAAATGTAATACTTATAGCCTATAAAATATAAACCCCAATTTTAGGACATAAAATTTATTTCACACTAAATTCAGCATGAAATTTTGCCAGTATAAAATAGATGGTTTTATTCCTTGATGATTCATAATATATATAAATTATAGGCCTCAAAAAAATATTGCTCCGCAATTAAGCATCACTGTAGAATATCAGGACATAGAATAAAACACTTGGTAAATTTTTTTAACTCTGCTTATAGGTGGTTTCCTAAAATCCCTCAAGTCTAAATCGAGAATTTTGAATGTCATTAAATAAATCTATTTAATTTTGCTAGACTAGAACTACTTAAGGGGCCCTCAACATAAACACGTGAAATATTTACCTAACATTTCCGTTCTCCGGGTCAAAACCGAATATAGAATCCGAAATCTTCAGTGAAAACCAAAAATTAGTAATATTACATTCCGTGAAAAGTAATCGTTCCAATTTGTACATTTCTGCATTTAAAGTACCACATTTTCATTTTTCTCAAAACCTTCGTTGAAAGTCTTTTCTCGAAGAGCTCAGGATCTACCTTTCTGCGTGTGAAGATGGTAGCAAAAATGCACTTTATGCTCAAACTGTAGTTTGATGCTTCTGGTGCAGAAATCGGAGTCTTGAACCGAGAATTATTGCGACAAAATGTAAAAAAGAGTGTAAGTTAATTCACGGTCGGTAGCAATTTTAAAGTTATTCTAAAAGAAAGGCCCTCAAGATATGAAAATAATAGGTTTTGAGGGATACCAAAGCATTTATCGGCGGTACTGACAGAACTGAACATCATATCAAACACATTTTGATCCACTTTGCAAGAAACTATACATTAAGCATTTATTACTGGGACCTAAGAAGCCCCGCGAAGAAGGAAAAGCAGCTACAATGGTACAGTAATCTCACGATAATTATAATATGCGATAAGCGTAACGCCAATTTCATTGAAATCTATTCTCGTTTCCATTCTCGAAAATGCTTAAAAAAACTAAAATTAAACATAGTTTCAAAATACGATCATCAAAACGTACATTTTCCCTGACCATGGTATCAGGCCTCGTATTATTGCAAGGAATACGAAATGTCCTTGAAATAGTATTAATCTATATCTATGCAGATATAATGTACAATTGGAGTAGATCAAAAGCCACGAACGCAGAGACTATCGTTCTACGCTTTCTGGTGTGCAAATCATAAGCTCCAAACAGAAGTACACGACCTTGACAATGTTGATAAAGCAACGGGTTTTCATCCACCACTTCAATGAACAGAACAAGTGAAATAAGCTTTCTCTATCGCAGCTCACCCAATGGGCCAAGGAACCGTTTAAAATATCCACAATTATAAGCAAAGCAAAATTTTCCCACATACTTGCAAATGCAACAAGCTTAGTCTCCAAACCGTTTATTGCAATTAAAAAACGAACACGATATAAGAAAAGGGAGCACCATTTCCTAGAGGATGTTTTATCGCACTGGTTTATTTCCTAGCAATCAAGCCGAATCAACGTAAACGATCCCATGGTATATGCAAAGCTCGCTACCTTCATGATTGAATTAACGAACATTTGGCAGAAAATCGAAAGTACAATCTAAAATTTTGCGAGGGAGGGGTGGCAAACATTAAGAAGCGGTGGGTACTACGGTGTTTCAAGCCCTACGGAGAGAGTGGGGATGCATATTTCGCAGCAGTGGAAAGATAACCACCGAAGTTGAAAGAGGACTTGTCTCAGTATTTCCTAAAGGAGGTTTTCAACTATGATGAATCTGGACTTTTTTATCGGATAGCTCCAGAGAAAAATTTTGCAACATAACGTTTTGCAAGATGGAAGAAGGCAAAGGACCGGCTTAGCTTAATGCAATATTGTAGTGTAGATGTTTCTCGGGGGTTTGAGCTGGTGCTGATACGAAAGTCGTGTAAACCGAGATGTTTTGGTAGGAACCCAGGGAAGGAATTGGAATTCGATTACCACGCGAATAATAGGGAAATGATTACAACGCATCTTTTCAAGAATTTTTAACTCGGTTTGACCATTGGATTGGTTCTACGTCGCCTCTATAAGTAGCTTCAATATTGGACAATTGCATTGCGCATAATGTGAACGAAACTCCACCACAAATAAAGTACACAGCTGTGTTTTTCCTTCCACCAAATACGACGTTGACGCTGAAGCCAATGGGTATTGGCATTATTGCAGCTATGAAACTACGTTTCCGGGCACTTCAAGCGGAAACAGATCTTGATTTAGTTGCTGAGAATGCAAAGGACATATAAAAAATTGATGTACTCACTGCTGTGAAATGGCTGAGACAGATTTGGAGGAAGTTATCTGAGGGCATCATCACCAATTTTTGAAGTCATACAAGGCTCCTTAAGCACCTTAAGAGTAGCGGTATTGTGATAGTACTTTCCAATATTTGCAACGCAGTAGATGAGCAAATAAAAGTGGAAGTTGAAGAAAACATCGCACAGCTTGTGCTAGTTAGATGCCGCATGGTTTTATCGGAACTAATTAAACCAGTGGAAGAGAACATCTGCATTTAATTTGCTACAGGTGATTTATTAGTTTCCAAAGTATTTTGACGGAATGCGTTAGCCAAGATTCATGTGGTTGATTAATCCGATTCAGGCTGTGCTACTAATAGTAATGATTATATTGGATTGACCAATGTCGATGAGCAGATGCGTGTGTTGTCCCTTGCAAAACGTTTTTTAAAGAACACTGCTCTGAGATTGTTAGTCAGTCTTTCAAGGTTATAATAGATGCTCAGCATTCCCCTATATTGAAGAAGCTCGGCTCTAAGCAATAGAGAAGGATCACTGACTTCTCCATGTAAACATCGGTATGATTGCCCGTTTATGCTCTGGTGATACAGTAAAGGCATATAAGTAGCACACGTGTATGTACGGTTATTGAAATCCGTTATAATTGAAACGATAGGTGCATAGCGGAGGTGCTTCAATTATTGCGAGACTACTGTATTACCTCATTGTATTTGTACAAATTGCTATGAAAATTTGCGTTTCACTGTGTTTTGGTCAGTTTTTTAAAGGTGTGCTAGTCTCTGAGTATATCGCGAAACCAATTTTAACAGTTAAAAGGAGACTACTGTATGTACAAAAAGCTTTCAGGATATATCTCGGAGCAAACGTCTCATTCTTTCCCCAAGAAGAATAATGCCTTCGATTCTTGTAAACATTTGGTAGCTGCTATATCACATCTTGGTACCATTTCTTTTCGGTTTTTCTGAGATCTTCTGATGAGATATTTTTAAATTTTGTTTTTTAATACTGAGCACGGTTTCAACCTCATATATTTGTCCAATTGAAACCTATGTCTTTGGAGGTGGCAGATTTTCGGGTCAACTTTATTTCCAAGTTATGACTTATGGAGAATATTATGGAAAGAATTTTGGATCAATCAATAAATAATTCAATTTTAAACAATTTAAGGGAACGAAACCCAGTTAATATCCTCAGCTATGTTGAGTATACCAGAATGCTTTTTATTTGCTTTTCAGGATCCATTAGTGTCTGCGACATGGATATGTTTGTCGCAGAACGCTTTTTTCAAAAAAAGGTGTATGGATTTTCTCTTGCGTTTTCACCGGACATGGCACTGGATTTTTTCTAACATTTCGATCTGTACTTGGAGTTCCAGTCATTATTCCACGGTTTAGGAGGAGCTGTACTGCAGCAAGGTTGCTCTGCGAAGAGCATGTTAAAAGAACATTTCTGGGTGAATTCCATACTTGAGTCAGAAGAAAAATTATTTGCAGTTTCATTAGTTTATGTCAATTAATTAGCTTCAAAATCTATCGAATATTTTTACACTCCGATTTTTCGAAAATAAAAAAAGCTATAGCTTCTATTTTTTTCAATATTTCATATATTCCATCTATTCTAGGGGAGTAAGATGAAAAATAGGATTCCATGATACCAAGTATGTTTACTGTAATTTTCATGGCTTACCTATAAAGAAAAGTTTTCTGTGATAAATTATGCTCGTCTTAATTTAATGGTTCATATGCATGATTATTGGACAAGATGGCATTTAGAGTTGTGCTTTAAGCTTGATTGGGATGTTTCTGAGCATCTTTGGTAGCCTTTTCATATCCTTTAGGGAGCAAATGTTTAAATTAATTGCCCCTGGAAGTGGTTTAGCAAAATTCTTTGGTATGGGATTCCATTTGTTTTTCGATGTACCAGCTCATTGTAGAAAACCTTCCAGTCTTGCTTGAATGATTTTATTCTTCGGGAATAGTGAGAGCAAGGGTATCGAGGAATATTTGTACAAATATTTCAGTATAATTTCAATTCCAACCCATTGATTGGTTTTGAATTCCCAAACTCAAAGTTTTAGACATAGAACGTAAATGGTTACGGCGTAATTTTATGTGTCCGATTTGGAACGAGAAAATTTCTGCGTCTTAGAAAGAAATTCCTATTCTTCCAAAAGATGGTCTTAGATTATTGCATTTATCTTTCAGGATTTTTCTGGGTCGTAACCTCTCTGGAAATATTTTTGTTCGAAATTATGAAAAGAATTTATCCATATATAGTTTTCTCGCAACTATGTCTTAGTCATCCATGCTTCTAGTAAGTTTTATTTTGGTAACTAGGTGGTAACTCAATCTGAGGTTGTAACCAGAGTGTATCGGCATTTTTTTATTTTCAGTTGATGGGCATTATTATTAAGTCATATTTAGGTATTGATTTGAACCACATTAAGGATTTTTGACACTAAGTTATAGGTTCTGAGATACATTGGTTGGTAATAGTCAAGAGTTAAATATGAAAATTTCGGCGTAAGGTCGGCCTCTATTACTTAAGTCACGCTAAGCTTTCGATATGCCCTCTATTTTGAAATCACAAGTTTTTTAAACATTATTCAAAGTTATAAATTCAAAAGAGATTGTACTTCTCGAATTCAGATCTATCTGTTCGAAAACCGCACCAGGCATTCTGGAAGGCATCCGTAACGACATAAATGGCAGGCTTGATTCAAAATGTCTATGCCATGAGAAATTACATAAATATTTCTTCAGGGTCTGGAATGAGTCATCGTGACCAATTTTTGAACAAAAAGTAACTTTTTCATCATTTATACCGTGTCGACTAGCGAATTGTCCGTAGTTTTTCGATTGACGCCATTTGACACCATTTGAAACGAGGACGATCGAAACCTCTCGTTAAGGATCTTGACAACGTCATTGTTTGGGAAAGAAAGACAGCTCATCAGCTCCGAAACACCCGCGATAAGAAATCACGTCCTCCGTACAGGAGTCTCACGGCCCTTCCTGGATTCAAAACACACAAAAGAAACGAATAATCGAAAAGGGGGGAGTACAGATCGCACCACGTACATACAAGCGCACGGTGAAGGGAAATCACACTAAACGGAGTACCTTCTACAGTACGGTGTCGATGCGAGACGGTTTAGATTCTCACCGAAAAAGAATAAGTAGTGGAAAGGAAAAGGGTGTCCGAGGCAATACTGAACAGATGAACGAAAGGTGAAGGGGATTAACACTAAAACAAACAGAGGTTCAACTAAACGAGTAGGTTCCGGAATCGGACTTTTATAGTTTAGAATCTTAGTAGAGTTATCCTTGGGTCAGCTATTATATAAAAAACCTCTGGGTAAACTACTTGGTTGCTATCCAGTTGCTGAAACTACATATCCTAAAGACAGTTTTTACTATCCCTTAACATTTAGTAGTGTACATTACTTTGCCATCAGTAACAAAAATAAGTAAAAAAAAACTATTATGCGAGGGCCAGCAGTCCCGCACTAATTTTTTAAATCACCCGTCGGCCCGCAATTAAAGGACACTAGTCCAAATTCTAAGCCAATTTCAACATCATATGTCAGAGGCTAATAATCTTAATTCCGTAAATCAATGTCATTTCTATAAAACTGCTCAAAAAATCGAAGCCGTTGAGAATACCTTGTCTCTCTGTAGTATTAATACTGATTGGCCTCCTTTTCAAAACAAAGGCAACAAATTTTAAAGGAAAATTGATCAGAAAATTTCAGTAAGAAACATTTTTTCGTGAGTATGCATATGCAATACTATGTTAATGAAAAATATGGATAAAATACTGCAAACATTGCAGTAAGATGTTTCTCTGACAACGATCATGAAAAATCTACGGTTCATCAAAAGATTTTAGAGGGGCTGGAAATTAAAACACGGTAGTCACTAACAGTTGGTCTTCTCAATCTTTTTGAGATAATAGAGAAACAATAAGATCGCCTGAGAAAAGTCGGCGCACCGGAAACAAAACGAGGACACATCTGCATTCAATCACGCCTTTTTAAATTCTTGTTTTACATTTGCTACTGGGAAAAGTATCTAATCGAGTTCAAACAAGATACATGAAGCAATGAATTTTAAAAGAATGATGTACGATATAGAATAATAAGCTTTTAGAAATAAGGCATATGCGGAAAGATTAAAAACTGCTCATAAGATTTCAGGTCTTACGACTACGATAGTTCCGTTGCAAGTCATAGAATAATCATTGAGCTTATTTGACTACTGGAAATCGTGATAATGCTCCAGCAGAAATTGGAAAGGTGGACGTAAAATTAGGTGGCTAATCTTCGAACCAAAATTTACAAAAATAAGATCAAACAGAATGCGATAATTTCAGCCATGAATTTCTCTTTATTAGGTGCAGGTGGAAAGTGCAGATAGTAAAAGTTGGCTAAGAGACCGAAGGAAACTTATTCAAGGTTTTCAATCTGTTCTACCTCATAGAAGACTTACTATATCGAGACTTTGGTACGAGGATTTCGTAAAACATCAACCACAGCTCTCCAGCATCACAACACAAGACTAATTATCTCGCGAAAAGATTCACTTCAAACGGATCAGCAAAAAACATGAAAATCAAGGCTGAGATCATTTTCTTAGTGAATAAATCCGACATTTTGCATTGAGCTTAAAGCCAGAGAATAAAAAATCGGTTAAATATTGAAATAAATTATCAATACATTAAAAAAATCATATTAAACTCTTGTTCATCTTCCAAAAAATAACTACACAGAACCACTGTATGTAGCCATTAGCCCTCTCAACAAATACGATGCAATCCCGAGAAATTCTTTCTGTGGAGAACATGGAGCAAATCACGCCTTTGTGAATTACAGAGTTCATTTCAGATACAGGTATGAGAATAATTCTGTCCCTTGCCGATTAAATTGCAGAGAAATATTTCAATTCAAGAAACTATGCAGTACCTTAATTTGATAAAAATACGCAATTTCTCAGTGCAAATCATGATATTAGACTTCATGCCAAATATTACAGACCCATTCTGAAATAAATTTACTATTTATTCAATAAAAAGGAAACCTGTTCGCAGTGAAACTTCAGTAACGACTTCCACTGAAGCGAACGTATGATTTCAAGATCAAACTGTAGGAGTATTCAAGGCCTAGGAAAAAACTATTCGCAGAATTTCATATAAGAGAAATAATGATCGTTCGTAAGCAGCCATGTAGGACAGCGAAACTTGTGGGTTAATTCACTACAAGTGAAAATTAGGGTTAGATTACTATTAGCCAGAGAATTGTGGCGGTGGCGAAGAGAACACTGCGATTAAAATGGGATAGTTATAAAAAGGCGAATAAAAAGTTGCTGCGAGTCCTGTCAGCAGACATGCAGACTTCGAGGAAACCATTAATGCAGAATGCCGTTGTATTAGTATGTCCCTGACCTTGGCGAATTGGTCCTTGGCACTATTAGTACATAAGCGAGCCAGTTATGTCACATGGGAAAATAATCTGGGTGCCAGCCGCTGATAGTGGAGACTTTGACCGGAAACAGCAGATTCTTCCCCGGCAATGCAGCAACAAACTCCTGTTATTTACGTAGTTTTTCCCGTAGGCAACCTTCAAGCTGGTGAGCGGCCTTAAGGATCTCGGTCTCCAATGAGGGGGTACTAAGGGGTTTAAAGATTTCACATCTAAGTAATCCGCGCCCCCGGTGGCGCCAGTCGCCCAGATGTATGGTCTGGATTTTGTTCCCTGGTGGTCTTGGCTTGAGGGTTGGGTACCTTGCGGCAATGTCGAGGTATTTGCCCAGAAATGGTCAGTGAAGCTTGACATCATTAGAAAATATAGAAGATTATGTAGAGCGAATGCATTCTTCGTGAAAAAAAGCAAGAATTTACAGTGCTTACGTGTTGACAAAAGAGTAGTTACAGTTCTTACTGAAAGAAGAGAAATCTCATGCTGTATATAAATGATGTCATTGATCAAGGTAAAGGTGGCAGAAACTTCTCTTAAATAGACATGAGTATGGGAGTACATCAATCACGGTAAAAGTACCTTCATTTCCTCTCACAGCGTTTCGACCTCAATACTAACATTTGTTTTTATTGTAATATATTAACTTTTTGTATTTGTTCGAACATCCGCACCTTTCATTAATATCATGAACGACATAATCAAAAATCTCCTAGGTGTATAAGATATTTATTCTATAACTGCAATTAGCATACTTAGTAAGAAATGGAAAGAACATTTATTGCACAATTTTGCGGTATTATCGTTTATAACAAGTATACGTTATTCCCAAAATTGTCAAATGGGTTCTACAAAGAAAAGCAAAGCAGTAACTTTTACATTTCCACTTTGAAAAATAAATTTATGTAGATCCTATTAATTTAAAATCCATGCATGGCATAGCTCTCACCAAATGATAAGGAAACCTTACTAATATTTGGTGCTTAATAAATAATACAGAATATTCACATGAGGTTATTAATTGGCTGCTACAGGTTTTACTGAAAGCAGAGCTGTGATGATTGGACGAAACGTGTCTGCGGTGATGGGTAGCTTGCTCAGAGTTTCATCTGGGACAGAGTAATTTCTGTCACACCTCATTGGTACAAAATAACTTTTCACTGGCCTGTTTCTATAATTGATTTGGATGAAATTGAGGATTGAGGGGCATGTCAACCAAAAAGGCAGAGCCAAAGGCGCATAGATCGGTGACAAACGGATCTCCATAAAGAAAAGGGAAAAAGTTAATGATAAGGAAGCTTCCCTGAATCACCAGGAAGTCCCAAAACAACAAACTCATTTTTAATAGAAATAGAACGATTCACTGCATAGAGAGGGCAGCACTCCGTAAGCGGAAGGGGACAGGGCACAGGTTTTTTGGCCACAATAGTCCCTTGAATGAGGTTACTGATCGCAGAGATTCCCTGAACTTCAATGAAGAAGAAAAGAAATGCTTTTTCTCAGTCTTCATCTGATAAGAAGATTTTTATTGAGATCGCTGCAGCCAGTCAAACACAGTTATATGCTCAGAAGCTTGCTAAGGTTAGAAATCCTAAACGCTTGAGTCTCTCGGCATTCCGAAGTACACAGTCGTTTTACACTGAAGAGATCACAGCGATCCCAGGCCTGTTTCGGCAAGGCCATGCTTCATTTTCAAATATACATCGTCACGTTCAATAATGCCTTGCATCCGGCAGCGTTACCCAATTGAGCCCCGAGAAGCTGAAATCTATCGCGAGGGCATTCGGAGAGCAGATCCTTCTCCGAAAATGCCACGCACTCCATTGAAGAAGTGTCCTTCAAAGATATTGGGGTAGCGTGCCAGATCGCGAAAAGATAGTTGATGAAACGTAAAGTGTCACGGAATGCACCACCAGCCGTCTACTTTTCAGTGACCAGTTATTACACTATCAGCAGCGCACCACTAATTCAATGGGATTATTTTCAAAGAAGAAACTGAAGATAATATCTGTACGCGCAGTAAAGTTTTCTCCTAAAATTTCTCTCTACTCTTTTTTTTCTTTTAATGGAGGAAATTCTTGGTTCTTCATACCAGCTTTTTCTTTTTTGTAGAACGATCTTCCTCTTTGACAATTATTCTTTTCGTTTTATCATTTGTTATGATACTCTTTGGCCTTAGATTTCTTCTCGTAAGTTTCTTCATAAACTACCTTCTCAAGGACTATTTTCAATAGCTCCCACTGTAAAATAATGTATTCCAAATTTTTGACTCAACATTCCTACGATTTTGAGCATTTGGACAGGATTTAAACCCACCAGCCGAGAACTGGAACTTATATGCCGCTCATTAACAACAACAAATCGAAAAGTTTAACACCTTCGGCGGCTGACATGTACAGACTCCCCCTTCTCACCCATTTTCAAATCTGTCAACCTTGCCACATCAATATCTCTCTTCTATTTTCCTTAGAGGCCAGCCCATGCAGATTATTACCTTCATCGGTAAACAATAAATCGCCAGACGGACCTTTTAGCACTTCAATTGGTAAAGATCGAAGCACTGCAAGCGGTGGGGGGTATTCAAAAGTGGGAGACGGTAAAGAAGGGGAGTGCTTCGAGGACTGTGTGGCCCTGTAATTTATCTACGGGATAGAAGGAGAGAAGGGTGAGTGAGACTCTGCTGATGGAAACGAAGAGTCCGAGGATGAAGATGGGGATTTAGAATCGAGTAATGTTGAAATTGAAGGAATGAATCGGAAAGATCAGGTGGTCCCGGCCACTGATCCGGTTGGAGGGGCTTTAGGTTATATTTATTCGCTGCAATGACGTTTATGTGATCGTGAACCATTCACAAGTATGTGTGGGAACTACAAAGATACTTATGATGTCTTGAGGGAAATGCTTGGTACTGATCTAGAGGACGAAGATTTTGCGGGGTGTATTTGTTTAGATTCTGTCAACTATCTTTTTTTCATATTAGCTGGGTCCACAGGAAGTACATTCCTGCATTTTTTAACGGCTTCAGTAAATTCACAAAGATTTCAGTTTGGGAAGAATGTCATATAAGTTGATTCAACTGCTTTCTTCAGGACAGAGAATATAAGTTGCGAGTTAAATTCGAATAAAAACCTCCAATCAGTTCCTAGTCTCGAAGCAAGGTGGTAGTGTCTTCCCCTTTATAGTTGATTAATGAAGCAGTAGTTTTTATCTAAATGCAGCTACTCCCTTCTGCCTGATAACTCCTATAAGAGCCTTTTAATCACCTGCGAAAACTCTCATTTCGGTTATTTGGCGGTTTCTTTTTTCCGCTGACTTCGTTTTTACACTTTTAGTGCCTTCATTTTCGGCTCACCGCCAAATGAGCGACTGGATCTTCATGTATGAAAGCATAATGCTCGCAAGATCTTCTTTCTGTGCTCTCCTCGGGCTAGATATATTCTTCTGTTTGCGATTTTGAACACTTTGCAATGGTTGGGAGCAATCATACACAGAATTGGGGAGGACCTTTACGGTGTGGTAACAAGCACTTAGAGGCGTCAAGGAAGATTAGGGTAGAAACTAATCGGATAGATGCTGGGAAAGAACTTGATGGCTTGCATGCCGTGCAAGCAAAAGGTAAAGTAGGTAATGGCACCGTAAAACTCTTCATATGGAATTATATGACGGCGTCTAGCACTGTGAACTTAAAGATGGTGGAAGAAATGAGAGCTTTCGGGTCCGAGGACACAGTAAATGTGGATGTCTATTGAAATGAGTAAAGGCAAGAGAAGGAGCACGTTCTCAAATCGGGAGCTTGACTTGGTACGAGATAGAGAGATGTACAGCATTGATCGCCTTTCAACGAATTTGTAGGGGTTATCGGCATTGATGTGGAAGATGGAAAACTTTGGCTCCTATGAGAACCTTCGAAGCATATTTCAAACATCATAGGCGATGTCATTACTGCCTGATTCAATTCCATTGACATTCTTAGAGGGTTTAGAAAAGTCACGAAAGGTAACGACAGTTGACCAAAGCAGCCAGACCGTGCCCAGGCGGCGGAATGCACAACAGTTGATGGCATTGCGACAGATATTTCCTGGCTTTTGCTGAGGCAAGATGATGGTCGCAGCGGAGAAAACGGAGTAAATAGAGTGTAGAATGTTTCTAATGGCAATGCTACTGAACATTTTCCTCAATTTTTCGATGCCTGTGACACTATCATCCGGGCCAAGAGTAATATTAGCAAGCAAATGGAACTGTAGTCATGGCGTCAGATCCGGACCCTCCATGGAGAACCGCGGTATTTGACACATGTTCCGCGCAAGAACGGCTTAAAACAATTCCGGGAATCATATAAAGCCTTCCTCAGATAGTGAGGCTATGTATCGCAGCGGAGACGTATAAGGAGAGATATTTACTCGCTATTTTTCTATAATGTGCACCGACTGACCGGCTTTTCAGTTTAGAGCTAGCTGAATCGACCAAGTCTGTCATGTACAGTAGGGCTCGCGAGATGATGTGCATTGCCACCTTGGAGCATAAGGCGTAACTGATATAATGGTAGATGTGCGTGCGAGTATTAGTGTCCAAAATGTTGTATTTTCTAGTTTATAATCGACGAGGGCAATTTAGTCAATTGATTAAATTCTTGTACATAAAGAATTCATCAAGACTGTAATTATTTTTACGGGTTTATGTACATCAGCCTGTCTACCTGGCGTTATAAAACGGCCTTTTTTTCAGGAAAGCGTTTCTCTCCAAAAACTCCTGTCTTCTTCATCATTTAGCTCTCATTTTTCAAATATTTGTTCCCACTTATTTCCCTTTAAGAAAAAAACATGGGGCGACTTTCCCCCCCCCCGGAATACAAATTCACTGTTCAACCTCATTTACATTTTATCCCTGAAGAATTTTGTCCTCCTTTTTTAGAAAAGAAACTCTTCGACTTGTGACACCATCAGAATCGTCCTCCAAATTTAGTTCCGATATTTTATTGAGCAGGTTTTTTTTATTGCCCTGACTGCGTGTAAATTCAAAGCTGCGGCATTGCCTCTCATCTTTTTTTTCGCCCAAGGCCGTGAAACATTCCGAATATATCGCCTTATCTGAATTTCTACATCAGGGACCGTCCTTTCTCGGTCCCAAGCCGCCCCCGCTATCCGTTTCCTCCAGATTGGAGGAGGTCCACCAGGGCTCTAGCTCAGCCTTGCGAAGATCTAAGTTTAAGTCTTCTACCCTTCCCACCTCCCTTTTTCACGTCCGTGTCACTTTTACACCTCCCCATTTTATCTTTTTGGGATCTCCTATTTGCTCGGACTCTTTTGTATCCTAATTTTTCGAAGGCCGCCAAACCACCGCTGACCGCATCTTCCAATAACTTCTAGGTTTGGATGATGCTCAATTGGATTTCCCCGTACATCGCTTATATGCGAACGCCTCCTAGGCCATGCACTTGCTACTTACGCTTCTCTTCTCAATCTGCTGTACCCACCACCAGCTTCGATCAGAAGCAAGATGAATCGTTCCGTCAAACGGCAGTTGCTTTGCCCGGATCGACTCTGTCCCCAGGCCGCTCTCCCCTTCTAAATGGGCGGTCTAGGAGGGAAGAAACTGTATTGCCGTTCGAATGGCTTCATGGGTGCCAAATACAGTATATATACCTCTTCAAGTACCCCAGTTGTAGGAGAAGAGATGGCCCGCCTGTGGTATCGCCCAGAGTTTCCAGGTGTATTTTAAGATTCGTTTCACTGCTTACAGTGTCATTTCTTGCAGCACCACGGGGAATTGAAAGGACCACGCGGATAGCCCTGAAACCTTCTGGACGCTCGCCACACTCCGTCGCATATCATCCCCACACCACAGATGGACTCATCTTGCCGCGTACGTGTAATTGACCAAGGAAGGGGCTCCGTGAATCCCTGATCGACCTCCGCCAGAAACGCACAGCGGCTGACAATGTTAAAAGCGTTTTGACGGTCAATAGTCAACAGTGCATACTCTGTAGACTGGCCATACTCCTTATAAAGTCGCCGTATATCGTGGACATCTGGCTCATATTCTCCTTACGTCGATGCTCCCAATTGTAAGTATTTGAAATCCTGTACCCAGTTAAAAAGTATAGTAGTTACGACTCTGCTTCCAGGGTACGGAACTCAGGCACACGGACATACTAGCTCCACCCTCCTACCCTCCCCACCGCTAAGCTACCACCCACGATGTCAAGGATGTTCGCGCCATTCAAGGCTACCTTAGAAAGAAGGCTACCCAGCACGGACGAAAAAAATTCCCACATGATGCCCAAGGGAACAAGAAATAAGCGTCCTAGCTGTTGAAATTTTCTTAAAAAATGATTCATGGTGTATCTGATTTTTGTGATTTTAGGCTACTGTATGACACCACTAATAAATTCAGGCGCATCCGCCAGAGAACATCTTGCAAAGAAGTAAATTTGTTGCAAAAGGGATTTAATGAACGAAAGCTCTGAACGAAGACCTCGCAAAGGTAACAAAGACGTAACGGAAAATATAAAACAATGAAAAGGTGTTAGAAGAATATTTTAAAATTTTTTGTTCTTTCAAAATTTCATCACTTCATTACAAATTTAATCAATTGATGACGCTTATGTAATTGGCACCAGCGATCTGGGGTACAAACTCTTCGATATGTGGCAATGTTTACATAGAAGGGGAGCCGAGCGTATACTAAAGCATTTTTGTCGGGAAAACAAATTCTTAAGGTAGCCACATCGTAGTGCATTTTAGTTACCTCATTAGCTAGAAAGTTTAGGATTGGGACCGGAAATTATATTTTCGATCGTACACGCAGACAAAATTCTGTTCAGTTTCAGAAATAGATAGCATGATAAAATTTGAAAAACATTTCTGAAATTATTTTCTGAGAATTGAAAGCTTACTCACCTCCAGGCAACTAGAAAAACATTATGAGAACTATCTCTGTAGAGGCTCTAAGAGGGTGAAATAAAGTCCTTAGTGGTTACATAAGTCAGAAAAGGAAAGAGACGAGGAGGGAGGGAGGGAAAAGCAGATGCTCACTTTTTGGAGTTGTGTAAAGACGAAGATATTAGAAGTGTTCGTTCTATTCAGAAAGGTTAAAGGAGAATAGACGACAGGAAGACATTGTTTCGAAAACACAAATGCGGCATTCAGTTTCCAAAGCACTGATATTGCCATCAATAAATCATACATGACTCTTTTCGCGACAGTCCTTGCTGGCCCCGTGACATCTTTTAATCTTTCTCGATGTTATCCTTTAAGGTGAAAACTGAAACAAGGAGGGGCCTGACACTATTTAACGATGTATAAATGATTCTTTGTATATACTTAAAGGGTTGATTCTAGTTGAGCTGTCACAAGTATTTTCGTCCCGTCACCTTTATTTCTAGCGAATATTTCTAACTAATCGACACTAAATTCCCACATTTCAGTAATTATCCTCTTGAATTCCTTCCCGAATTCTGTTATTGAAATAAAAACTTTAGTTTGTTTTCCGAACCCCGCCAATGTTACTTCTGAATTTTTCGCCTGCGTACTATCTATTATAGCAGCTGCGGGCGACTTTTGTTTATAAATTGACTAAGTAGAACAATCAAATATCTGCGGAATCAAAAAAAGCCCTGTATTTATAATGAATAAGATAATGTACATAAAATGATTTATAGTAAAGGTGACAACGATATGGTGGCGTTTTGAGGATGTAATTTATTTTAGAGATAGTTTTCTAGGCCTCTGAAGATATTTCCTGCGAAATGTACGGTAAATAGGGTGTTAAATGGGAGTCCATACAATATCTTTAACCAGGAATGGCTTTGATATTTATAAGATCCTTGTATATTTTAGAGTACTTCATAGTTTATTTATGAACATCTAGACTTTTCAGGGGCAATTTTATACATTTTTATGAAATAAATGGTCCAGTAACTATTGACTGCATTATTTGTTCGATGCGTTTGGAAATTTAAAGGCGAGGCTAACCGTTTGCCCAAATCGAAAACTTTTTCTCCAATTGTCACTTTCTGATTGATGCCGTAAAGTCCGCAATTTTCGGGATCAAGTTTGCGCAAGGTATCCCTAATGGGACATTCATCCCAAAGACGCGAGAGATGTGAGTACAGAGTGCTGGCAATCATGGAGGAGACTTGGACTTCATCGTCTGATGATGCAGTCACTGCCGTTTCTTGCGTTTTACTTGCTTCCACCAACTTGATAGCTATTTTTGCCGGAAGAGACGCTTCTCTAGATCGAGACACGACAAAATGGGTAATAGAAACATAGGTCGTGTTGACGGCGCAAATAAACAAGATGAAAACTATTTCAAGCGTTCAGGTCTAGAAGAGCCAATATTCACATCTCCAGAATTTGAAAAGACACTTTACTGTTTCACGAAGCATCTATGAGCGAATCTGAGCTACCATTTCGAGCCTTGATAAATTATTTATTGAAGCAAGTGAATGCTGTGGACGTCCAAGCTCCACCACCGATCAAAAGCTTTGCGCCGCACTGCGGATGCTCAGTTCTGGAGCAGCAGCTGACAACTTGGTAGACTATTTTATAATTTCCGGGTCACTGATTCTACAATCTATGAAGCTCTTCTTCTCATCAGTAATCGAAGGTTTTCGAGAGGGGTACCTTCGCAAACCTGTCTGCACTGACATTGCAAATATTAAATCTGACTTTGAACTGGGATTTCCCGGTTATTTGGGGAGTTTCGACTGCTCTGGCTGGGGAGGGGAAAAGCGCCTGGTGGCATACCAAGGCCAACTGGGAAAGAAGGGAAGCCCACATTACGCCTTGAAGCCGTCTGTGACGATAAAACATGGGTGTGGCATGTTCTTTTTGGAATACCAGGAGCAAAAAGTAATAAGTCTATAGTCACCCAAAGCCCGTTCTTTAACGACATTAGGACTGGCAACTGCCGAGGGTGAATATTTGTGGTGCTGTTGTAGATTGGTTTTAATTTATTGCTGATGGAATATTTCTAAGATTCCGAATATTTGCTAGGCCACACCTTGATGCAAAATCGTTTAAGGCCAAGCTTTATGCTGGGGCGCAAGCGTCTGCTCGGAAAGGCGTATAAAGATTGTTTGGGGCTATTTTTTCACAGTTCGAGATAATCGCAGGCCCGGATCAGCTATGGGATCCTTCCGAGTTGAATTATACCTTTCTCGATTGTGTCATTATTCAAAATGTGATCACGGAAGAACGCGGACACAATGGGACAGCAAAGTTTCGTATGAGCTCTGAGGAAGAGCGGAAAGTTCTAACGTCGTACCGTAATCGCAAAATTCGGGCAGACTGTATCTACCAGGAGGCAGAAGTATGGCGTTCAGAAATAGACGGGATTGAATGCCTTGGAGATCACAGCAAGCTACTCCTTGCTTAAATGGAAAAATGTGGAACACGTATGGGAGCCAAGAACCGCTGGAAGTGGAATTCCATGGTAAAGAAAATGAGTAACATCTTGCCTCCTCTCTAAGCACTTTTAGTGCAGTCGACAGCAACAGCTCTTTGATAACTAAATGGAATTTGCCCCACACAATAATTTCCCGACACTTCGAAGGAACTCTCGTTATGTGCCAGTTTTTGCCTGTTGTGTGTAGCCACCCCAGCAGAGTCACTGGTAGCGTCGGCAATGAGCTCACTGACGGGAATATAATTAACACCCTTTGTATTGTATTGCTCAGTAATCAAATCAGCTAGGCGGGCGCTGGTGACCGCATCTGAGGATGGACATGCAACTGCACCGTAGCGAGGTAACTTCGCAGCTCGTTGTCCAGCTAACATAGAATGGATATCTATTAGCCGTTTGTGCAATAGTGTAGCTATTTTTGCACGCTCTTCTTCAGGTGCGACAGATCCCGGACGGATAAGAGCTTTGGCCATCTCCTACGCCATTTTTTCTCGTTCAAATTCAATTCTCTCATGCAGCATATATCTCATAATCTCAGCATTCGAACACCATATTTTTCAACTCTTAGCATATATTAGGCAACATTTGTGCCTTCGGATCCATTAACATTCGTTTTGGCCTCTTCCTCGCGCAATTTTTTCGCTGCCATCTTTCGTATAGGACGGGCATCTTCAGCCGCGATGACGCAGAAATATCAGTGCCGATGGCGACCAGAAGTGCAGTAGTGCTTTGTAGGAAGTGTAATGACTCCCAGTGTTTGAATGGTTTTGCTATGTGATAGTTGGGATTTCGGATGCAATCATACAAATGAAAGATTGAAACTCCTCACTCACTGTACAGCAGTGAGGCACACCGAAATAATTCATCATCTGTGTGGTTCCCGGTAAGATTTCTTCCCTGGAATCGATCAACGCAACCCTTAAACTTTGTGCGCTCTCTTCGCAATTTATCTCATTGCTTTTGGCATGCCGCCGAAGATCTACCATCCCATCTCCTTGAGTAAAATTTACCTTATCGCGGGTTGTGCATGCATCAGATGGACGGCGTGAATCAACAATAAACTTCATGCGGATCGGGCGACCCATTTCTGAGGACGTAATACTTGATCCTGTGGCTGGATGGCATCAAACGGCGACAGCTGCTCTAGAATGGGCAGCGTTTTCATTTTCCGACCATGACAATCCTTTGCCTTTTCTCTGAGCATTTTCATCCGTCTTTTTTCCTGCTTGAAGTTATGGAGCGGTTCCTGACAGAGTAGAGTGAGGCGGAGTAGCTATTTCGTCAAAAAGATTAGAACAGAATGGGTAGGATGCTAGGATGGACTGACGTGAGCGGGATGAAGATGTCGACCGGTATGGTTATGCCTGTTTTTGTTGTTGCGGTACGATAATGCTGGTAGGTTCGCTCCAAAAAGTTTGGGATAGCTGTCGCAAAATGTTTTCTTTTGGTCGAGGTTCTCCCATTTAGTCGAGGTTTTGTGTTTTAGGCGACACCTCTAAGGCCCATGTTTGTGCAAAAGATCGCGCAAAATTTTTTTGGGGTTTGATACAACGACTAACCATACCCTAATATTTATTCATTTTAAGAAAGAATGCAGCATAGAAGAGTATTTGTGGACAACGGGATACCGCTTTTCTTGAAGAATTCATCCAGATTAGCATTTACATTGTATTTTATTTCAAGTTTCACCACCACTTACATAACATTGGTGAACATCTTCCCATTTAAAAAACTTAAGCCACATGAAGGGAATAGTTGTAGCTTTATCTAGTCCAGCCAATTTTCATTTTTTTTCTGCAGCCAGTTTTTCTTCATATCCCTTTTTAATTTTTAAAATACTATCTTACTGTAATAAGGTAATCATCTGGAACTCAGCCAATTTTCATTAGCATTTTCGCAATTTTAGAGCTTAGGGACGGTTCCGAATTCTATTCTTCGACTCGTAGACCGAAGCAGTATCATTGAGTTGATGTACAACCCGAAAACTGTTCTCAAATAGAGAATGGACATCTTAGTATAGAAAAACCTACGCATATGCGTTTTGCGCGCATCTTGCACTATACTGTAGTCCTCACCCCTTCACCCTGTAAGACTCGCTTTAAGAGCTACGAAAACCCTTCTCACTTAGAGCGCCATCTAAGTGGAAAGGGCCAAAGCCTAGTAGCAGATAGTCTTTAATGTAATTCTACCTGTACGACTGGATCTAGTACAATAAAATTGAAATTGATTTCAAAACAAACAAATTTTTTGCCAAACATTTGAAAAAAATCGAAAAAAAACTTCAGTACAGTGCACTGCACTTAAAAGGACAGAAATACCCCTCCAAAAAAAGCTAGAAGGCACAAGTGTAAAAACAACCAAGCAAAAGCACTCAAAAACAAATAAAAAAAGAAAAAGAACGAAAGAAAAAACATAAAGAGGAGGATTAATTTATCCTTTTCCACAGATGGAACAGAGTACCGTGCGGTCAATGTATCAGCCAATATAACGACGTACAGCAAGGGTTTACGGAAAAGTCCGTGTTTATGAGGCAGCTACCACTCTGAACGGTGCAGCCCTCAAGCATCTCATATCGGTCGACTTTCTTCCCACGCTACTCTTTGGTCCGTCCTTGCTCTATAATAGAACACCATTACGCAGGTTTTTGGCCTTCCATACGACAAAGAGAATCAAATCAATGTCACATGGGTCGGGGATATTCTTCAAAACAGTTCCATCAACTATGTATTCCAATGGTTCTATGAATCGGATATGGGAATACCTAGCTAGGCTTCTTGATATAGAATCAAAGAGTAAGGTTTATTTTGAAATTTTACAGATTCTTCAGAGAAATACTTAAATAGAAGATTTTTATCTTCCCGCGCCTGGAGCTTTGCAGAAAGGCAATGAATAAAACCGATATAAAAATAAAGAACAAACGAGTAGGATTTGACTAAGACAGTAATATTTTCATCATTAAAAGATTGAAGAAGATAGTGAAAAACTTATTGCTGTAAAAGTTATGAGCCGCCCTTCTACTGGAGAAAAGGTCCCAAAGTGAGCTCTAGGCTGCTTTAACATATCTGAAATCCCATTAACCCGGTATTATAAAGCTGAAAAGTTCCCTGCCTAAAAATAGGCTATAGTCTCGTAAATAATAGTAGAAAGTATTCGATTGTGGTAAATTGGCAATTCCAAAAGAAATTTTTTTTGAGAAGAAAGTGAGTGGAATAAGTTCAAATGCTTTTATATTCATCACTGCCCGTAGTTTTTCAAAAGGATTGATATTTCCCAGAAATAAGCAAGTCTCCTGCTTCTGGTGTTTATTTTTTCTCATGTATATCGTTTTTTGACGCTTAAACCTAGGTTAAGGAGATTGACACAACCTTTTATCAATTTTTAAATAACTACGTTAGTTAATATTTTGTAGAGGGTAGAACATTTACTCATAAAGTCGAGAGAGCTGTATCGTGAAAGGTATTATTGTTCCTTTTCAGTTACAAGACTTTGATTTCAACTCTAGAAAGCTTTCATTGGCCTAATATTCATGAACGTAATGCATTTCATTCTTATAAACATAAAACACCACACTTCCAATAACATTATCCGTTTTCTGACGCTGGTATGGATATCGAGGCTGAACTAATAATGTTTCTTGTAGAAATAATGAAATCATTTCTAATTTAAGCCTGTACTAATATCTTTCTGCATGAAAGAGGCCTGTTTGATTTAAAAGATAAAAGCTACATGTAAACATTCATTTTGTATCATTTGTGTTCATTTTGTATCTTTCTAATTTCATGCAGTAAATATGTTTCCTACATTTTCGCATAATCAGGAGGGAGCTGGTAGTCATATTGATTGCAGTTATCGTTTGATTCGGAGTAAAATAGAAGATACTGTGATTACCATTAAATGAATAGAAGTAATTTCATGGATCATTAATAATATTCAAAGGATTTATTCAATATATATCCAAGTGTAATTCTCAGAGAACTCTTTTGAAGTATCGATCGATGAATATGTTCGGAAATTTATGCAAACTTAATTCAATCCAAAAATGTATATAAGTGGTTCAGTTTTACCTAGTAGATCCTCGTGAGACATCCGTGTCTCTATTTCAATTACAATATGATTCATAAGGAACTCATCTACGCTGATTTTTGTTACGCTGATCGGACTTGGGAAGTACCTATCTTTCCGAAGACTCAGCCTTCTCTTCCACGTATTTCTGGATAGACTCTTTGAAATTCACCAGTCATGACTTTTCAAAAAATTATTTCTTTTCAGCAACCAGCTATTGCTTCCTTTATTTCAAGTATTAAAAATTCTTGCCCATCAGTTATACTACTTTTAGAAGGGCGATCCTTGAAATATGATACGGGGGTGCGGGTCTTTTTTCGGTAAACTTTATATTTCGAGACAGTAATGTGCATTTCTTTATGCGTCATTTTCATTTCATCACTTTAATTAGATTATAGATCATCTGAAGGATTTCAAAATGCATAACTTGTCCTTTATATGAGTCAGCAAAATAAGAACTTATTCTTCAATATGATCTTCTTATGTATTAATTGAGTAAAATGAAATCCTACATGGTAATATCTTCAAAATAATTTCTAAAATCAAAGCTTTTTACCACCAAATGACTGATTTCCATATTTATGTGTCCGAACTCAAAATATGCTTAAAAGCTTTCTCCGATAAAGTTGAAACTTTCCAAACATCCATTCGAGAAGAGAATTCCTTCACTGGATGATTTGTGAAGGTTTATCGCAAAGAATAACGCAGTTTTAAGAGACAAGGTAATTAGAGGTTCTGAATTAAAAGATTTACCGAGAAAAATGTGCTGCAGTACAGAGAAGATTGAGACAATTTGTAGCAATCTAAACGATTACAAATAGTGCAGGCGACTTCATTACATGTCTTCTAATTTTCTTTCTTCACATTTCACATATCTATAAATTTTCACATTAAGTTAATTCCAATCCTAAATAAGGCGATGAAAAAAATTCCAATTGTGAGAACAGGCCATTGCTCTTTAAATATCTTCACTTTTACTACCAGAAACACCTTTTAGTATTAAATGCTTTTTTGATCATATAAAAGGTAAAAAAGAAAGTAATGAAAGGAAGAAGTTACTTTCTTACGGTCTTCAATCACCATAACCGACACTTTAATTTATCTTCGATCTATATGCTGAAGTGTTATGTGAACGAATTGCAAATTAAAGAGCATATAGAGTTCTATGAATAGTTTCCCCGTTTTTTTTGTTTTTGAAACTATTAACTCAAATTTTGGATTGGCGTGAAGGGTTTTTAAGGTTTTTTAGTAAAACTAGTGGATTATGAAGTTACGACAGCTGCTATTACAATTCATGATGCCTTGCAGATATGAAATAAAGAACGAGATTTATTTTCAGTCTCTGCTCATCGCCAAAAGAGGACTCATAGAATTTGAATTATACTTCCTTGTAAACCCATAATATTACATACAGAAATTTTGGACCAAAGAGAAGACATGGTGTTTGTATTTGAAGATTTTTTTCATTTTTGCTCTTTCCCATACCCTTGAAAATGAATTGCTCTCCAATAATATCTCTAACATAGAAAAACACAAAAATAAGGTCCAAGATAATATGTTCCATTTCTGAGAACTGTAAAGAAATTGAGCAAAATACCATTAACAGTCAATAAAGTTTTAAAAAGAAAAATTCTTCGAACATAGTAACATGAACAGTCAATAAAATTTCTTTAATAAAAGAATTATTTCTAAAAATGAATTTCCAAAGGTCCCTTCATAATTCGGGAAAGTTTTTACAAGTCTTAAATCGATAATATACGTTTAATTGATGAATACATGGAGTACATACCTTAATTTATTTACTAGTTTACCTATCAAAAGCTACAGCTTCATCTCAAAAATATACTGTAACATGAAACTCACCACTCGAATTCTTGAATTCACACGATATATTCAAATACCATGCGTTTTTACAAGCATTATAAAAAATCATCAAACATAACATCTGGGTAAAAACCTTGTGTTTTTTAAAAATTAGTACTTCATGTTTTTAACTTATTTCTTCATTTGAAATATTAAACATAAACATTGATTTAATACACTAATTTAATAGCTATTATTTTGACTTAAATGGAATTAAATGTTTCGCTTATTTTTCTGTGATGTCTGGCAAAATGTTTTTATCATCAACTTTATTCATTACTCTTAAGTAGTGTGGAGATGCCGAACATTAAATGTCAATTAAGAAAATTAATTTTGTTGGAGATATGGCTGCAACATAATTAAAAATGTCAAAGATAAAAATCAGTTAAGAATGTTTTTTAATTTAGTACACCACCATTTATGAAGTTTTGATTATCAAGTTATAATGTATAAAAATTATAAGTGATCAACGCAATGCGTAAATTCTTTTATAGTTTGCTTTTTCATTTATTGATTCATAAAATAACTAAGGATTTCTAATTTCAGGTTGAAACGATTTCCGGACATTCGAATATGTGCGAATATCTGCATGGTTTGAAAATTGAGAAAAGTTTTTCAATACTTATTCTGATAAGGTATACATATAAGGAATTTTCTATTCTGAAAAATTTGTAGCATAACCGCTTATTTTTGTGCCCGTACTGTACAGTGCCGACCGTACGAGTGCACATGCCACGTAATGGCAGGACTGTATGGTAAACCGGTGCACCTAGTGTACTGTACACGACCTTTCAGAACCGACTATTCTGAGGGGGTGCTTTATATTTATGGTCTCATACAGAATGAGTAGAATTACCGTATCCTGTGACCACTGGAGGGTGGGAAATGGCGAGACTCGCAACTCACCGCCATCTGCCGTCGCGATCGAAATGGACGCTCTGATCCATCCACTCAAGTCCATGCCCCTCTGTCCAGTCACCCACTTCCTCGTTACCGACCTCTTCCGGCGCCTCTTTCCCTTTAAACTCGCGCACAACCTGCTGACCCGTTTGCGGCCCCAACAACACAGCGACAGCATCTTCATCCAATGCGGCGTGTCTCACGGCTGGTCGTACGCTAGTTGTATCCAGTAAGAGCGCCCCCTCTTGCTCGTCCCTAGTGCGCAGAGATACCTCTTCCCTCCCTGGAAACAGCCGTCCATGCTTTTGAAGGACCCAAAGTTCTCCACTTTTATCACGTGACAGCATCTGTGGGCGAGATGCAGTATCTTTTTCAACTTTGCCCTACACTCCTCGCTGTTTGCTGAGGTCGACTCCTCGACATCCCCAGCACTCACTGAACAGCACATGACAGAAGCCTCAGTGCTGCTCCTTATCGCCAAAGTCATGTGATCTGCGCGTGAAGGTGATTATCTAGCGCGTGTTAGCGGTTATGCACTACGCTTCATTCCTTTGGGAACAACTGGGTCCTCTACGACAGGACACTACATTTCATATGTCAAGCTACCCAAACTTTTTACCCCCTGACAGAACCCCCACCTGCCGTCCCGTTTGCATCTATCGCTACCTCGCCCGGCTTTCTCTTCACGGCAGTAGACTCGTGGCCAATCCGTGAGCGTTCAAGCTAACGTCGATGACTACAAACCTAGCACTCCTGCCCCCCTCCGGGGAGCTAAGGAATGGGTATATTGTCCGCCGTGTCCCGGACTACAGACAGGCATTGAACCTCGAGAATTCTCGGTGTGGCTTCAATACTATTGTCAAGTCCCACTTTTTCACCCTAGCACGCCATGTCCGAGAAGGAATTGCCCGGAAACATTCGATGTACATGGGGATCATCTCATGCACTGCTTGCATGGAGCCCAACGGATCACCCGACACGATCGCCAAGTAACCCTTCTCGCGAAAGACCTGGCAAGAGCTGCTCGTCATCCTGTTGTAGAGCCACGCCATGGTCTGCACCGCACGAGACCAGACATCCAGGCAATGGGAAGCAGCGGAGGTACCGACTTTTTAGATGTTACCTTTGTGAATCCCCTCGCTCCCTCCAACAGGAGAGTGAGGGCCTTGAACCCGATGTCCCCTCTGAATGCGGCGCGAAATGCAAAGCAGAGAAGATATGAATCCTTTATCGCGACCTCCGCCAGAGTTAGGCTCGTGCCTGTGCCAATCTCGAGTCTTGGAGGGTGGCACCCGGATGCATGTACAGTGCTTAATGACGTGGCAAGGAACGTGGCCGTGAGGGCATTGGAGACGTACGGAAAGGTACTGGGGGTTTTGATGCAAAGGCACGCTGCAGCAGCCACCATGTCCAATGCGGCCTGCTTGATTTCTGGCCTGAAGGTGGTTTTGTAGGAAGCGTAGTTCCTTCCCCATTATCGTGTCGGTGTACCCTTTTTGAGTCGATTGTGGTTGTCTGGAAAACCATGGGATAGATCGGATATATCTTCCAAGAGTAAAACACCCAAACCTTTCCCTACTACAGCATCCCTAGTCCGTACACCAGGAACTCGCCAGTGCACCGCGGCGAGTCACAGTGGACCGCTCCACCAAACAACGTTGATGGCAAGCGCATCATAAATAAGGTTTCTTGTCAGGCACAGGCCCCCTCCGTTTTCGTACTTGGAGTGCCTGCCACGTGGGTAACTCCAACAGACAGGATTGCAATGGGCGGGGGAATGCAACTTTTGCGTGGACTGGGTGCGGCAGTGCTGGATCATAATTTGTCGATGGGGCAACATGGACAGTGTCTTCCAGAATCACACACTGCCTTTGGGGAGTATTAGCTTTGCTATGTAGGAGATGTTTTAAAGTTTGGAATCGTCCGAGCTGTACTGTTTGGCCAGTGCGGCAAGAGTCGTAGAAAACCCCTTGGTTGTGCTGAAGCGATACATGGAGAAATGCCGCACAGCTGGAGAATATAGCAGGCTTACCCGGGGGAAGACGCGTGAGGTAGATTGGGCAATGGTATTCCCGGTGGTTTTCTCCTGAGGAATTCCTACCCTCTTGTTTATTGCCAGAGGGGGTTTAAGCAGAGTAGAGCCGAGTTTCCTTGTGCTATGCTAGCGTAGACTTGAACACCGTTGAACACCGTTGAGTTGTGCTGGGTGGAGGGGCACTCTGAAGGGAAAAACCACCGAGAAATCCAGAAAGAGACCCACCACATAAAGATCTGAATTGAAACGGGTTGCACCTGAAAATGGGACCGCGGGGAAGCAGTGTACCCTACAGAGCTACAAAGAGTCGGTACGTTGGAAACGGAAAGCATCGAATGTAGCTGTTTGTTTGCGCCTGCTGCCTCTGCAGCACAAAGGACGCAAAGCACAGTACAGTACTGCACTACCTATGGACTATGGTACAAAACCATTGTCGCGGCGACCCGAGGCCCAAGCCGACCATCCGTTGCAAGAGGTGTAAGCACGGTACGCTACAAGTGTCAATTTACCAGCCCCGCACACGCACAAAGCACTGGCCCAACCAAACATGAAGCGCCACAAGGCCGGGTAAGCCAATCCAAAGCACCGTGCCACCCTCCGTGAAACCAAACCGGCTCACACCGTCCATCCTCGCCATACGCCTCCAGCAACCCCCCCCCCCCCACCCCCAAACCACCCCAACTCTTTTCCACCGCGCCCGCCCCGCAGCGCGTACCCCACCCCCCTCGCAGGGTGGCAGTGGCAGTGGCAGTGGCAGTACAGTACGGTACCTCGTGCAGGTTGCGCACGGGTGGCGAGCGATGCGGAACGCAGCGTACCTGTTGAGACCAAGCGAGGGGTCGACGGAACGGTTGCGGCGGTTTTGAACGGGCGGGTGGTGGGTGGATGAGATGTTGTGTTGTGTTGTGTTGTGTTGTGTTTTTGTTGGAAAGGGGGAGAATGGATAGGCAGGGTGAGTAGGGATGAATTGTGGCGGTGGATGGGACAGTAAGGGAGTTTCCGGGGACAGTGTCAGGGAGGATAAGGGCGGATGTCTGTTGGGGAGGCGAGATGTTACCAAACTTTATCCAGGGGAAGAAACGGGGGCAAGGTTGAATTGCGGATGAGGTGGCAGTCGACTGGCTGGCCGCCAGTCGGTGTTGGCATGGCAGTATATGGTTCCTCGAGCGTCGACTGTATAGTCGAGTTGTTGGGTGGGTCTCCAGAAATTGCATTACAGTACAACCACAGTTTACACTAACAAACGAGAGCAATAGTACAGTCCAAGTTGGCACACGGAAGCAATCCCCCCCCCCCCCCAACTTGATCCATCCATCCTCCATCCACCCAAAGCGTCTGTACACGAGGCTACGCTACATACAAGCACAACTAGACCAGCGCAGACGCTCAAACTCAAACGCGCACCATAAAGTCACTGACGACAAGGCCACCGCCTCCCCCCACACAGCGTCTGACCACCGCCCTCGCACAGCGCAACCTCGTGGCAACATGCACAGTGCGCACTCTGCCCACGGCACAGCGGGCAATGCGGGCGTCGACACAGCGTGTGACGTGGTGGGTGACGCGGGCCATACGGCGCGGCGAGGTTGGGCAGTAGAGGACTTTGACCGAGGCGAGGGAACAGGGGAGTGATAAATGAGAAATGAGTAGGGTGGGATGTTTGTTTGGGGTGCATGAGTGATGGGGGTAGGTGGAGAGGTGGCGGGGGGTGGGGTTTGTGGTGTGGAGGGTGTGGGATATGGGGAATGTTGTTGGAGGGGGGGGTGGGGGTGGGGGGCAGTTGTAGAGGGCGGGGTGGAGTGGGGGGAGGTAGAGGGATGATGTAGCGGATGCGGTTGCCGTTGTGGCCAAGGCCAGGGCCAGGGCCAGGGCCAGGGTGAGGGTGAGGGTGAGGGTGTGCATGATGGTGGGGAGAGAGAGCGAGGGAGGGAGGGGAGACTTGCGGTATACTGTACTGTAGCAACCGAGTGGAGAGCAAAAGGGCGCCACGGTGGGTATACCATAAAAGTTGTGTGGCCGGCGCGATGATTGGGATTGGGATTGGGATTCCCTTTCTGATTCGTTGTGTGATGCCGTTGCCGTACTGTACTGTACTGTATACTGTACAGTACAGACTGACGGACTGACGTCAATGCACCACGCCGTACAGTAGAAACACACCGTACGCCACATGCCCCTATATTATTGTAATGTACAGTACAGTACTGTACTGTCACAAATAACAACAATCCATTCCACCACCAACCCATGTCATCTCATGTCCGCCACCCGCCAGATATTTCCGCCTCCGCTCCCTGCCTTTTCCTCCTGGTTGCTGGTTGCTGGTGGGGGGAAAGGAAAGGCAAGGCAAAATATCCGCCCGCGCCAGCTGCTGTTGTACTGTACATACACTACTCTACGGCATCATACCGCCCTGTTACACTACACGCCCTCGCTCAAGAAGATCACACTTTCCTCTTATTTTCATCCGTTCCATCGGCGTGATCAGGCCTGCCTTCGATGCCCATGGCTTTCCGAGCACTCAGCGCCTAACTTTTTTCACTTTTGCTGCCTTTCCTCTTCAACTGATCCACTGATTCCACCCTTTTTATTACCCTGGTACACCAGCTGGTTTCCGAGTGACCCAACTTTTTACAGGCAGAGCAGTCACTGACTAGATCCGCATTTTTTAAAAGACAGCTTGCCTCATTTCCCGCTTCTCAGCAGTAGCGAAAACGCCTTGCATCTGCCTGATTCACTCCACATGGCCCGCATATGGGCAAACTAGCTTCTCTCTCACTTTTATTTGTAAAACTAGCCTCGAAATGCCCTCTGAAATAGAGTTGGCCTTGACTCGTACAGTATGTTACAAGACTGCATCACGACACAACATGAGTTTTACCACAGCTCTTGGAGGTCCTTTTGTCCGCAAGCGACTCCAAAAATGATACAATGTCCAATCAAAAAGTCTTTAAACACTTGATTCTCCTCAAGCAGCGGTCATGTCCAATGCATCATGCCTGCTCACAGGCCTCCCGCCAGCCAGTAACGCAAAGGTAGCCACATCACTTGATGGGGACAACTGTTGCATTCTGGATTGTTTCTTTTTTTTTGTATGTACAGTACAGTTGTGGAAGCGGCGGAAATTTCGCCTGTTTTTAATCCATGAAAAATATCCTCACCTGTTCCCTCAGCGATGTCGTCATGGTAAAGGCTTACAATGTAAAGGCTTGGTACAAAACTAACGCGAGACCGGCCAACAGCCACGCTGCAATGCACACTACTGCTGCTGCGGCATGACGCTGTGTCAACATTTCTTTGACCTTTGCGTAGCTCTCCCCTGCCCTCGTAGCAACGTTGCCTGCAACGTCGCTTAGCAACGCGTGGGCCTCCGGCTGCCATCCCCCGAGGCCACAGATAGGGACGGGACGGCCACTAGCCTACTTCCGGCGCAAGACGCGATAAAGAACTCGTATCTTGACAGTCGTGTCTTCGCGTCCTTTCGCCCCCGTGTATGCAGTGCAACAGATGGTCGGATAGTCTGCACAAGGGGTATTCGGCACGTTGCACTATCGACCGGTGGTAGAAGCTGCGGAGAGTTGGAGTCTCCACGGGTAAAGCGGTTCAGTGCTGGCTAGATCAATCGGCATACGTCGCCAGCGTGCTGCCTTTTCTTTTTCCTCGCTCAGGTCAGCCGCAATGCCCCTCTTTATATAGACGCTTGCAGCACTCATGCTCTCGCTCATCGCCGCTGTTCGCTCTGCCTTTGCCGCATCCATTACGCTCCTTTTCAAGTGCACTCAGTGCTTCTGGTCTCGCTAGGGCTGTTTCACCCACTGCGTTTTGCTGAATATCCCTTTCGCATTTGCTTTGCAGTTATGAGTGCCCCATTGACGCTTTGCTTAGCATTCTCGTTTCCAGTGCTAGTGCTTTGCTACGCTCAATGTATTGGTTTCTATTCTCTTGCTTACGTTCTGCTCACCTCCTTGCATTCGCATGTGCTATGTAGTCTATTGCCGATTGCCGCTGTATACTCCCTGGTCGCTGTTTGCATTCCTATGTCCATGATACCCCTCGAGGGCTAGCCCTTAGTGTCAACTGCGCGAGTGCATCTGCCTCCCATCATTGTGTTCGCGATTCACATTTGCCCTCTTGACGGCTTGCCCGTTCAGTTGTGGATCGATGCCATGAAGATATGGAGCTGTGCTGCAAATGCAACATATCAATCCACAACAGTACAATACAATACAGTACTGTACGAGTTATTTTTATATTTGAGGCCACAGTGCTGAAATCTATTTGTTTTTTAGGAGCCTCCGGCCACCCTTTGGCCACATGCATTTTCGGCACTTGCCTATATATGTAGGCAAAGCGTCGGGTGCACCCAAGTAAACTCAGCAACACAACGACCGACACCAACATGGTACTCTAGCGCAGGACTGAAACTCCCGGCGCAGGTGCGGCAGTGTTCAACGGCACTAGCGATGTCCACAAATTGTTTTTTTCCTATGAAAACGTCGTTATGGCCTGTAGACCCGATTCGGAGAAAGCACTTACACTCTTGGGACATCTAGACGGCCCGGCTTTTGATTTCTACTACGAGACATTCGCCTCGAATGGCGAACTCGTAGATGAGGCAAAAGACTACTCTTCCGTAAAGCAAAAATTCTTCGAGCAATTCGTCAAGCAAGAAGAATCCCAAGACGTTTTACCACAAGCTTTAGAAGTTGGACTCGACATTGAAGACATTGCTGGCTCCCTCAAGGAGATGAATCGCCTTACGAGAAAGCCAGGCTCGACAACGCTGCAAGATCTGGACTTTTACGCACCGCCGCCTGTCTTCATGGGGAGCTACAGCATTTCGCAGCGTTACGTGGGCCTTGAGACTACTCAAGAATGAGACAGGCTCTCAGAGGCTTTCACTTTAATCGTCTCACAATTATTGGCCCTTCAAGCCGAGTTTCAGACGGTCGCCGGCCAAGTTGTTACTTCGTCCAGATTCCCGTTCCAGAAAATTCGAGAACAAGTCGGACGCTCTAGCTGAGGATCTGTGCAGACTGACATTGTTTTTAAGAAAACATAAAGGGAGATAACGGTGCAGGAACTTCTTCAGCACAACAGAGGGGCAACAAAGTTCGTTCTTGCTCTTATTGCAACGAACTAGGTCACAATTCTATGAACCGCGAGAAAAAACCCCACCGCAATACGAGTTGCTCTTATTGCGGCAAGACCGGTCATTCGGAAGCCACTTGTTGGCCTTCCGCTAAAGACAGGTCTTCGGGGCTCTCGATAAAAGCGAAAAGTAGGAAGATGGAAAAGCAGGCCAGGTTAATGTAGTCTGTGAAAGCGATTCAAACACAGATTATGGTATTCAAGAAGTAGTTGATGCAACGAAAAGAACAGCCGAGGGCGAGGCCTTACCGAAACAGCCTCGTCAAGGAAGCTACGAAGGGATTAAGATATCCCATCTCGTGAATAACCCGCACCAAGCCCGAGTTATTCCCTCAGTTCCTCCGGTAGAAGAATTACGTAATTTGAACCGAAAGAGGAAGCCATAAAAGAACAACCGCGCGAAAAACAACTAGAACAACATCCAAGGGTACGTTGGAAAATAAGACGTCGTGTCGGAACATGCAATTGCCAACTGCGGTCTGACATTTGGCCAGCTCCTTCGTGGGGATGCAGATGGAGCTACCAAGATAGTGCGCCGTTTGCTCGGGAAGCAGTCAGTACCCCGCGTCGCGATCGTATCTAACACGGAATCTCGCCTATTACGAGTCGTAAAACTTAAGGTTTATGGTTAATAGCACTGACGTTTGGGCATTGCTAGACTATGGGGCGGTTCCCAACGTGATTTCTGTCGTTTCGTCTCAACAATTGTACCCATCGCCGAATTTTACGTCAAGAAAGATGACAGTGGTTAATGGAGAAAGTTCATCTTGTGTCGGCTCGTTCCTGAATGTTCCTACTACTTTCGGAGAGCAAGGGGTCAAGCTGGACTACCTTGTTGTCGAGAAGTCTCCATTTGACATTATCATTGGACGTCCTGCACTCGCATCTATGCGCGTGAGCCTAGACTTTGAAGCACAGAGTGTGCGCCTGTACATCGGGTCCGAAGTAGTCGTGCTACCGCTCGAACCTGACGCAAAAGCGCCGAGAAGAGGCTTGTCGAAGGCGAAGATATCGTTATCCCAGTGAAGATTTAACATCCGATTCGAACGCTGGACCGGAGTCATCGGATTCATATGAAGAAGAAATTGTTTTGTTCATCCGTGGAGACGTCGTGGAACAAGAGGATGAGAAGCATCCCGACGGAGAAAGCCGATGAAGAAGAAGACGAAGTTCGTGGCGCTCTGAGGGCTCGTCTAGAGCACCTTCGAGAAGAAGACCAAGCGCGAATAAAATATTCCCTCCGAATCAATGGCATAGTCGCTCGGAAGATTGACGAGCCCGTCCCGCCGCAGCTCCAGTGGAACACAAGTTTGAGCTAAAAGACCAAAATCCAGTCTACCACAGAGCCCGTCGCCTGGCTCTGCGTCACAACGATACGGTCCGACAAGAAGTTGATATGATGCTGGAAGCAGGAATTATTACCCCCGCGTTTTCGCCATGGTCCTTTCCTGTAGTGATCGCCTCCAAGAAGGACGGAAAGTCCAGATTCTGTGTGGACTACCGCACTTTGAACCATAAGATGAAGGCTGATCGTTGGCCTCTGCCAAAGATAGAAGAAATATTCGACGACCTAAAGGGTAGTTAGGTATTCACTTCCCTCGACTTGTTCGCAGGATACTGGCAGGTTCGCATGAGCAAAGATTGCAAGGAGATGACTACCTTTACTTGCCGTTACGGGACTTTCAAGTTTGAGGTTATTACATTTAGTCTCATGAATGCGCCGACAATTTTGCAGCGTACGATGTACTATTTATTACGGGACATTCCCTTTGCCCGCGTTTATCTGGACGATATCGTTGTCTTTTCTAACTCCGTCTAGGAACACATTGATCACTGAAATCTAATTTTCGACGCTATCGGAAAGGCGGATCTGAAGCTCAAGATCACTAAGTGTGACTTTTCAAAACCAGTTGTGAAGTTACTGGGACACAAGTTGGACAAAAAACGGAGTTCCCTTCGACGAAGAGAAGATTAAGGCCATCAAGGAATCACCGGTTCCGGAGAATAGGACTGAGTTGTGCGGTTTCCTTGGCCTTGCCGGTTATTACCGCCGTTTTATTCTTAGCTTCGCCAAAGTTTCAGCCGCATTACATGCCTATACGTCTGGAAATAAGAAATTCACCTGGACAGAGGAAATGATGGAGGCATTCGAGACCTTGAAAGAGAAGCTCACCACTCCACCGGTTCTGGCATTTCCCGACTTCTATTCCCCATTTAGAGTGGAAACTGACGATTCAAGCGTCGCGGCAGGGACAGTCCTCGCCCAGAAAAAGGGAGACGGGAAGATAAACCCCGTACAGTATGTTAGCCGCACTATGAGTTCGGCTGAAAGGAACTATTCTGTATGTGAAAGGGAAACTATAGTGGTAATGTTCGCCTTGCGGAAGTTTCGCGTATACCTGTTTTCGGCAAATCCATTCAGGTTGGTTACCGATCATCAAGCCCTCCGCTACGCTTTTAAAAAGAACGAAATTCATGGAAGGTTGGCGCGTTAGATGGAATTTATTGCTGAGTACTAGTTCGAAGAAGAGTATAGGCCGGGCGCAAATAACGGTGCCGCGGACTCTGTCGAGAACCGTCCCTACTGGTTTCATACCACCCACAGGGCTCGACGGAGAAGACTTTGTTGCAACAGTTGATTCAGTTGCAGCCATGGAGGGCCTTTCACTGGAATCCCATCTTACTGAGGTCACCCGCCATTTGCAAGAGTTTAAGATCGAAGAAGAAGACGAAACAAAGAGCCGTGCAATCAACCGTATGGCGAAGCGTCTCATAGTTTGGGAGGGGAAGCTACTACGACGCACGAAAATCGGACTCAAGACTGTTCCCTTCCTTGAGGATAGCGCGTCGATACTCCACAGCTTCCACGACGATATTGGACACTGGGACACCTAAACAACGGAGGAGCTCATCTCTGACCGCTACTTGTGGCCGTATATGCATAAGGACATCCAAAACCACGTGAAAAGTTGTGAGGGAGGTCAGAAGACCAAACTGATCCCACCTTACCGCACAAGCCTGAAATTGCCGCTCTCAAACATATTCGACTTATTAGATCGATTTCGCCGGGCCGTTATCGAAGTCGAAGGGCGCAAAGAAGTTTTTGCTCATTGTGGTAGAGCATTTAACGGGTTGGCCAACCGCTTTGGCCACAGAAGATTCGTCGGTCAGGACTGTTGCTCAGTTCATAGAGAAGGAAAATTTGTTTCATTTTGGTCCCACTAAGACCATTGTATCCAACAATGCTGGATGCTCCACCGCCGTTTCTCTCATCTCCTTTTTGGGGAAACACGGAATCTCTTGGAGCACTATTCTGGCCTGCGCCCCTATGTCGAACAGTAGGGCCGAGAGGATGGTACGCACCATGAATACTGCCGTCATGAAAATGGTTCTAGGTCAGGGGATGAATTGGGAGGAGAGCTTGCCGAACGTTTCGTATGGATACCATCGTCGTCTCGCCACCCGAGCATCCCCGTTCGAGTTGATGTACGGAGTTGTGCCGCGCATGGAATCATCAGACGAAGTAGCTCTAATTTCTAATGCCTCGGAGAGACATCGAAGATTGGAGTTGATAGCAAACGTGGCACTCAGGGCACGAAGAAGGGATGAACAAGAGCGAGTATTGAGAAACAAGGTATTCTCGGAACTTGTACGGTTCAACGTAGGTCACTGGGTCCTTGTCGCACATGGGGCGGCCCTGCCGACAACAGTTAAATGGCCAGTTTTCAACTCAAGATACTTCGGGCCGTGCCAGATATGGAAAGGGGATCACCCGAAGTATTGGCTGGCCTCGTATGGTGGACGTCACTCCCGACGTGGTATCCACGCAAGGCATTTGGTTCCTTTTGTCGTCCGCCCAGGAAGCCTACAAAACTAGTCCCCTCAATTCTCACCCATCATAGCGGTCGCAAAGTTACCCTTTAGCAGAACTGTTACCCTGTTTGTTTGAACAGTATATCTTTTGATCGTTTGATGAATACAATTGTTTCGTTGCTTTTAAATGCATGCATACACAAAAAGAAAAGAAAACGAAAGAAAAATAGAAGGAGAGAGTTACCAAAGAAGAATATTGAGTGATGGAACCCGTTGGATCATTGTAGAACCCTACTGTTGGAGCTACTCGGTTTCCCCTTCACCTCCGATTCGCGCCGCGAGGTTTGCGGATTTAAGACTTGGTCCTGCCACGGCTGCGGGGACGATTCGATGCCTGTACACTTCTAAGTGACAGCTTTCGAACTTCCAGTATCGTGATGAAGGTCGAACTTCCGCCAACGCACTCAACCAAGGTCTTCTCGTAGAGCTCAAGAACGAACGTTTCACCAGGGTCGATACGGTGACCCGTCTGAGTATTCATCGCAACACAGTGCCAGACGCCGTTGGAACCTTCTATGGAGACGATATAGACGGCGGGGTCCAAGTCCAATGCAGATTTAACGGAAGGGTACATCGGCAGTGGTTTTTCCAGCACAATCTCCCTGGTGGGTAGGTGCTTTTGGCATCCCTTAGATCTCGGATACGGCCTCCTCTAAACGGGTTCGTGTGGCATCGAGCCATATTTGACCTAAAGTAGTCAAATCAACGCTTTGCGTCGCCCTCCTTCCCTAATTATCGCAACCCATCTGCGATGGAAGCGCCAATGCACCCTTCTGTCTGGTCATCGAACGGGATCTTAGGGAGCGGGAAAGAGCGGTACTTGGTTTCATCATCGCGGGGTTCCCGACAGCGAGTGAATGAAAGAAGAAGCTTCCGGACAGGGAGTTCCTGGCACCATTCGTGGATTTCAAAGATCGCCTGCCAACGAATGTCCGAACCCAGCGTGAATAAAACCTCCTCGTTGATATCGTGCATGAAGGAACTGCCTCCACCCTCAAAGGAAAGGGTGTATAGAAGGATAGTATGGAATTCCCTGGTGGCCTAATCTTCTCCCATGTACACCGCTTCCTCCTCGTCCCATACTATAGAGTTGACGATCCAGTCTTTTTCCGACACCCTCTTATAGATACGGGAGTCATAAAGGGATTCTGTCAAGCCCAGTTGGCAGGCGACCTCTTTTGTAAGCTCCTTGGTAGGCAGGGCGGAAACTGCGCCCATTATATGCTTCCCAAATGGGATTGGAAAGTAGCAAGTGCGAACCCTCGTCATGCTCGGAGACCCAGAGGTGAAAACAACGAACTCGGGCCCTTTTGGCGACATGTGTTTGATCTTAATAATGCTCGACCTTCCAAGAAGTGCCCTTGTCTGCGGAATTAGTTTGGACTGGGCTTCAGCTTCCACTTCCCTTGACATCCGCGGGGCCTTTGTAGCGATCTTCTCCCGAGGCGCTTTTCCTCCCGTGCTCAACCTAGCCAACTGCTTCGTCCTCGCCAATGCAGTGTTAGTGCGCAACTAAAGATCAGCTTCCACGAGTATGCAGGAATTCTGAAACTGCACCTCCGTACTTCTCAGCTTCCGCCTCACCGTCGTTGTGCCACCGCAGGATGAGGGGAGTAAGATCACGTGGAGAAGCACGGGCCTACAAGGCGCTCGAGAAAGGAAGGCAAACCAGCTGAATAGGTGTACAAGCTTGCAAGAAACACAGGGCGCACAATCCCAGAGGTTTCATTAAACACGAGGTGCACAGGCCGAGGAGAAAAAAGAGGCGCGCAAGCCTACAGAGCGAGCCAGCAACAAGGCGCACAAGCCTAGGACGCCTAAAAGCTGGGGAAGGCACACAGGCACACAAGCCGAGAGCAAAGCCTGGGAAACAGGAGGGGTTGTGTCGAGGCTCGGGTTGGAAGGGATGGCCGGGCTGTTATTTGAAATACTGAAACGTACAGTACAGTACAGTGCAGTATGCGGCCCCGTGGTCCGTTTTGGAGGCGGGGTGGTGACGGGGACAAATGTTGGATTCTGGATTGTTTTAAGTATTTTTTAAGTACAGTACAGAACAATACTGTGCTTTTCGAGTTATTTTTATATTTTAGGCCAAAGTGCTGAAATTTATTTGTTTTGTAGGAACCGCCGGCCGCACTTTGGCCACATGCATTTTCGGCGCTTGTATATATATGTAGGCGAAGCGTCGGGTGCACGCAGTTAAACTCAACAACACAACGACCGACACCAACATGGACTCACACTACCCATTATCCTGAGCATGTCTGGCATACACCGGGGGATAGCCGAACCACACTTTTCAAAAATTAAAGAACCAAATCATTTCCCCCTATACTGACACCGCATATAACCAGGGAGTTGCGAAATAGCCAATGAAATTCGATTCCTGATTGACGCAAAAGTATTAAACTAAATAAAGTAGTGCTTACTAAGTTTATTCCAATTTCACTGTATTTTCTCCATGATACGGTATCTACGCTCCGGTAGAAATTTACTGGGTACCAACCCACATATCAACCACAGTAAATTAACCCCCATTTTCCACATTTCTCCAATTAGGAGGTCCAACAACACATATCAGGTAATAAGGGGAGAATTCAGTAATCTCTCAATCTTCTGTGAATCTCGCGCGCGCGCGTTCATTTCGAAATTGACTCGCGAAATACGCAATTGAGTGCATGCAGTCGTTTGATACAACAGTAACCACGAAAATACACCATACAGTCCTAATTAACACCATGAAGGGTTTCCGAGCAAGTAGTTCGCCTTCCGACTCGGAAACCACATTTTAATGGGGATAACTGACAAAACTTTTTCAGATTCCTTACAAAGCAGTCCATTGCTCACAAAAACACATATCAATGGCGCTCGCCTCCCCAGAATCCCCAAAAACTTCCCCATTCGACCAAGCTGAGGACAAAAATGTCCACACCCACAAAAATTACGCCTACACAAGCATACACTTCCGTACAGCTTCTAGCAGATGACGCAATAGCGAGGGAAAACGATATCCAGCAATACAGATGCACTTGAAACATGGAAACAGATGAATGTGAAGCTGATTCTCCTTTGCTTAATTTTTGACCGATTCTACGACGAAGGCGGAGCTGAAGGCATTGTGGGGATGATTAACTTTTCCCAGATCAGTTCAAGTCAGTATGGTCTGATCTAGAAAAGCTCTCTGGGCGCACATACAATGTAAGAAGGGGGCAGAGAACCAAGTTCACTGGCAAAAATTCCCTTCTCATTTTGATCACCGTGATGAAACACGGAGGTCTGTGGCAGGTCCTATCCAAAGTATTTGGGATGAAAGCGCCGACATTGGAGCGTCTGGTGACTAGACTCTTGTTCAATATTTCGGAGTGCTTTTATCAGTATTTTGTGATGATATCGGCGCTTTTTTCCTAGGAACCAGCTTGATGAGGGTCATATCTTGTTCAAAAACTTTCCAGCGGCACGCTATGCTACAGATGTTACTTTCCAACAGTCTTTTCGTCCAATTGGGAATATTGAGGAGGGAAAGAAGTATTACAGCGGAAATCATAAGCTGTACGGCAACAAGGTGGAGGTTTCAGTGTTGCCGAGTGGCATTTTCATTGGCGCGGGTGATCACTACCCCGGATCAGTTTCGGAACTGTAAGTTTTCCAGCTCCAGAAAGATTGGCATTTGTCAGAGTTGTCTTAGCGCAGAGGTGAGGTCTCATTTCAGGACATTGGTCTTCAGTGCGACAGATATGGTAATTCATGGAGAATAATATTGGACAGGGGAAACCAAGGTCCTTTAGAACTTTTGAGAGCAATTTTCCCCAAAAGGAAGCCAACTTGTGGAGTTTTGACTGCTAATGAGGAACTCTTCAATAGACGGTTTGCAAGCGATCACATAGTCTTACGTAGACTTTATCAGACCCAAGGAGAGTAGCGTATAGAAATGATCGTTTGACATCCCTGGGGTGACCGCTGACCAGATTTTTTGTCGCTTCTGGCCTGAGAAGAATCAAAATCTCCTCTCTGCAGGCTGACGGCGCATTAATCTCTTAATAGGCCCAGTAGTCGTCCGCGAAGTTACATGGGAGAAAAAGTGAGCCTTGAATCGATACTATAGTCCCTTTTGGTAACGATCTTGTTTGAGAATTATTCCAGACGGTATCTTTCTGACTCTTGCCGGAATGTGGTCGGCATAGACGCTGTTGCCCTGTCAGTTGAGATTATTCAACCCATTTTGTACAGCTTTCAGTCAGAGTCTACGCTTCGGTGACTTCATAGCCAGGCATTTTTTTATCGTCCTCCGTCGGGATTGAAATTTGAAGCAATGC
Source organism: Kappaphycus alvarezii (assembly GCA_002205965.3). Lineage (NCBI taxonomy): Eukaryota > Rhodophyta > Florideophyceae > Gigartinales > Solieriaceae > Kappaphycus > Kappaphycus alvarezii. The sequence goes on along the minus strand of NADL03000710.1, from coordinate 183,722 downwards.
TGCGCTGTGGAGCAGGCGAGATGCTCTGTGGAGTCGAGATCTTATCGGATGGGACAGAGCTTCTTCGTCTTCATCGTTATCGCCGTCAGTGGTATCAACCTAATCACCGCAGTCTTCATCTCCTGATTCGCCATCTTCATCCCCTGCAAATTTTATCTCAATCTGCTCCGACTGACCACCCTCATCCCCCGTCTCCGCGAGTATATTTGGATCCAGAGGATTGCAGTTTAAAAGATCATGAAGACAGGTATCCGATTCACATTCTGCGCGCAATTCGCTGAACCACCTCATGGAGACTGTAATCTCCGGGTTTCCATATAAACTAGAATCCTCCTCCAGGCATTATAGCTCAAAACTCTCGGAAGAAGTTACGTATTGATTAATTGATACTGTTTTTGTCCTTTCTTTCACCTATTGGAGTACTTTTCTGTCTTTATGATCATATAGTGGTGTATTCGGATGATATCTACCATTTGGGGAACTCCAAAAATTCCAAGAGATCTTTCTCATGAGCAGCATAACTTGCATAGTTCAAAGCTCTAAACGCGAGAGCAGATTGATAACTGATTTTTGAGTCTCCATGTTTCAAATAAGCTCCAATGTTTTACTAACAGGCGTCTACAGTTTTATATATTGGAGATTTGGAGTCAAAATTTCTAAAGACTGGGAACTGCGTAATGATTTATGAGGTTGCAGAATGATTTATTTCGAACTTCTGTCCACAGAAATAGAAATTTCTCCTCCATATTATTGAGAGGTTTAGCAACAAAATAGCAGCCTAGAATGAATCTCCAGTAATAGTTGAAAAGCCCTAAGAATTAAAGAAACTGTTGCTTGTTCTTTTGAGAGAGCCAGAACATGAATGGATTAGTCTTGAAGGGATCCATAGCAATTACTTCTTGAAAGATTATCCGTCCAAAAATACTAGACTTCATTAACACTGAAGACAAGTTTTTAAACTTTTTCTAACTAGTACTCCTTTTTACGAACATCTAATACTGCAGCAATATGTTCTAAATGTTCTCTCCACATCTTACTGAACATAAGTATGTTATCTTGATAAACTATAACGAATATATACGGGAAAGTTTTGAATATGTATTTCATTAGAAATTCATAAAATTTAGTGGAGCTTTACTCAAAACACAGGATGGTAGCCAAAAATAAAGAGTCCCTACCTAGTTTAAAGTTCTGTGAGAGGGATTGAAGACTCACCCAGCCTGCTCTAATGGTCACCAATTCTCAAGTCTACTTTACAGAATTATTTGACTCCTTTGAGTTCATCAAACATAATACCTATGAGAGGCAGGAGGTATCAGTCTTTTAGTAAGCGGGTTGAGTTCTTTGTAATCTAATACAATCAGGCAAACAGATTTTTTTGTAATAAAGAGTATGAGAGCTCCCAGGGACTTATTCGTCTAAATAAATCACTCTAAATCAGATTTGTAAGCTTTTACGAAGCTCCATCATTTTTAAATTCTACAGAGAACTCTCTTTTCTTGATTTTCATCGTTTCTTATCTGATCTTGAAGTAATTCTCTAGCTTCGAAGGAAACTCCTTCGGAGATTTCTCTGGGAGTACATCTCCATTATTTTGGATTACATCCTCAATGTTCTTTGCAATATACTCTAGAACCCTCGGTTTGGAGTGTAATGATTGAACAAGTACAGTGTATGTGCTATCATTTTCCGAATCAGAAACTCCTGAAGTTTTAGAAAGGATAAGTAGTTTTGTCTTCTCATTGGCATTGACATATTAATTCCCATCACTGTACTTAAAAGAAATTTGATTACTAGCATAACAGATAATATTTTCATAGACTCTAGTCTATTCCTCTACTAGGATTGAATCATTACTCTTGAGAGGGCTCACTGTGAAATAAAGCGGCTCTGTTTATTTATTTACCTAGACAATCGCGGGTTGGAATGATTCTCTCAAATTTTAATCAACTTCAACCGTCATTTCAGCAAGTTATTCTGATTTGGTGCTGTTAAGATTATGGAAATTTCGGAATAGTACACCAAGATTATTGATTTCAACGCTAGAGTTGATCATAAAGTTATAGTGGTCCGCTGCAAATAAGTCCTCTATCTGTAAGAAGTTCTTGATGAATCCGTTGGAAAGTTGGAGCTGGGGCTCCCCCAAATGCTTGTGGTGATTTTTGTTTTGAAATAATAAGATTTCTACTATACAGAACTGATGGCAGATCTTTACTTTCTGCAGGCCTTTGGTACGTATTTTTGCTATGTATCCTTTCTGCCTGGATCTGAAGCAGAGCCCTTAAAGCATACATTTATTTCGTTCTGCTTTATCTGATTTATGTAAGTTCACATTTAAGGACTCTAATTTTCGTCTTACTCCGACGCGCTTAATTATATATGGGTACTGGATTGCTATTTATGGCAGTTAAATTACCATTACGCGAATTTGCCGTTGATTTAGTACAATATGAGTTCACTGAAAGCGCTAAAAATGCTTCAATTATTTCTAAATGTCCCATTAAAGTAGAAATATTGGAGTATCCTCTCTTTCATAATATTTTACCAATAAATGGCTTCAGAACGCATGATTAACAATCAATCTGATCTTTGACTTCTATATCCAGAAGATCAATGAAAATCTTTCTCCAAGAGACGAAAGGCAAAATTCATACTCAAAACAAAACCATTAATCACATATCTAGTCTCGAAGAATGGTGGATGAGACTGTACCGTTATTATTGATTACTGTACTAGTGAAATTTCTTTAAGCTCCACTTCTCTTCTTTATCCGCTAAATTCTAGTTTAGCCAGTTTTTTCTTTTTAGCAGCTGAGTTTCTTGCAACAAAAATCATCTCGGGTAGTCAGTGGTTTCTTTTTTGGTGGACTCCATTTTTACCCCGGCAGTCTGACCAAATATTATACCGCAGTCGTCAGTCTTAATGACTCTGGAAATGCCTATCCGCCCTTCCAATCTCATTAGTTGACAGTAGCACTGTTTAAACATCTTGGTGGGACTAATCTTTGATTACAGGCTTCACTTTTTCTCCATCATAGCATATTACATACAAAGTGTGACCCTAGCCAAGCTCTTCTCCACTTCATTCGGTAATCTTACTCTTCTTACATTTTGTCCTATCGGAATCAACCTCACCGTGGCACTTAGCGGAACTCCCCAAGACTGGACCGACGCTGTTTCTCTGGGCCTAGGGTGTATCTTTTTGGGTCATGTACTCGGTCCTATCTATTCGCGTGGGTCTTCTGAGGTCGTTCCACTGCTCTATCAATCCGCCAAGCATGGATTCAACTGCAAATATGACGATAGAAAGACCCGCGGTTATTATTTACTTTGCAATTCCATGCATCGCTCTTGTAATGAACTCTGAATTTATGCCCTTGTTGGATACAATATTCCTTCCCCTTCCATTCACCTTCCTCCTCGTCATTACTTCGCACCGATCTCAACATACCAGACGCTAACGGGTTCGAACATCAAGATATAGCTTTAGACATCACTCTGGTCCACCTTTGTGACAGTTCTTACGCTTCTTATTGTGCTGTCTCCAACGTGGCCGCCTCCTCGCTTATTGAGCGCACCAAACACTCATACTACGACACCATCTTCCGCGATTATGAAATTTATATTCTTCCAGTCCGTATTGACTTTTTCTTTTTGCTTAGTGCTAGGGGCCCAGTATTCTTCTGGCAGATTACCACCTTCCCCCAACAGGATAGTGAGGAACTTCAACCAGATGTCCTCTCTGAGCTGGGTGCGAAATGCAGAGCAGAGAAGGACTCAATCTTTTATCGTGACCTTTACTAGAGATATTGTCTTTCCTGTACCACTATTCACGCTTAGGAGTTGATAAATTGGCAATGAACGTAAACTTGAATGCAACGGAGGCGTACAGAAATATTCAGTTTCTTATGCAAAGGCTTGATGGCTGGCCTGAAGCTGGCATTTTAGGGAGCTTACTTCTACCCCACTACTGTGTCGGCGCACCTTTGTGAATCCATTTTGGTTGTCTGGAAAAGTTGAAAATAGATTGCGTAATTCTTCCAAGATTAAAACATCGAAAACTTTCCCCCTACCTGCAACCCGTCATGGGTCCACTTTTCAAACGGAGCTCCAAGATCTTGTGACTCGGTTTCTTTGTTCTGCTTGCACGGAACCAAAGCCCGTAAGATTCTCAATTGACGCTTTCGTGGTTGTCTGGAAAACTTTAGGATCGAGAAAAGTTATATTCCAAGAGTAAATAACCGAAACCTTTCCTTTTCTGAGTTGTCTATTTGTACTACCTCCTCTTAATCCAGTATGCGATGACCCACCTCGATAAAGATTGATTAATAATATTTTCGTCAAATTAATTTTTGCTCCATTCCCTTCAATCCCTGTATTTAAAACCTCTTATTTTGGATACGCATCCCGGTACCCAGAGTTTTGGAGCACGAAGCTCCATTTGGGTATCTTAAAGGCTCTTTAAGCGATGGAGAGGCTTATAGCGAAGCAGGTGCTTCGAGTTATGCCCAGCAAAGAGTTCCAAAGGTAATCACATCAGATAGGTGGATCCAAGAATAAATATTTCTAACGTGAAAAATAATTAATTACCTGAATTGGCGTACGTAAAAATTTGAATAGAAGGCAATTTTAATAATAGGTGATAGATGGGGATATTTCGATCGACAGATTTTCACAAAAATATTTTTACATACCTAGGACTATATGTATTCTAGACAAGGGTAAATCTGCTGCCAAAAAGGAAAGAATTCAATAATTTGGTTAGACATAATTCGAGCTCGGAAAAATAATTGCAGTATTTTTCTGGTAAGCATTCATCCTGATCATAACTTTGCAGACAATGAAATAAATGCAATAATTATATCCCGTAAAATATACAATAACAAGTGTAGGACAAAAAAAAAGTTTGCACACTGAACATGGGGGCATTTTGGAGCTATTTTAATACATAGAACATGTCTTCGGTTGTATCTTTGCCACTGGAAGTGAGTTGCTTGGGACAATTCTTCACTGAGTAGAACAAAATAACTTCCTTACGGGGACTGATCAATGCCAGCGAGCAGGCATTCCGCGTCAGACATGAAGGCTGCATCAGCATTCCTTTGGGTTAGCAATGCCCGGAATTTCCCAAAATCACCAATCATGATAACTCTAACGGCCACCTTCCGCGCTACATCAGTTAGTACCACATAAGCATCTGGATCCCGACCTCCCTTGGCGTACATGGAGAGTGGCAGAAGATTTCACATAGCAGAGGTATCGAGTAAAGACTCATACCCTCTGCGCTTGGCGGATATTTCTGCATTGAGAAAAGTGAGTAGATTGAAAACCCGCGCTATCTTAATTGTAGGCACGAGGGTGTTGATGAACTTGAAATCAAAAAATTATGTTACTCCATTGCTACCCACTGTAAAAGTTAAATGAACCGCGTAGATCCAAAATAGATAATTATAAATAAATGAATATATTAAAAATACCTGAATAGGACTGGGAATAAAAATCAAAAGAAAACCAATATTTATGGATAGCTGATCGACGATTACAGTTCTATGACTTGAGGCTCGTTGAAAATTTCTAACAGGCTTCGATTATTTCTGCGGTAGATCAGAGTGGAAAAGCTGCAAAGTTGATTTTAGCAGCATAATAATTTTTTAGACCAGATTTCATGCCAAGTAAAAACTGTAGAACAGCTCTTCAAGTGAGCATTAATCCAAACTATAATTTTCTGGTAATATAATTCCAGTAATTGTATTTGCAGAATTTAAAAACCAACTGACAAATATAGAAATGACTTCACATGTAATGCAGTATAAAACACGAGCCAGTCAAAAATAGACAAATTTATTATATGATTCACAATAAATAAATTGTGGGCCTTTGACAAAATATGTTCCCACAGTTTCACCACTGTATTCTATGGGAAAAGAAATTAAATAGTTTTCCAATACTTTTAAAATACTTTTTTTTAATTTTCACAATGATTTCCCGGATTTCTAGCCCTGTACTGCGAAACTTGTTTAAGTAGAGAAGTGGGAATTGAAGGTAGTACTACAGCCGCACTGAGAATTTACGCGGGCTAATACCGTTGATTTAATAAGTTCTCCAAATGGATCCAGTACATACAAGTGCGAAAGTTGACTAATGAGAAATTAGTATGAAATGAAATTTTGAGTCCATTTGAATATTAATGCATCCTATGATGCACTATGATTATTACGAATTTAGTGAGAGCACTGTCAGTTTGAAGCTCACAGTACAATATGGAATTATATCAGAGCATACAGTTGTGGTCAGAAAGCAAAAGGGTACTCAATACTCATAGTATGAAATGCTACGGTTCAATAGGTTCTGGGCCCAGAACGTAACAAACGCAGACTTTTTAAGTCTATCCACTCTTATCCTCATTTATTCTGAAAAATACAGTACGCTTCTTTCTTACTTTAGGTACTATTGAATCCCTAATCAAATTGATGACAAGGTCGAGTTCGCTTAAATGCGGATGGAGAAGTTGTGTGTCGATAATGAATACATTTGGGCGAATGAAAAGAATTAGTTCTGCAAGAGAGAGGTCTCTGGCAGTATGTAGATGGTTCCAAAGAGTCCTGCGAAAAATCTGAGTCAACGCAAGGTGTTGGTAGGACAGATCATCGGAAGAGAGATAAAACTCTCTCTTACATCATGATGACAATTAGTCCCACGTGCAATTCAGCTATAGTGACAATGCGGGATCCATGGGATTTTTGGAATAAGTTGAAAGAAGCTTATCAAATGGTTTCAGAGGCCCCAATTGATGACAAACTTTCAGCACTTAAAGATATTGCTACGGAATGAAGTGAGTCTGTAGTACAGTATTCGACTCGAATTATACTACTATTGAATGAGCTGTTAGCAATTGGTCATCCTTTTTGTGAATTTGAAAGAAAGCGTGCCCTTCTGCATGGACTGACTCCAATTTTTCCTACGATAGGACAAGTAATTAGATCGATGTATAAGTATGGTTAAGCTTTCTCTGAGCTTTTTGTTGCAGAACGAACTACAGAACGCAGCTACGAGAGCATTGCACTCTTGACAACAAGTAAGATTGTCAAGAATGTGCGAATGTCTTTTACTAATTGCGGGCGACCAGAAGATAAATTTGATGGCTTTTTATCACAACCCGAATTGTGGTAGTTACAGAAAAAAGCTCTCCGTCTACAAAGTGCATAAGAAAGACTCAAATAAATTCTGATCATGATTAGCCTCAGAAACCAACTGCAATGATAATCGCTCCAAAAACTTACAGAGCAGTACACGAAGAGACTCAGATGCCTATGACGTCAGCTTTAATTATCAACGAGCGTGGAAATATATCGGGCTAGTTTATGTTTGACTCTTCCAGTACTATGCACATCATAACGACTTAAATCTCAGAGAGTACAAATCAATGAAAAACAATGTTTAATCTGGAAATAGAGAGAATCTACATACAAAATAGATCGATACGATTGAAAAAAACTTCCATAGTTGAAGGGAATCGACATATGCTGATCTTCATTGGTGGTTTTACTCACCAAAGGTTCTACTTAATTTTTTAATCAGTTTCAACAACGTAAGAATTGGGTTCGAGTCATTTTCGAAAGGAAATATAACAATAACTGAGGTCTCTATTACCCTCCAGTAGAATAGTAGCGATGCTTAGATGCCCATTGAGAATGAGGAAGCTGGACTTTACCCAGCTTTGCTGAAAGTGCACAAGCACTGTGCTACGAGCAGTAGTAATTTCATGATATGTTTGGCAGATTCTAGTAATAAGCTGTGAAATTGGCGTCTTTGGCATGAAAGTGACAATGAAATCAGTTGTGATCGTTTAACTTTCGAGAAATGTGATAAATTTCACGAAGCTTGTCAGGGATACAACATGGAAAAAGCATGTTGAAAACTTCTTTGTTTAAAGAAAGTTGATAATTTAGTTAAAACTTGAAAACAGTGTACTCAGAGGTGGTTGGTTCTGTCATAATTACCTCATTTTCATCATCAAATTACCTCGTCACACTAATTGATGAGTTCAGTGGAATCTCCCCAGTTCGATTTAACCGTTGCAAAAGCCAAGTGCAGCATGCATTTCGATCCTTGACTCAGGAGATGGAGACCATGTTTGAACAAAGTTTAGTTGGGCTCACAGTAATGAGCGAGAAAAAAAAGATGGCTACGCTCTGAAGGTGGGGGGGATATGTTTGTACTGTCCTAAAGGATTGGTTAGTTAAGAAGGAATTAATAATGGGACGAATAAACCATACTTCACTGAGTTCAGTGGGATGGCAGATAGTTTAAACCGCACGTTACTGGACATGGTAAGGACCATGATCATTGGCAGCAATGGAAAAGATCGCGAGAGGTATTTGGCTGAGGCGGTTAACTGCGCAAATTATTTACGAAATAGGCTGTATACAAGACACCGCAATGAAGCGATGAAACCTTACGGAATCATCTACAATATCAAACCGAACTTCTCTTATATATTCATATTAGGATGCAAGGCATTCATTTACACAACAAAGGCCAAACGTACTTGTAATTTAGATCCTTGGGCGGAAGAATCAGTTTTTGTTGGATATGGCAAAAGCAATGAATTCCCGGTTATCAATCTCAAGAAATAGAACGTCATTACACAAGACCTGGATTTCATCGAAGACTCAAACAATGAATCTGGCCCTGTCGATACCAACGGCGAGCTCTACACTGAAAGCAGGATATTGATTCAGGATGCGCCAGAGGGGAAAAGCGATGGTAATTAAACTCTTAAAAGCGAGGACTCGGTCATTCAACTGTTGAATAATGATATGATTGGGATACCGTTTGTAATTAATGGCACTTCTGACGCATCAGAACATATTATAGAAGTAAGGAGGTCGGAACGATCCAACTCTGGTGTAGCAACTAACTGGCTTGTTAATCACGTCTGCTTAATGAAAGACTCCTCCACGAATGCAGGTATACTATATGTACTATTTCACTGCATTGAAGCTGCACATCGGGAAGAACCTTTACATTGGCGTACTGCAATGGATGGTTATATTTATTCATTATTGGAACTTAACTCGTGGAGTTTGTTGAATTACCAAAGGGCAGAAAGTTCGTCATGAACTAATGTGTATCTGGCAACAAATTCAACTCAAAGGGCGAGTTGGAGAGGTGCAAGGCCAGCTCGGTTGCTCGAAAATTCACTAATAGATAGGGAATTGACTAGGTCGAATTATTCCCACCGGTTGGAAAGTACTCTACAGTCCGCCATTTCCGCTTTTTCGACAGGTGAGGGATGGACCAGGAGTAAATTACACGGAAGGAACGCATTCCTCAACACTGAACTGGAACAAGAGATCTAAATGAGGCATACCAAGGGATATATAAAGCCAGAGAATACAGGCAACTTTTGCCACCTGCTTAAGGAAATTTATTGATTGAAGCAAACATCTCGCGCTTAGAGCCAAAAACTTCACAGCTTTCTATTGACACTTCTATTTACTGATTCAAAGGCTGGCACAAGTTTTTACATCTGTGTAAGAGATATTTACGGGGAAATGATGTTCGTGTATGTCGACACATCAAGATATCTGGGAATGGTCAGCAGTTTTTAAATTTCAGGGTCCATCTTATCCGACCAAAATTCATGAATTCCCTTTATGATGCCAAAATTGAATTTGATCGAAATTCAATTTTTGCGTCATAAGGGTGTTGATATATTTCTGGTTATGGCAATTGAGATCACACCAGTATACATACGGGTACAGAAATGTCCTTGCATTGATCGCATGCCGATGTCCTTCAGTATGGTCTAATGATCCCCTGCTTTCGTTGCACTACCTGCCGGCACTGATATCAGTTTATCTGGCGCTTCACATGAGGGGAAAGTGCGTATGATGGGGAGAGTACGAATGTCGATGAAAAATAATAGCAGCAATTGATCGGATGTTTGCTTCACCTTTCGAATATTAAGCGCCCCGATATCTCCTTTGCAGCTGCACATTTATATTGCTTTGTAAATAGCCCTTAAATAATTCATGGGAAGTGTCAAAATGTCCTGAGGTTCCTAAAGGAAACAAGGAAACTTGGTGTCGTTTACTACAAGGAAAGCTATTTTAAGACATTTTATATTGATTCAGATTGGTTTCAAGAGAAGGCTAGCCGTAAGTCTATAAATAGATACGTTATTATCCGTTCAGGGGAAACTATTAGTTGTCGGAGCAAGTAAAATGCTTATATCGCCAAAATTTCTGCAGAAGCAGAAGAGTTCACGCTTTCACATGGTATTAGCGAGTCCCTATGGATTGCTTAGTTTGAGCCCGTGTCTGAGTTATGAACTTTGTCGCATATGATAGTCAAAGGAGACAATAACGGGTGTATTAAGCTCACACGGAATAGGATTCTCAACGATAGGTGGAAATAAATTTCTGTCAAGTATCAGATGATCGTTAATGATGTCAAGAATAGTAATAATATTTTATAGTACACGCCTGCTTCCGAGATGCTTACTGATACTATGAATAAATCCATTGCAAGAAATTTCTTTGCCCCTTTGTGGAAATTTGGAATGAAGTAGAGGAATAGGGATTGCCGTCGCAGGGGTTGTTGATGTAATCGGTTCTCAGAATGCATCCTGTAAGCTTCAGGTGCGAAATTTGACTAACATGAAATTAATGTAAAAACAATAGCTGAGTCCAGTTGATTATTAGTGCGTATTATGAAGCATTTTGATTATTATGTATGCAGGGAGAGTACTTTGAGTTTGAAGCTCAAAGCGCACTGTAGACTAATACATGAGCATACAGTTGTGGCCAGAAATTAAAGGGTAAAAAAAGTACTTAATACTCTTGGTATGAAACGCAACGGTAATAATGTATAGTAAAAAACTGAGTGATGCTTCAGTATCCAACTTTAAAGAATTAGACTATACCACTTCTCTTAGGGAGTAGAGAACTGAATCAAGGTTTTGGTTCGAAGTTGACTCCCAAATTGCTTTCTGTTTCAAGAAAGAAGCAATTTACTTAGCCTATATAGAATCTTTTCCAAACTAAAATCTCGATAAAACTACTAGAAGCACCAGAAAGGTAGGAAAAGACTTCATTTGGATGTAAGGAGTTTGGCAAAAGATACTTTAAAAGTAACTAAATGAATGTACCCCTCAAAATATTCATCCGCTGGATCGGGACCTTCCCTAAAGACATAATAAGTACTCATATAGTCCCCAAATATACCCGTCGGTAGTCCACAATTGCCTATGATCCCCTGCAACGAATATTTTTCACTTGAAGCCCCTCCAGTCGGGTCCATGGGCGGGACGAGATGGTCCAACCAGTTCATTCCTTCCCCTCCCGTATGCCCTGGTTCGACATTACTATCGACATCCCTGGAATATTTCTCTTCCTTCCCGCTCTAGTCCTCAACCTCCTATTCCTCCATCCGGTAGACCAGCTCGTGGGCCATCCAATCCTCAAAGCACTCCACTACCTCACCATGTTGTGCTCCGATCTCCACCAGGCGACGAGCAACGAGATCCGTCAAAAGTTTCCTAGTCTGATGAGGGAGGTAGTCCACTCCGTCGGCTGGACCCGAAGGGAATTAAGGAGAGACAGTGATGGGGAGAGGGTAACGGGTTTTGGCAATGGGGCGAGGAGTGAGTCGGTGCATGATGTCTTCCAAGGGGGGATTTGGATTGTCGAGCTTTTCTTGTTGTAGGGACGAAGGTAAATTTTCGGCAGCTCCCGAAGTGTTTAAATAGTGCGAAACGGTTCATATTTACAGGCCGGCTGATTCAAAAAGAAGACGCACATTGGTCCTGTGGTGGGATTTAGTGCAATAGCCTTAAGCTTACGAAAGTAATGTGTAGAAACATTGATTATGGAACAAGATGCTTAGGGGTGAAGAAAATCAAATAAGCGGAGAACAGTAAAAGAATTACAGTTAAAGGAGATGAAAATCGCTGGTTAAAAGAGAAGCGAGAATGAAAAAATTGTATAAAGAAATGCAAATTTTGTGAGGCAGAAGAAAAGGAAAGTCAAGTTAAAAAAGTAAAGGGGATGAGGAGAGAAACCTAAAAGGGACTGAATTTCTGTGTGTAAAGATAATACATCTAGTTTCTCGCTTAACAGAACGGAGGGTAGCATCAAAGCTCTCGTTAGAATAACGATAGGAGCACAGAGAACTTCAGAATATAATTCTCTGATTTTTTCCTTGATACTTCTGAATTTACGCAAACAAAAGGAGTAATTGTAGGGGGGAATTTGCGGTGTTTTTAATGCATGAAAAACATGTTCAGCTGTTCCCTACGGTATGTCGTGGTGGTAAAGGCTTTCAATGTAAAGGATTGGCGGAAAGCCGTGACAACGCTAGGAAACTGACTAGAGGCTGGCCAACAGGCACGCATTGTAGTTGTAGGGTGATTTCATATTTTAAAGATATGGTCGGTTGTGACCTGGAATATCCTGCAGGATGATCAGTAGTGCCTCTTCGTTTTCCGTAAAAAGCCGGTTCAACGCAAAAAATAATTTGAAAGTGTCAGGAAGGAAACTAGATCACAAATGCGCTGTTTCATTTCTATTGAAGAGTCTTCTTGATAAAAGTATACAAACTTTAACGCGCATGAACCATCGATCTGCCCAAGATTGGGTTGGAGCTGAAACGATGCATCAAATTTAGGCAGTGATCCAGAGTATTCAGTCTCAAAGTTGCCGCGGCTGGGGGGAAAATTATGGGTGTTTTAGGTTTTGAAGATATATCTAATTTATCCCATAGTTTTACAGACAACCACAATCGACTCAAAAATACATACCGGCACAGTAATGGAGATGGAACTTTTAGGGGGTGACGGATAAAAAGGGGGCAAGATTTGATGCTTTTACTGTTGGAATATATATTCGATCTATCGATGAAATGGGATTGTGTGGACAAAAAATGGCCAAAGAATTTTTTCAGGCTTCAGATTTTTCGTAGCTGGGTAGGGGAAAAAGTAAGGTGTCTTTATCGAGCTGTATGGATTGGCTGGAACCCATTTGGAGTTGTAAATCTGAATGTCATACTAAGTACATGTACCGGTGGTCGAAGCAATGTACAAATCATTGCTGTCGAATGCTAGCACAAGCAACTGTCTACCAGGAAGTCGATGGTATGCAGCCAGTAGACAAGCAGCGTTAGAAGTTACTGCCAACGCCGAGTGTCGCAATAGAAAAATGCCTCGAACCTTTGAAATCCTTCCATAGTGCGGGTGGCGACTTTTTGTGCAAGCTCCGTGACCACTGCAAAGGCCTCTGAATGCCATCCGCCAAGAGTGAAGATTGAAACAGGAACTAGCCTGCTTCTCTCTGGTAATTCCGCAAGAAATACTTAGTACCTTTGCTGGGTAGGTGACAGTGATATGGTTGGAGAAAATTGGACGATTTAGTGCATTTCTGCGATGCTTGAGTTGGAAGCATTTTTCAAAAGCGTGACCAAATGAACGCTGTCTTAGACCCACGGCATGGTCTTCACCGCACGAGATTTGACATCTAAGAAAGAGGAGGCAGCGGAGGGAAGGACTTTTTTGATGTTGCCTTCGTCATTTCCCTCTCTCTCTCCAAAAAGAGAGTAAGGGTCTTCAACCCGATGTCCTCTCTGAGTGCAGCGCGAAATCCAAAGCAGAGAAGGTATCAATCTATTATCGAGACCTCCTCCAGGGGTAGGCTCGTGCCTACGCCAGCCTCCACTCTCGGAAAATGGCACCCGGATGCATGTGCAGTGCTAAATGACGTGGCAAGGAACGATGCCGTGAGATACGGAGATTAGGGGATTTACCGCCAGATTCGATCAGAAGCAGAGGGAAGCGTTCCACCAATTGCAGCTGCCCTGCCCGGATATAGCCTCACTCTAAGCCTCTCTCCCCTTCTCAATGGGCCGTAAAGTTCTCCTGCAAACTTCAGACATTACCGAGGCTGCTTATGCAGCATCTGTAACTGATTCTTTTGGACTTATCTCTGATCTGCTGACTCTTTCCCAAGACCGCCACCAAGAAGAGATCTCTAGGCCAACAATCTTGCTCATATCCTTCCACCAACCGCAGCTGTCTTCGTTGCTTACAGCTATGGCTCTTTTCGAGCGTCGTTCATCGCAAGTCCACCGCGAAAGTCTCCAGTCTGCGATCACAACTAAACTCATGCTATCGAATTCCGATAGGATGTTATTTTACGCGGCAGCACACGACCGAGAACAGCTCCTCTTCATGCGCACATTCTTCGCCCCATCTTTTTTCTCTTCGTTTTCCCACCCCCATTGTGGTACGGACATGTTTTCTTCTACGTGGAAAGTCACTCCGGCTCTCCGTCTCGGCATAGCGCTATTCCCTGGATCTACTCGCTTTCAAGTCTGCTCCCGGCGCTCAGCCGACATCGCACCCGTCTTAGATCCAAGTGGACAACACGCGTTGCCCTGTGATAGGGGGAAATCGTCGGGAGAAGAAATACTCAGAACCAACTACCCCAAGAAGGAGGTTCTGCAAGCAACAAAAGTTCTACCGTGTTATAGTTGAACGAACAAAAAGGAGTCTATATGGAAGACAGTTGAGAGGGCTACAAGCAAGTATGGAAGGGGAAGGGTCTACCACTGATGCTTTGCGACCAACGTAGGAAAAATATTTCTTGGGTCTGGAGTTGACTCTAAACTTCCTACTACTTGGGACTTGACTTGAAGTTGTCTGCCAGCTTCCTTGACCGCAATAAGAGTAAGCAGTTTACTCAGCTTATAAAGACTTTTGGCTACCCCCAATGTCCCAAACAAACATACTAATAACCATTAAAATACAATCAAGGGAATCTTGTGAACCAGAGAGCCCATTAGAAGATATTTCCTCAAGGTTAATTTCTAGGTGCCATACCCATGCCAACCACCCATTGGCCAGTGGTGGCAATTAATGTGGCCATTATATATACCTTTCAGAGTCACTCGTAGTATCACTCAGAACCTGGAACTGTACTGACATCTATTACGACAGCGTGTCCTAAAATAAAAAAATCAACCGATGAATTTGCTACACTCATCCCAATTAAAAATACTTTGCAAATTCAAAAACTGTAAAATGTCTTCCAAATTCCGATACTGTATCCAAATTTGGTCCCCTTCTAGATTTTTTTCGTGTGCGAAATTTGCGCACATCAACGTGCTAATACGAAGACTGAATGACTCGTCTACATCACGTCCTCCACAACGTTCTTGCCCGCTACTGTAAGAAAGTTGGGATCGTCGCCCTCGTCGATCATCCTCTCCCCTACCAGGTTCCCAGCTTGTCAGGGCATTCGTAGTTCTCCACGTTACGAATGGGCATTTACATAACCGCTGCATACGGGCTTCACAGTACCGATATCGCAGTCGACGTTACTGTTGCCCACCCCTTCGCACGCCACCACATTTCGACAAGTACTGTTACCGCAGGCGCTGCCGCAACACTCGAAAAGCGCTAGAAACATCGTCATTACGGCACCTACTGCGACCAAAACGATATCCTTCTCTCCCTCGTCGGGATTGATACCTATGGCGCCTTGGGCGACGACGGCAAGGGTTTTTCCGCCACCTTGCTTCCTTCCCTGCTTCCTGTCGCGATTCCTCCCCTCATCAGGAGCTCCGCGACTTTGTTACCCGTTTTACGTTTAGTCTCCAAATAGTGCAGGCGCGACAGGTTTCTACCCGCCGCCCGCATCCGTAGTTAATTTGTGAATACCTTGCGCACTCTTCTGTGCAACATTGTAAAACCCATAAAGATTTACCACCACGTACAATTTCATGTCGCAGCAACCTTAGGCAAAAAATCGGATCTTATTGATTCTGAATGTTTTAATACGACATACACAACCTGACCTGAATGGAGGTTTCTCCTGCGCCAGGAAGGCTCTCACCCTCGACCAAGTAACACAACGTTCAGTGCACCCTGCTACACTCAACCCTGGCGATTCTCCCGCCAGCATGAGAGGGTTCCTGAGCCAAACTTTCCTGCTTTTCGTACCCAAGGCCGTTCTTCTGGAGCACTTGTTTTCGTCGCCATCGCTTTCTTTAAGGGAAAAAAATTGGGGTGTTTTAATCATTGAAAATAGGTTAGCCTTTGTTCTAAAACGCATCAAATAATTGTCGAGTGATCGAAGTGGTTATAAGAGAAAAACACAGAGGCGAAATGAAGCCACCAGGAAGCGATTTCGAGCAACTGGGAGGCGGAAAGACGCCGCCAGGAGGCGGAATGAGATTTTGATATTCTGACTTTCAGTTGACTGAAGACCCCATTACGATGTCTGTATACTCTTTTTGAGTCGATTGTGGTTGTCTGGAAAACCATGGGATAGATCGGATATATCTTCCAAAAGTAAAACACCCAAACGTTTCCCCGTTGACTGAATACATAGTGTTCCGTGTCTTATTTTAGTGCAATTAGTAGTTTCAAATGGAAGTAAGTGTCTGCATACTGGAAAGTAGGGTATGCATCGGTAAGGAACCAACTCTTCGTACTGAGAGAAAGACAACGTCATCATCAGAAAAAGGCAATAACTTCACTAAAACAATTCTAGCTTTCTAGTCCAGTTCTACCACTGAAGACCGGAGACGTTGTAACCGCTGCGTACGATTGCAACTAACCCCAGTACGTCCAAAGACCATGCGTGCTTGTAGCGCAACGCGTTTGCATCAACCTCAGCTGTTGCGTTAGAATCTGGTTTCCCGAGGCTGGTCATAGGGGAAAATTGTCGAGAAAAGAGATACTCCAAACCAAATACCCCAAGAAGGAGGTTTTGCAAGCGACAAAAGTGCTACGGTGGTATAATTGAACGAACAAAAATGATTGTATATGGAAGAGACTTGAATGAGCTACAAGCAAGTATGAAAGGAGCAGGGTCTACCACTGATCCTCTGCGACCAGCGTAGAAAAAATGTTTCTTAGGTCTGGAGTTGACTCTGAGCTTCGCACTATTCAGGACTTGACTTGAAGTTGTCTGCCAACTTGGTTGAACTCTCCATAGTGAAGCAGTTTACTCAGTTATGTAGACTTTCGGATACCTCTGAAGTATCAAAGAAACATACTAAGAACCATAAAATGCATCAAATGGAATCGTGTGAACGAGAAAGACTAACAGCAGATACTGCCAGAATGAATACCTAGATTATTTCCTTTATATCTTATTCCTCTATATCAGAGCCAAATAGTTCCCCGAAAATATCCATTCCACCCAGGCAGTCCACACAAATATCCGCGAACGGATTAGAATTCTCCATTGCCTCCTGCGAAATATCTACACCACTGAGGCCGATCCCATCCGGTTCCAGAGTCGGGACCACCTTGTCCATGTTTTCTGGCCCCTTCCTCACTAATCCAGCACTTTCCATGTCTCCATCGCCCTCATCCTCCTCATCCTTCTCTTCACTCCTCTCTTCATCTTCGTCAGAAGAGTAAGAGATCACAATTACTCCCTCAATCTCCCCTTCGTTCTCTATAAGAGCTCCCTCACCGTTGTACACTAGAGGTTCCCACGGGTCAGAGAAACGTCACCTTTACCATACTTTATGCGAATACCACGGACTGCACCTTCACTGCATGGTGCTGTAAATGGAGGGTTAATTTACTGTGGCAGATACTGTATGTGGGTTTGTGTCCAGTAAATTTGTACCGGAGCGTAGATATCGTATCATTGTCAAGCCAGTTGTGAAATCGTACAATGCGTCGAAAGCTGTGGA
Source organism: Kappaphycus alvarezii (assembly GCA_002205965.3). Classification (NCBI taxonomy): domain Eukaryota; phylum Rhodophyta; class Florideophyceae; order Gigartinales; family Solieriaceae; genus Kappaphycus; species Kappaphycus alvarezii. The sequence goes on along the minus strand of NADL03000710.1, from coordinate 166,011 downwards.
TGCCACTTACATCCACCATAAGGTGGAAGGGAGGCCAGCCAGCAAACAAGCGGCATTGGAGGTTACGGTCAAAGTGGTGATTGCTGAAGTCTATGGTTGCATTGGACCTGGGTTTCATCAAGCCGTGCTACAAGTCGCCCTCCTTCTCGCCAGCAAGCGTGGTACCTCTGTTGCCACCGAGAAACATTCGCTCCTCGTTAGATTCGTATGCATGATTGTCCAATACACTGCTACGTCCGTTAATCGGCGGCGTCTTGACCAAACCACCGATTTGGCCTCGTCTGTGTAGTCTCAGGCCCTGCCCTGTATGGCGCTAGCGGTCTCTTGGGTATTGATCATTAAAGGTGATGCTTTCGTACAAGTGGTAGGCATGGGGGAACCAAGAAACGGAGTTAATCCGGGCAAAAGTCGCTAGGAGGCCGCCGCGAGACCATCCAGCAGGCAGGCCGCGTTAGAAATGGCAGCGGCCGCAGTAAGTATGGCGCTTAAAGTGGCAGTTTGTCAAGCGATTACACCCATGGCTCGCCACGGTTGTGATAGTGGATTTTTTCTCCCCCCCCTTTTGCCGGGCCTCGCACTACTGGCACAACGCGCAAGACGTCACTTTGCTGCTCTTCACTCGGCCACCGTCTATGACGGAATTCGCTCGGACCCAGAGCTTGCCCCTTCAGTCCCCAAATCAAACAGGACCATCGTCGACGTTCCGTGTCTACCGAACCTCTCACGCCCGTCCCAAATAACTAATGAGCAGCCCCTGTCTTCTCAGGAAGCCGCCCCTACCATATTCACCTCCAAAATTGCCTATGGTCAGGCGTACACTGGGCGCACGGGTGAGACTATTACGAGCTCGGAAACGGCGAACACCTCGGCCCTTTTTGAACTGAGCCCTGTCCCATCAGCCTCTACAACAAACAAAACACCGGTCAACACCTAAAACCCCTAATCTACCGAACCCCTCACCCTCGTCATCTGTCGATGATGGGAAGCCATTATCTTCTTCGGAAGCCGCCCCCATCACATTCAACCCCGAAGTCGCCTATGGACAGGCGTACACTAGGCGCGAGGGCGAGGCTATTACGAGCATGGAGACGACCACCGGTTTGCCTCTGCAGGGTCCGTATGGAACTGAGCACATGTGGGTGGTTAGCTGGATGGATTGGTCTGACTCTAATTCTGTGGAAGGCGACGACGTTAATAGCGACGTCGCCGACCCATTAGAGCCAGATTCGATTGAGGACGAGGTTCAGTAAGTGTTGGATTTACGCGCAGGTTGTGACATTGCAAGACCCTACCTTCATATACCTATGTTACCCGGGATTACAGTGAACCTTATTTTTCAATCATTAAAACATTCAAAGTTTTCCCCCTCCCTGACGTGATAAACATGCATCCCTAATCGGCCCGGAGATATACAAAAGTTTACATCGATTCCTGCGTGCGGTACAGTAACCACTTGTATCTGACGCCTAAACGTAGCAATCTCTACGCAAAAGTACATCGCCGCTTACATGATCTTCAAAGTACCATTTCCATACCCTTTTCTTTCAAGTCCTTTCCCCAAGAGATGACTCTTCTCTGTTCCGGCCGAGCTCGTTGCCAACGATGCGCTTCCTTGCAGCGAACCAGAAGAAGAAGAATCCCCCATTTTCAAGCACCCCTCCCCTACAAAGCTCAACCGAATAAGCGCATCTTCTCGAAAATACCCCGCCCGTCCTTGCACTCCCAACACATCCGACGCCCCGGGCAACAAGTTTTTATCCCTTTTTTCCCCCTCTTGCCTTGTTTCATGCTCCTCCACTTGCTCAGTCATCCAATCCGTGTCTGAAAATAACGCCATGTATCGAGACACGGGTGCACCTTCCTTAAGTTTCGTGATGCAAGCGTCATCACCGCTTGTGAATGCTAATACTAGTAAGGTACCTGGAATTAAGACTAAAGTTCTTTTGGGCAGGGGATTGCGCAGTCGAATCACGATCCGGATTAGCTTTTTGCAATCTATTGCGATTTCAAGCCCACAGTTGGCTCTTTCAGAGCTTCGCCCATCCACTTTGAAATCTTCGTATTGCGCAGACCAGTACAGTGAGTGCGTTACTGACGGTTTGACGCCAGGTACAGGGCGACAAGAGATGGATTCGATGATTTGAGACATTTTTAGAGCGTATTCGATTAGAAATACGACACGAGGTGGCAACAATTGGTGGGTTTACTAAAGGAGCTGAGGGGACAGAAGGATACTTTTCTAGTGTTTTGGTTTTATATGTCAGTGGGAACCAACGTCGGTTGTAATACAGGGGTGGAAATCGCACAAAAATGGCCGCAGATTCGCTTCCCGGTCGCGAATGAAATATAGCTTGACGCAAGCCATGCAGTATTCAAATGTTTGAAACAGCGAATTACCATGGATCCTGTTCGGAAAAAGTAGCATTTCCTATTGACTCATCAGATGCCACTAAATACAATACATTGCACATAAATATAAACGGTCGATGGCGGCCTAATTAATAATTAAGATGACCAAGCTTCTAAAATTTGTGAGCGGTCGGGTTTAAGTTAAGAAAAAGAAGAACAAATTTTCAAAAGGGGGAACACATGTGTTTCATTTACTTTAACAGAAAAGCCGGATGATACTTACTGTAGTCAGCATTGATGCAGTGTGATTATGTTTTTGTGCTGACCGCATTAGCTTTCCACAGCAATGAATTTTGCGCTGCTTTGACAGCCCACTCTGCGGATTTTAGCCGACACAATTACATTGACCGAACCCCACTGTTCCCTCATATTTTTATATATCATATTCTGTTTCCAATTAAGGAGGCGGAGTGAGTCTGGAATCCGGTTGTTTCCCATAACTGTGATAGAAATGAAAATGAATTGAATCGATTTGGTTCTTTAATGTTTGAAAAGTGCGGTTCGGCTATCCCCCGGTGTATGCTAGACATGCTCAGAATAATGGGTAATGTGAGTCATGTGCCTAAATGGCTGGCTCGAAGCCTGTCAGCAGGCATGATGCATTGGACATCACTGCTGCTGCCGCATGCCTCTGGGTTAAAACCGCTCGAACCGTCCCGTACGTCTCCATTGTCCTAACAGCTACGTTCCGCGCCACGTCGGTTAGCACTGTGCAGGCGTCTGGGTGACAGCCCCTGTGGGTGGATGTAGGGATAGGCATGATCCTGCTTCGTGCGGCAGTCGCGATAAAATAATTATATCTTCTATACTTTGCAGCCTTTGCCGCGTTGAGGGATGTGAGGGGGTTAAAGCTGCGCACTCTCCTGTTGGATTGCGCGAGTGGGTTGACAAAAGTGATATCGAAGAAATCCGTGCCTCCAGTGCTTCCCATTGCCCTGATGTCCAGCTTTGTACGATGAAGTTCATCCCTCGGCTCGATGGCGGGGTGTCGAGCAGCTTCCTGCAGGTCCTGGGCAAGCAAATGAATTTAGTGGTCATGTCTTCGACTTTTGTGGCCTCCGTGAACACAGGGCGAAAGATGATCCCCGAAGCAGTCAATAGTCTCCGGAGAGTATCTCCTCGGGCGCGGTGTGTCCGGAGCGAAAAGCGGAACTTAAGAGTAGTACTAAAGCCATGTCGAGAATTCGCGGGCGTCGATACTGGTCTTCAGATCCGGGCACGGGGAACAATATGCCCATTCCTTCGCCCTTGGTAGCGCCATCGAAGCACGAAAAGACTGCCTCCTGGCGTCTCCGAGAGGTATGCCGTCTTGCACAGCCTCGTGGACTGCTTCCGTGGGTGTCTTTTGCGAAGGTGTTTTGTTTGAGCAAAAGGCACTGGACGGAAGAATCCTTGACTTTCAGCAGGATTGAGACCAAAGCCAGTGAGCCTCGAGGGCGTGTTCATGTGTTGTGAGACTCCTGATGGAGGCTAGCAAAACCTTTTCGCACAGCCTGTTGGAGGCTGAACTGGATGCCAGAAACGCAGCACCTGCTATATCTTTCGCGGACGTGAATCCTAGTCCAAAGGACGGGTTTTTCCTCCGTGGATTTGGCAGGTAGTTGCAGTTCCCGAAATTTTTCAGAATCGAGGACTCCTCCAGCCAATTTTCGGACGGCACGCTCTATCATTTCGTCGAATGTTGCAGCACCGTGTGCGGTGCACGATGGCGGTACTACGCGCAATAAATACCCGATCTTACAGACCCTGAAGCAGTTGCGCAGGAGCTGAAATACCACTTGCATATTCTCAATATCGACGACGGGGTTGAGGAATGCTTCGAGGGAGTGTACATGAGAGGTGAAAAAATTGGGTACTGAACTGTGCGGAGCCGACGGGGGCGTTAAGGGCAGTTGTACCTACATTGTATTCCTAGCCTGGGTTCCATAGGGTAAAGGCGGTGCACTGCCTCAGGCGGTGCAGTAGGCCACCAAACCTAAAATTTGGACTGCGTATGTAATCTTTACGAAATTTGGAAAAAGCATGTGGGAGAACATGCTGAGGGGGATTACAGAGAAACTAACATGCGAAGGGGGATGAGAGAGGAACTAATCGGAAATGCATCTGGTAAGAACTTGAATCGCTTGCAACCCATGCAAGCAGAACACAAAGCGCGTGATTAGGAGGTGCAGCTCTCATTGGGGAGTGGTGCCTCGACGGGCAGCAGCAAACGTAGAAAGGCGCCGGAAGAAAGTCGCACCCTCGGCCCAAGGGCACCGAACACATCAATACCAACAGGAAGAATCCGTATATCGTTCGTGTGGCAGACTAGACCGTAGTGCGTGTGTTTCGCACGTTCAGCCATTGAGGCAGCTGCGCCGCCAGATAGGGCACACTGGGAAACGCGAGAAGTGACCTGTGGATGGGCCACTGTGACATCCAAAGCAATATCCTTCGGGTCGAGGCCATATGCACCAGGAATAAAAAGATCTATGCGGAGGGCGGACGAGGGAGAGGACGAAGGGGGAAGGGGAGGAAGCAGATGTTCAAGAGAGGCAGAAATTCCAAGCTCCTTACAGTAACGATTGAGAGCGTTACGCAAGACATTGTGGCGACGAGTCTGCCCATCATCGTACTTACAGGTGAGGGCGTGTTTGCCCAGGGGATCGAGCAACGGGGCGATGTCGTTGGAACGGCGAGCACATACCCGACATCGATCATGACCAGAGAAAATCGCGCGGCCGAGGCGTAGCGAGACAGCCACTATCCAGGCTTGCGAGGACAGATAGGTGCCGCGGTGAGGGTGCGGTAAAGTTGAGAACGCGGAACAGGAGGACGACTCACGGACGGACATGAGGCGACATCGGTCGTGGTCAGAGGATGAACGGAAGATCCGATTGAACATCAAACTGTGAAGCTCAGACGAGATAGAAGACTGGAGCCGTTCGCCGGGGACCGGCGTTTGACATCGCTGAAAAAGAGAAGTGGGCGACAGGGAAGCCGAAAGATCTGGATAACGGGTAGATAATAAAGAGATCACGGCCCGAGGCACTTCCTCAAGGTGTAGGTCTCCCGAGAATGAGAGCAGATCTGAGAAACGGCTGAAAACATCAATCATCGAAGCCGCATAAGCGGACTCAGGGATTGAAGAAGCGAGAGGAATGCCGAGACCACCGTAGGAAATAGGAAGGCAGGCTTGCTCCCATTCGGAATCGGTGCAAGGATCATGAATCTGTGCGAACGCCTCCCGCTGCTTCTGGTCGAAGCTGACGGCCAGAGCCGTATTTAGACAGCGAAAAAAGAAGTCCTCGGGATGTTGCATCGAACTGAAAATTTCCGAAAAGATCCAAAAAAAGGTTGCAAATTCGAGTTTGTCTGGCAATATATCAAAGCTTCGATTCTTACAGTAATATCTAATAGCCAGAAAAATTCCACCAAGAACGCTGCAAAGCAGGGCATCCACGGCTCGAAGAAACAGGCCTATTCGCCCGTAATGTAGAACCTTACTCAAAGATACCATGGCAACACTCTGTACCGCGGATGGGCAACGTTGACGGAAACCATGCAGCGCCGCTGTACAGAGCCGTTCGAAAATCAACGCACTCCTTGTGCCCAAAGCGCTCCGTGGGTGATAAATGGCGGAATTTAGACAGAGCGATGGACCTTTTACTGATTGCTGCTCTGCCGAACGTTTCGGGTAAATTTAGGTCTCATAGAATTCCACGAGCTCAACAGCACAGTATCACTGACGTCGCACTCTAAACAGAAGTTCCCTTCAAGATACTCTAAACCCTCAAATTCTCATGGCAAGACCCTTCCGTCGTAAGTGACAGAACCAATCCGCAGCAACACTATTATCAAAGACAATATATGAACGCATAATTCTAGATCACCGGAAGAAAGGAATTCTCCACAAGGCAATGTGGAGAGCGATTCAACCTTACTAACCTTGACAACCCGTAAGAATACAACACTCACGTTGCTCAGTACTGCAGCTCATCGGATGAGGCATCCAGCTTAATATCATCACACTGAACTCCTCCTTCAAGTTATATCAAACAGAGGCCCTATGGGGCTTGTTCCGGATTTTCCCTTCCAATAGTTAAGGATATTGATGTGCGCAAATTCGCGCACGAAAAAATCTAGATGAGGACCATGATTGTATACAGTATCGGAATTGGGAAGATATTTTTACAGTTTTTGAATTTGCAAGATATTTTTAATTTGGGTGAGTGTGGCAAATTCGTCGGCTGATTTTTTTCATTTTAGGACACCTGTCATAGTAGATGTCAGTACAGTTCCAGGTTTGGGTGATAAGACAAGTAGCTCTGAAAGGTCTATATAATGGCCACATCAATTCCCACCCCTGGCCGATGGATGGCTGGCATGGGTATGGCACCTAGATATTTACCTTGAGGAAATATCTTCTAATAGTCTCTCTGGTTCACACGATTACCGTGAATACATTTTATGGTTATTAGTATGTTTGTTGGAGACTTTTGGGGTAGCCAAAAGTCTATATAAGCCGAGTAAACTGCTTCCTTTAGTGGAGGTGAAGCAAGTTGGCAGACAACTTCAAGCCAAGTCCCGAGTAGTAGGAAGTTGAGAGTCAACTTCAGACCCAAGAAAACTTTTTCTTACGCTAGTCGCAGAGCGTCGGTGGTAGACCCTGCCCCTTTTATACTTGCTTGTAGCTTCCTCAACTCTCTTCTATATACACTCCCTTTTGTTCGTTCAACAATACCACGGCAGCACTTTTGTCGCTCGCAACACCTCCTTCTCAGGGTAATTGGTTCTGAGGATCTCTCCCCCGCCGATTTACCCCTATCATTTGGTACTCTTGTGGAGGGGGTTGCACCCGAGGTATTCGAGTTGAGCAGTAGTAAGGAACACTTCGGGGGATTTCTTTTCGGTAATCATGGATCTCAACGCTGCTCGTATAACGTTCACAGGGGGCAAGACTGAAGACGTTGAGGAGTTTCTTTACACATATGTCAACGTTGTGATGCGAGAGAAGGGCGATGAAGAGAAGGCCGCAAGTATCTTCGCCTATCTTCATGGTGACGCAAAGCACAAATATAAGTCCAAGTTTATCGACGGGTGGTCTCTTAACGGGAATGGGCGTAACTTCGGTGAGGTATGTGAGTGGCTTGTGAAAGAGTATGCTAAGGAGGTAGAACCAGATGAGATGATTCGTACCGCCATAGAGGCCCGGCTCAACTTCGACGATTTGTTAAGCTCATTGGTGTACTTGTGTGATCTTTATGAAAAGGCTGGGTTCAACGCCCAAGCCAAGTACGGAATGCTGCGTAAGGCGGCTATGGGGGATAAGCGGCTCTCCGATTTCCTCCTCATCAAGGGCCCTCACACTTTTGATGAACTGAAGGGTACCATAGTAGAATTTGTCAAAAATTCGGAGACGTTTCAGTCACTGAGTGAGGTACCGAGGGAAACCCGCACATCGATGTCTATCGTACATCCTGAAAAAATTATCAAAGGCCGGCTACTAGTGCAGCGGCATTAGAATCTGTCAGGAGCGATGTCAAAAACTTGGAAGAAAGGTTGGAAACCCGATTCGATAATCGACTTGACATGATAACCTCGCAGTTGGAAAGCCTTACTCTTACCATTAAGAAGAACCAGTCTGGGGCCCCTAAGGCCGCAGAAGTCTGTTCTTACTGTCACAAGCCTGGACACTTTGCAAACAGGTGTCCTGATAATCCACATAGAAACACTCGTTGTGCAAAGTGCGGTCGATATGGGCATCATGAAAGTAACTGCTGGTCTAAAGACAACAGAAGAGCAAATTTATCGGAAGCAAGGAGTGAGTCAGGACCAGAGGTGAAAATCTTACAAAATAGAAGGGATCAAAGGTTGACGGATGCCGGTAACGTATCCATCGCTGAAGAGATTAGTCAAGTCAATGTGACAAAAAGGGATGGGGAAGGGAACATTTTATCGAAGAAACCTAGGCTAGAGTATGGAATGCTGGAGCATATCCCAGCACCTGTACCTCCTCGAACCAAGAGGTCTGATCAAGTTGTTCCAGGAGTGGGAGTCACTCCGGCCAAGAAGACGAAAAAGAGTAAGAAAGTTAAGAGTATCTCTAAGGACGTACTAGAGTATGTGAAGAGGTACAATTTGGTGGCTGAGCTTGCATCGGCCCCAACTGGGATAACGTTTGGTCAACTTTTGAGGGGCGACGCAGAGGATGCGAGAAAAGAACTCAAAAAAATTATCAGGTCTAATAAGTCCGCTAAGGGTAAGAAACTGTTTCTTCAATCGGCCTCGACAGCACCAAGACGTCTTAAGCTGGTACCAGTCAAAGTATTGGGTATGAAAACCCAAGCTCTCTTCGATTCGGGTGCTGTTCCAAACCTCATTTCAGAAACTTTGGTGACAGATCTAGGTCTCGAAATTACTCCAACGACTCGAAAAATAACTGTAGCGGATGGAACCGTCTCAAAATGCATGGGCACTGTTGACAAGGTTTCCGTGTTCTTTGGGGACTCTAAAGTTGATGTAGACTTTCTTGTCATGCCGGATCTCCCTTTCGATGCAATCATTGGCTGCCCACAATGGAAAGACTAGGAACATGCATTGACTTGGGCAACCAAATGGTTTCAGTTAATATTGACGGCAGAACCGTGAAGATGCCCCTGGATTTCGACAAAAGCACGCATCCTGAAGATTTAAAAGAAACGGACAGTGAAGATTTCACTTCTAGCTATGACAGCGAAGATTCGGAACCAACTAACACTTTCGGAAGTGGAAAAGGGTACCCTCGGGGGTAATGAACATGGCATGGGACGATTATGATTCCGGGTTTGAAACAGATGACGACTGGATTCTAGGATAAGTTTGAAACCCGAATGTGTTTCTTTTTGCGATGATATCGAATCAAAGGACAGAATTCGGAGCATGAAAGAAGATTACCTTTGCAAAGAAAATAAGAATACGTCGAATTCCATATATGAAGATGTGAGCACGACGGAAGAGGTCCTTCAAAATATTGAGGTTGAGGATCAAGAAGAAAAAGGGCGCCAAATGGCAGAAATCCAAGGAAAAGTGCAGCACCTTCCCGCCCCCGCCTCACTGAAAATATCCGACATGTTAACATCTTCCGAAGTAATTGCATGGAGCGTTTCAGATTTAAGACAAGCAAGTGTACCGGTTACTCACTCGTTCGAACTTACCGACACTCAACCGATTTACCACAAGCCTAGACGTCAACCGCCAAAATATGACCAATTTATCTCAGAAAATGTTACAAGTATGCTGAAAAATGATATTATTCGACCAGTTTCATCCCCATGGTCGTTTCCAGTTGTGGTCGCACCAAAGAAGGATGGAAAGCTGCGTTTTTGCGTCGATTACCGACAACTGAACCAGAGAATGATACCCGATCGATTTCCGATTCCGAACATGGAGGAGATCCTCGAGGACCTGAAGGACGGGAGATATTTCACCTCAATTGACCTTTACACTGGCTATTGGCAGATTCCATTGGATGAAAAATGTAAGGAAAAAACAACCTTTACCAGCAAAGCCGGTACGTTCAGGTTCGAAGTGATGCCTTTTGGTCTCATGAATGCACCAGCTACATTCCAAAGAATGATGAACGAGGTTTTGAAAGGACTTCCATTCGCAAGAGTCTATATCGATGATGTCGTCATATTCTCAGAAACATTGGATCAGCACATCTCGCACGTCAAGACAGTTGTGGAGAGGATATCGGAGTATAGCTTGAAAATTAAGTTGAGCAAATGCTTCTTTGCGAAAACTTCTATCCAATTACTCGGTCATATCGTCGACCAAGAGGGAATTAGAGTGGATCCAGAGAAAACGAAAAAAATAAAGTTGGCACCAAGGCCCGCTTCAAAGACGGAGGTCCGAAGCTTCTTAGGACTGGCCTCATATTACAGAAGATTTATCAAAGATTTCGCCAAGACTGCAGCACCGTTACATGCCAGCACTACGAAGAACGGAAAATTTTACTGGAACAAGGAAATGGAAACTGCATTTCAGGAGCTTAAAGATAAGCTATGTGTCCCCCCAGTTCTCATGTACCCAGATTTCAAGAGACCATTCGTTGTGGAGACAGATGCCTCAGAACGGTCTTTGGGTGCCGTTTTGTCCCAAAAAGATGAAAACGGAAGACTACACCCTGTTCAATTCGCAAGCCGAACTCTGAATGATGCGGAAAAGAGATACTCAGTCTGCGAGAAAGAAGCGCTAGCTGTCGTCTTCGCGCTGAAAAAGTTTCGCGTATACCTTTTATCACTCGAGAAATTTGTCTTGATAACTGATCACCAGGCACTTAAAACAGCATTCCAAAAGAAGGATGTACATCACCGCTTGGCCCGATGGCTCGACATTTTCGCAGAATATCGGTTTGAAATTGTGTATAGACCCGGACGCAATAATCAGCCTGCCGATTACCTATCCCGCTTGAGGGACGCACTGATTCCAAATGAAAAAGCTTCGGAGGACATCGTCGGAGTCGCCGAGTTGCAGTTGCCGAACGATAACGAGTACGAAGCTAATATTCACGGACTGATCAAATTCCTCGATGGACTAGAAATGAGAAAGGTTGATCTTGAACACCGAAATTGGGTACGCAGGAATCAAAAGGCTTTTACATTGTGGAATGGGAAACTTTCCGGCACACTAAAGCCGGTCCCCGACTAGTGGCCCCTTTGAAAGAAAGAATGAAGATCTTGAGGACTTTCCATGATGAGCTAGGGCATTGGGATCTCGAAACAACCAAAAAATTCGTAACTGAGAGATTCTGGTGGCCCGGTATCCATAAGGACGTCTATAACTTCGTGAAAAGCTGCGACAACTGCCAAAAATTCACTCCAATACGGAAGTATAAGACAACTCTAAGTTTTCCAGTTTCCGGTCTCTTTGAAACCTTCTCAATTGACTTCGCGGGCCCGTTCAAGGAAACTTCTTCCGGAAACAAATATCTCCTTATAGGGGTGGAACATCTTACTGGATGGCCAATAGCAGTTGCAGTGAGGAGGCAAATGCTGAGGTGGTACTGAGATTCATCGAAAAAGAAATAATTGAACCGTTTGGTCTTCCAAAAAGGATCATCTCGGATAACGCCCTTTGTTTTACTGCAACTTCACTGCTTCGTTTTTTGGAAGAGAAAGGATTCAGCTGAAGACCGTTCTCGCATACGCTCCTATGTCCAACGGGAAAGCGGAGAGGATGGTTGGAACCATCAAACGAGCAATATCGAAAACTATGTCGGAGAATGAAATCCAGTGGGAAGATGCCTTACCAAAAGTGTTATACGGCTATCGTCGAAGAAGAGGAAGAAATGGACGCTCACCATTCGAGCTAATGTACGGAAGGGCTCCTAGAATGTTACAGAGAGACATGGAAACAAATATTATCGATGAAGAGAGTAGGGAAGTTGAACTACTGGCCACCGAAGGCTGGAGATCACACCGCGCGCTAACACAGACAAGAAATAAGGATGCAGAACCTGCAGTCAGAACCTTTTCAGTTGGCTCTAAAGTACTTGTAGTACATGGAAAAGCAATGCAGCAGGCTGTGAAGTGGCCGGCCTTCCAAACCAAGTACTCGAACCCTTGCATCGTCACGGAGGAAAGACACCCGCACTATCAGCTCTGTTCAAGCTCAGGGAAGAGATCAAGGAGGGCCATCCATGCACGTCGTCTGGTCCCTTACCATCAGAGGCCTGAAGAATTCCTTCTCACACAGGACTATGCGCAACCACGGGGCATACTCATCTTTAACTATAGAATGATTCCTATGGGAGGAAAAAGGGCCTGGGAATGGATCATCTCGTTACGCGGGACTACTACGAACTCCACGTAATCATCCATTTCTACATTAATATATGCCTATGTTTTCGTACGTTGAACGGACCATTGCTACCTGAAGAAGATTTCCGACTATTAATAAGAGTTCTATTTTCATTCCAAAACGGAAGGTTCACGGAAGCAGGTCCAGAGTTTGTGGAGGTAATATATCATTACTCTATAGGAAGATATGGAATGGTAGCTGCTGGAGACTTGTCGCAAACGTATCTGAATATTATCCGTCCAATTTACGTATTTCTCAAGAACAACCAAGACGTGCGACTGAGAGGTTACGCCTTACCCCCGGATATGGAATACAGGCTGGTCCCGTATCCTCTATGGGAACCTTACGTTTCTCCGCCACAAATTGGGAACGTTGGAGGCGGCGAGGATCCTCCTGAAGCAGTGATGATGACCAGAGGAGGACCTTCAGGAGACAACAACCCGCCCAGAAGAGGTTCCGGTCGTCCCCCGAGAGGACCTCGTGCAGGTCCCAGTACGTCAGGAGCTGGTCGCGGCCATTCATCGGGACCGTCCACCACAACTTCATCTCTAGCTCTCCTTCACAACCATGCACAGCATACAGTCGGAAGAAGAAGATTATCTTTTTGGCTGCGCAATATCTCCGAGGATGCGAACGATGCGCAGGTCATTTCTTATTTCATGATAAGCATCTGTTTATGTTTTAGGGCGCTACATGGACCGCACTTATCTTACGAAGATTCGTTCTTGATGATGCGCGTCTTCTTTTCTTATCGACATCCATTCCTCCGGCATCTTCCAGAAGAGTTTGCATATCACATATATTTTTTCACTCTTGGAAGATTCGGAAGAGTCACGGAAGAAGAATGTATTCAACCCCACCTCGATGTGATCAAACCAATATATGAGGCTATGCTACAAAGTGAGGTACCAGTAATGCGAACCTACTTTTTAGAGCATCATATTGGTAATCAGTTGCATCCGTACCCGTTTGAGAGACCATACATTTTATCAATAAGACAGCGAACACTAACGGAAGCAGAAGAAGAGCAGTGACGAGTCGGGACGTTCGTCTTGAGCGAGAGGGCGTGATGTGCGCAAATTCGCGCACGAAAAAATCTAGATGAGGACCATGATTGTATACAGTATCGGAATTGGGAAGATATTTTTACAGTTTTTGAATTTGCAAGATATTTTTAATTTGGGTGAGTGTGGCAAATTCGTCGGCTGATTTTTTCATTTTAGGACACGCTGTCATAGTAGATGTCAGTACAGTTCCAGGTTGTGGGTGATAGACAAGTAGCTCTGAAAGGTCTATATAATGGCCACATCAATTCCCACCCCTGGCCGATGGATGGCTGGCATGGGTATGGCACCTAGATATTTACCTTGAGGAAATATCTTCTAATAGTCTCTCTGGTTCACACGATTACCGTGAATACATTTTATGGTTATTAGTATGTTTGTTGGAGACTTTTGGGGTAGCCAAAAGTCTATATAAGCCGAGTAAACTGCTTCCTTTAGTGGAGGTGAAGCAAGTTGGCAGACAACTTCAAGCCAAGTCCCGAGTAGTAGGAAGTTGAGAGTCAACTTCAGACCCAAGAAAACTTTTTCTTACGCTAGTCGCAGAGCGTCGGTGGTAGACCCTGCCCCTTTTATACTTGCTTGTAGCTTCCTCAACTCTCTTCTATATACACTCCCTTTTGTTCGTTCAACAATACCACGGCAGCACTTTTGTCGCTCGCAACACCTCCTTCTCAGGGTAATTGGTTCTGAGGATCTCCTCCCCCGCCGATTTACCCCTATCAGATATATCCCACTCAAACGATCTGGGCCAAGTGGCGGTCTTTTTAACGACGGTTTCGAAGAGATCGGGCAGCGAGAGCGCATCGGTTATGGCGTATTTATCTGCAGTAGAAACGGGCCGGACGGGTGTAATGGGAAAGTCTTGGATGTTTTTACTGTTGAATCGATCGCACCAGCAGCCGAAGACATTTCGCACCGTGCACATGCCGAAAGAGGCGAAATGTCGATGAAGCTCCACAGTGGTTGGGTTGAGTTCGGAGTTCGGTGAATGGGGAGGTTGAGCGTTCCTCAATATTATCGGAAGAGGTCTCTGATTATTTTATCAAGGCTCTGCTTTCAATCCTCCAAGTGTAAGAAGAATCCTTTGCACGTCACTATTCGATGTTGAGCAGTCCATACCTTCTGTGTATGCCGCTTCTTTCATATTCAACCACAAGGGCGACTATGTGCCGGCGTGAACTGCGCGCCCGGATGAGGTTCTTTCGGACACAGGTATAATCACGGCTATGTCTCTACCGAGTACACTTCAAATTGCGACACAACGGACCATATCTTTCAAACATTAAAGCAACACATTCCCCCTGTTACTGGCGAGGTAGGGGATGGGTAGGCAGTAGTGATGGATGGCAGCTCTTTTCTTTTACAAGGACATTCTTTTCAAAGAGACTCTAGTCAGCGCGGGAACTGAGAACATAAATATCCTACAGTAAACAAACCCCATTTCTCCCCCCATACCAATATAAACGGGTCACGACCAGGATATTTGTTGCAGCAAATGAACTTTCTATGTTTCCCTTCACATAATATAATGATCTTGACCTACTGAGGAAATGAGTTTATGAGCATTGCAGGTATCAAAATAGATTACCTTGGAACAAACTGGCTGGGGGGAATTGTTGGGTGATTTTAATCTTTGAAGATATATTAGATCTATCCTAGAGCTTTGCAGACAACCATAATCAACTCCCAGAGGTATGCAAACACAGTAAAGCAAGGAAAGAACTGGGCGCTTAAGTTTCTCGCGAGACGTCCAGCCAAGCGGCCTCCGCCCTCGCAAAAGGCGTTGCAGGATCCGCCGGAATGTCCGAATCACCATTTTTGTCGTTCACGCTGCAGCGGAGATGGCTAATACACAGCGGAAAGAAACACAAAAGAAGGCACAAAGTCCGGAGGAGTCTACTCCCCTGGTTCTTTCCTTTCTCCCTAGTCTGCTGAGGATATTGTGGCTTTCATTTTTTTGGAGTTGCCAACTGTGAACCCGCAGTAATCCTTAGTGTTGTCAAGACTTCTGGGCAACCCCTACTCGTGGGTGGCTCTGCGTAGGTTAGTTACCTAAAAGAGAAACAACCCATTCATCATCTAGCAATCTTGTGTATCGCTGCAGATACGCGCATGTGCAGCTACAGTGCGTGAAATTTCTCGCAGTCATAACAGTCTCCCATATCAAACGGGGATAGCATCGTTTGGTTATCATATTTTGATGGATAGAACAATTTGGCGTTGGCGTTTAGGGGGGAACGTTTGGGTGTTTTACTCTTGGAAGATATATCCGATGCATCCCATGGTTTTCCAGACAACCACAATCGACTCAAAAAGGGTATACTGGCACATTAATGGGGAAGGAACTACGCTCCCTAAAATGCTGCCTTCAGGCCAGCCATCAAGCAGGCCGAACTTGACATGACGGCTGCCGCAGCGTGGCGTTTAGTGACTGATGTTTTCATGTCTTCGATGTACCCACGTAGAAGTTCTGGTATGTCATGATGCAACGATTCCACAGTGACCCAGTCTTGCTCCTGATCTGAAACCCCTTTCTATTTGGCAAGCAGTTAGACTACGCCCTGCTTTTGCCGAGTATACGTGAACTCCTTGACTGTCAAAAGTTTGTTGGGCTGGTACATTGGATGTTGTTTGACTTCTTCCGTTGCTTCAAAATCTTTGTTGTTGAACAAATTCAAGCAGCGACCGTGAAACCACTATTTTTCTCAGACAGTAAATCTATTACCTCGAAAATGTAGTTTTCTCGAGAACTTGTGACTCGAAATGGTCCATACCAAGTTCACATTCAAGTTGAAACGAATCTTGACGACACCACGCAACACAAAGTCAAATGGTCCATATCAAGTTCACCTCCGAGTTGGAACTAATCTTGACGACACCACGCAGCACAAAGTCCCCTTCCAAGAAATTGATTGGTCTGATTCCTGTGTGGCGGTTATTTGCGTCGACTGCGTCCTTCCTCTGCTTTTCAGATCTCTCTGGACATTGAAGATGCAATTTAAACAACTTATCGTGTAGCCCATCCGTTTCAAGCTGTGGATGTAGCTTGGATTCTTCGATAATTTTCACGGTTTCTACGGATATATCTCTAATCATAGACAGAAGTGGAGAATCTCTCGTCAATCCAGTAAACACCGAAAGTGGGCATCCCTAATTGAGCTTGCGGGTCGGTGAATAGTTTAGAGCAGATTGTACAAGAGGAAGTACTGAGTGGCAGACAGACTGGGGTAGCTGGAATCTCGATAAAACTTCTCTGCACGCTAGTCGAAGAAAGTTAGTCATCCTGTGCAAAATTAATTTTGTAGCGACTTCACAGTGTTGCACATACATATTAAAGTGAGAAAAACGACGATTATTCAACCTCGATAGAACCGTTACTCCACGAACAGTTTAGGAGGGTGAAATAGTTCTTGTATTTGAGTGCTTCTGCAATTTCCTTCCCCTTTTTGTTACTAAAATGACTTCTTGGTCTGATATCCATGCTTTAGAAACCTCAGAAGACGCGAACCAGTCCACTAGCACAGTTGCAGTAGTTTGGGCATTTGCTTCGGGAGTCGTTCTAAGCCATAAGTATACAGAGAGGTCATTTTTTGACAATGAGAATGTATAGATTTCATTTTTCACCTCAAATCGTATAGCAGTGATCAAAATGAATAATTTGATTGGGGCTGCTGCCGTGTAGAGCGTATCCAGGTGGTCGTGAGACTGTACATCCGGGATAGGTTGCGATGCAGAGAAAAAAAGATCCTACAAAATCATGCGTGTGCTTCCGCATATCTCGCCACCAGAAATGTTCAAAAACGGAAGCAATGGCTGGTTCTAGAGCTCTTTGACCTGTTCGCCCACTGTAAGCTGCTATCAGGATTCTTAATTGAAGGTTGGAAGCATCGTTTGGTATCTGCAATACAAAAAATGGTCCTCCCCTCATTTAATACAGGAAATGGTCCTCCCTTCACGTAATACAGGAAATGGTCCTCCCCTCGTGTAATCCAGCAACCTAAAATGATCCCCCTCCTAACTTCTCCCACCGTCATTTCCAAATTTACTTCCATTTTATCTAGATATTTTTATACTGTATTTAACCCTCTGAATCGACCCCGAATCAAGTCCCTTTTCCCTTTTAGCTTACCTCCCCTCCTCCAAATTCGCCTTTTTTGAGAAGAAGGGCGCAAATGCACTACTGCAAAATCCCTTGCAGATTTATTTTACCTATTCCTAATCTATAGAACCTGCCTGGGAGCCTATTTAAACCCCTTTATTCTAAGTTCCAAATGCCCCCGATCATTTTACTCATCACCCCTCTCCCCCACACACCCTAAACACCCTACATTGCCTCCCGTTCCCCAACGTCTATCACAATGAACAACCTTCGCCCCTCTGTCCCTATTTCCAAGAACCGCCCTTCCTGTCCCATCAATGGCCTTCGTCTCGCCGCCTATGGGCCAACCGATGCCGACGACTACATCCGGCGGCAAACAAAGAAGCAAATCATCGAGTTCGTTCGCCGCCTCTTCATAGAAGAAGAAGCGAGGGAGGTAAGTGAGGGAGAGGCTGAGAAGGTCGAGGAGGAGAGCGGGGAGTCCTTCGAGGAATGGTTAGCCCCTGAGCTAGTGTACGAGGCTCAAGATGAGGAGGATGGGGAGGAGGAAGAGGAGGAGGAGGAGGAGGAGGAGGATGAGGAGGATGGGAGAAGGAAGAGGAGGAGGAAGAGGAAGAGGATGAGGAGGAGGAGGATGGGGAGGAGGAAGAGGAGGAGGAGGAGGAGGAGGAGGAGGAGGATGAGGGAACAGGGGGCATGGAAAGTGTTGGACTGGTGGGGCCTGGAATAGAGAGTATGGATCAAGTTGTGCCCACGATGGAACCGGATGGAGATATCTTTAGTAGTCTAGATATCTCCCAGGGGGAAATAGAGAGCTGTGAGCCATTCGCAGATATTTGTGGGGACTGCTTGGACAGCATGGATATTTTAGAGGAGTTGTTTGGATCTGATTTAGAGAATGGGAAATAAGAGGACCAAATTAATTGTTAGATTCTTAAGTATCTTTTGCTTAGAGTATATTGTCCACACAAAGTATTTTATGCATTTCTTGGTATCTTCTGTAGTTTTGTTCGGACTTTAGGGGCAGCCAAAAGTCTATATAAGCTGAGTAAACTGCTTCCTCATGGAGAGGTCAAGCAAGTTGGCAGACAACTTCAAGCCAAGTCCCGAGTAGTAGGAAGTTGAGAGTCAACTTCAGACCCAAGAAAACTTTTTCTTACGCTGGTCGCAGAGCGTCAGTGGTAGACCCTGCCCCTTTTATACTCGCTTGTAGCTTTCTCAACCCTCTTCTATATACACTCCCTTTTGTTCGTTCAACAATACCACGGTAGCACTTTTGTCGCTCGGAACACCTCCTTCTCAGGGTAATCGGTTCTGAGGATCTCTTCCCCCGCCGATTTACCCCTATCAGTATCCATATTTTCTGAGTGGTATTTCTCCAAGGTGTCTTCTCCTTGAGATTGAGTCTGGAGCATCTACGGCGCCTGCGCACTGTGCTTTGTATATTTAGCCCGAGGATGGTAAGTAGAGTTCCTCGGAGTGCTTATGCCGATCGGTGCAACTATTAGGGCACTTATTCCACCCACCCTCGAGATTAGCACCGCTGCATTGGACCGCAATGCCCACCGGAAAAACATGTCGGCCCAAAATTCCTCTCACTCTGTACATGATCGATGATATAACGTAATGCGCTTAATTTCAGGGCCCATCGCATGAGCTTGTTTGAAGTGTGTCTCGATGTAACTGGGTTCAGTCCGTAAAGATCGTATATGTACACAGGGTTGGCGTGGTCGGTAAAGATTGACGTAGTCCTCCCGCACGTCAAGTATTCCATCCAGCGCTATGACTGAACGATTGCATAGCCCTCCTTTTTCGGTACGTGCCACCGTTCCGTAGATCCTTTGAAAGCTCCTGAGAGTAAAAAATCGGTTCATGGGTCTGATGGTGTACTGCTTTTCCAATCTCGTGTAGTAGAGACTGCGTGAAGATTGCTGACCATTGTGTGCCTGATGCGTCTGTGAAAAAACACGTTCTGTAGCCTTTCTTTGGCATGGAAAGCGTCATGGCTGACTCCAATTGCTTCAAGATTGCGTAAAAAGCTTCGTCGCGGGCAGTTCCCCATTAGTCTTAAATGCAGATCTTCGCTATGGATTTCTTGGCTCGCTTACCGGCCTTCTGATATGCATTCTCGAGCAGTTCATGCAGAGGTTGAACTGCGTGCGAATAGTTCCGAATCGAAGTTCTAATCCAGTTCACGGTGCATAGAAGCTGTTGCAAATCACTCCCTAGCCTCAACGTATTCATTAAGAGCATAGCTTCGAGGTTGCAAGGGTCTAAACAAACTCCATCGGAAGATATGACTCTTCCCCAGAACCTCATCTTCTTATAGAAATAGGACGACTTATGCTGGACTGACTTTGAAGTCGATGTCTAGAGACGGTGAGAAATGCTTAAATGTCTTCGATTCTTGCGTGCATGAGAAAAAATCTAGCAGCTGAATCATTCGCTTGACTCTTGCGTAGAACTACACGGAGGTACCGGACTCAAAATGTTTTCCAAGGCAAGTCCTGCCCGGCAGCTTTCGAGTTGGCGAGTATACGCCGTCCAGTGTTTGTATGGACATTACTTCCTGACATATTTTGTCGAGCGGTATCTGCCAGTATTCATGTGTGAAATCTACGTTTGCGAAACAAAAGCTTCCGCTGCGTTTCTGGAGAAAGATTACAAATGGGGCATGGAGGACTGCAATGGTACAATTCTAGAGTTTGATGCACGTAGGTACACTGCGAAACGAATTTTGTTAGTTCCTGGCTTGGGAACGGCTAGAGCCGCACTTGTCCATCGCGTTCCCGGATTCTTATACGCAGAGTCGATATTTTCCAATTGTCTTACCGTGTGACCGATGAACGCTATGTGTTCAGGAGCGTATCTGCCCTCGGCTGAACGAAGCATGTGAAGTTTGGCTTCATCTTGACTGGCATTGGGCGTACCTTGGCAGGAGGTTCCGACCCGAGTTTAATCTTGAAGCAGTTTGGAACTTGGTGAGGAGCGATTAGAGTTACTGTACTCCTTCCGCAGACATGCCGTTCTGTTGAACGTCTCCAACAGCCTTATCGGTGGCTGCACCTATAAATTCTTTCTAATCATTTCTGGATCGTGCCTGGAGGCATTCCGGGGTGCCACAAGGTCTTCACACACATCCTGGTATTTCATTACCTTAAAAAACGGTGGCACATAGGGGAGCGTTGCGAGTCCTCAGTTCTTCTCCGCTCATTACTGTAGTGCAATGCGCGATGCGCAGTTCTTCTCGTCTAGGAACGCAACACCGTCAGAGAATGAGAAATCAAACACACACACACGAAGACCCACAGGGTGTTCGCTGTCCCTCTTTCTCTTTAAGCACCCTGCGATGCAGTAGCACAGCTCTCCGACAGCAAGGGGAAATTGGATGGGAAGAGCGAGGGTAATTCCTTGGACGGCTGGACGGTATACTTGTCTTCCAGGTTGTAAAGCCGGACAGTGGTCCGCGGAATGCTAGGAACTTGGTATGGGTCGATTCCAAAGAACCGTAGACACCAATGCTGTAATACAGGACAAAGAAGATGTAGTATTAGGTCAGCTGTGCTGATTATCTCCTTTGGAGATAAGGATGTTGTCACCAACGACAACCTTGAAGTTCCTACTTTTATATAGACGCCGGAGTCCGGGGCGCCAAATTTGAGTGAATATCACAAACCAACAACAAAAGGGGTAGTGTAATATTGGATAGGGGGAGAATAGAAAGGGGGACCCGGGCGGATAAACGTGGCTATAGCCAAAGTTGCCGTTGGCAAGGTTGCTGCAAAGGCGGAAGTTGGGAGTCAATTTCAGAGCCAACAACGGGGTGGCTGCTTAATCTGGGGCCCTAGTGGCCAGGTAGGTATAAATACTAGTTAACTAGGTTAGGGTTATCTAGGTCGGCGCAGTGAGTGAGGTTAGGGTCAGCCATGTTAGGGAGATCCAATTTAGAGATAAGTAAAGTATACACTTGGCCCAATAGGTTCCTTTCACTTGCAAAAATATCAGGTCCCATTTGCGGGACGAGTGGTCCAGATTGCAAGCCCTCAAGCCCCATCAGGTGAGGATACAGTACCAAAAATAATAGTGGGCGACAAAAGAAAATTGCCCTTATTGTACTGTACAGTACAGTACCTGCTCGTTATCAGTGCATCAGATCAATATAAAAGATCACAAAATTAGCTATGCTGATGGTAGTACATTATGTGTGCCAATTGCGCTACAATTACGTTGATTGAATGCTCAAATCGAGACCCATGGACTTAAGCAAGGAACGTCCAAGTAAGACATCTGCCATGTCCTCTTCTGCAAAGAGAAACTCTACGTCGTGAATACGCACAGATAGTCCAATCCATAAGAGAATGATTGTCAGAGCTAGGCGGGTCTTTCCTGATGCGGTTGACTTCTCGTCTAGCACGCCGACTTTGACAGCTGATTCAATGTTCACTGGCTTTCTGAAACGCTCGTGCGCTGTATCTGGGTGCTTTTTGCGGATTTTATCGAAAATATTCGACGAGATGGTCAAGAAATCAGCAAAAGAGTCCCCCAGAGACTATTCTTTAACATCATTCAGCAGTGACGTGTAGCGTTCGTCTTCTTTATTGGCAAACGAGAAGCTGTTAGATGGAACGGATGAGATCATTAAATATTTCTTTTGATTCTTCTTCTGCGCCCAGTATTGGTCCAGTAACTCTCGCTGCTTCGCTTTCGATGTTTTGGGACACTTGAGAATAGGATACACGCCGTCGCATTCAGCAATACACATAAACGGTTTTGTCCACTGCTTTTTGCCTTCTACATTATTTTTAGAAGTATTGGGTAGTTCGTGATTTGCAGCGCGGAGAGACCTTCTTTTTGTTTTGGACTTCTTCCTTTCATTTTCTCTGTGTTTTTTCCTCCTCTACTTCTCTATGATTTATCTGCTTGTTCTGCTTCCGTTTAAGCCTTGATGTTGCAGACTGCACTGCGTAGACATGATCGACAAGAGTTGCCAAGTTGTTGGCAAAGATAGTGGAAGTGCTTTTTAGGTAGCTTTTCATATGTTCATATGGTCTCGCAGCAGTTGCTTAAGTTCCAGTGGCTGCATATTCTGAACCAATTTAGTTATCATCTGTTTGCACCTGTGCGCCTCTGTGACAACCTCAGAAGCGTTGTGCTCGTCAAGAGTTGTGATATTGTCCGAAACAAACTGCTCAGCAGATCCTGCTTGACCCTCCGGCAAGACGATCCACTGAATTCCCGCAATTGCTCAACCCGCTCGTTCAAATCTCGAGATGCTCGTTGCAGGACCATACGGAACCAATTTTCAACCGATTCATCGGTTGCGTCATCTGATTTTCCATTCTTTTTGACTCGTTTGAAAAGGAAAGGCTTTGTAGAAGCATCCGTTTTCCGCATTGTCGAATTTTTGCTGCCTTGATCTTCTGATTTGCCGTTCTGCCGACTTTCATGTCCTGCACTCGTTCGACATACGCCACGTGGTTGGTTTCGAAGTTGATGAGATCTGGATATGGGGCGCTGCTAAGCGCCCGCGCTGTATGGTGTTCACTAGTCCGTACGATGAAATTTATGTTGTTGCGCAACTTTGCTATTCCAATCACTCAAAATATTTTTTTCATCGTTCTCGCTACAGCATAGACGGCTAGTACGCAGCGGAAAGAAACACCAGAGCAGTCACAAACTCCGAAGGAGTCTACTCCTCTGGTTCCTTCCGCTCATCCAAAGAGCGCTTACTGTACTCGTCTATTTGAAAACCTAGAGACAATCCTTGTCGAAGAGTCCAACGCTGAACATGCACTCGGCCCCTTCTCCTCAGACCAGATCAGTCGTGATCAGCCCCCCTTTCAATGTCACTCGATGAAACTAAAGACGATTCCACGGATTTTTGACTGTGGATCTACCAACAAGCCGCGGTGAGATCCCTTCTTCCCCCTACCTGCGCCGTAATGACATAGATACTCCCTGTACTGTTGCCAATGTCCTCCATATCAAGATCTCAGATTTCACACCCTCGTCCCTTTCTCGCTTTAATGGTGCCTGTATTGACTTTGGTGCACATAAATCAGTTATAGAACAAAAAAGCAGCTGCATACAGCAAAATGACTGGACGCAAGATGACTCCTAACCAGTCTAATACCGTCTTTCGCTTCGGTGGTGGAACCTTTGCTTCTATTGGCACTCTTCCAGTTGACATACCCTGCCCTGACCGTTCCTCCATAGCAATGAGTATGGATGTCATCACCACAGATATACCCATGTTACTAGGTCGCAATGTACTAGACGGGGAAAAACTTATCGCCGACAATGTCGAAAATCTCCTCTTGAGCAAGAATTCATATTGGTCACCGCCACTCACTCGAAAGCATGGACATCTGTATCTAGAATGGGACTACGCCTCCATCCTTTTCTTCCAACGTCAGTTACGTCGTCTCCACGACCAATTCTTTCCGCCCTCCATCCAAACCTTTATAACCTTATAGCTAGAGCACATCCCAAGAAGGCCAACCCTGAAACGAAAAGACTTTTACAATAAATCAAGGATTCATGTCGGACTTGTCAACATTTTTTACCTCGACCACAATCATTCAAAATTTCGTCTCCAGAATAAATAGTCTCCAATTCAAATATATCTCTGGACCTCATGTTTCTCCATATCAAAAACTTTCCCAAACCTGCCCTTCACGCCGTAGACCTCGGTACAAAATTTTAGACAGCCGGCTTCCTGCAAAGCGAATCGATTGAAGATATTTGGTACTATTTTCTTCAATGTTGGGCCACCATTTAGACTGGTTACTCTGACAAAATACCCACTGATCAAGGCTCCGCCTTCACTTTGACTCGCTTACAAGACATTGCTTCAATGGCAGGTATCAAACTTGATCTCTCAGTTGTAGAAAGTCATAATTATCTTGGAGCTGTCGAAAAATATCATGACCCACTGCTCTCAATCTACCTGAAAGTCTCTCTAGAATACTCTCAACTAGACCCTCACATAATTCTTTCCCTTTCAGTCAAAGCCATGAACAATACCATGAATGCAGATGGTCTTGTCACCTCCATGCTCGTCTTCGGCACCTTCCCTCGCTTCCCCTCTGTCAAATCTTCCCTCCACAATCAGGCAGAATGTATGAGCGCTTTGTCCAACGTTAGTGCAGAAATAGAAACCATTATCTCCCTACTGCGTATTCAGAAGGCACTTCTAACCCAAATTCCTTTTTCCTCTACTGTAAACTTCGAGCCAAGTCAAGTAGTATTAGTTTATCGTGAGAAAGAACATATCAAATGGCTTGGATCGTACAAAATCTCACGTGTTGAAGACAAAAAAGCGTTCATCGACAAGGATGGAACTGAAACTCAGTTTTCCGTGACCAATATTCGTCCTTACACAAGAAATTTGAACTATCTCCTATCCGCGGATAACAAAATCGCCGGCAATCTACACTCCATGTTAACAACCTTCAATCATAATCCACCAAAGAGATTACCCGTCTACCTCTCAGAGACGCTCCATCCTAAAGATTCTCGTAGATATCTCCCACAATTTATGGACGCTGTACATACAGAAATACAAGACCCCTGGACCGAAACGTCTGTGCTACTGTTTCAAAGATGCTTTTTCCAAATAACGCTAACATTTTGAATGATAGATTCGCCTTTCCCATAAAAAATGTCGAATCAGAAGCAGCAGTTTACAAAGCTACATTAGTCGCGCAAGGGCACCGAGACAAGGATAAAAACTTATTTGTTCATAACTTCACGAACTTGCGACAATATTCAACTAGAGTCATATCTTCACTGGCGGCAATTCACAAATTCAGCATTTGGAGCAACAATGTCAGCCAGGCTTGCCTTCAATCTCAGAAGGTCTCTGCAGAAATTTCTACTAAATGTTCCCTCCTCAGTTGCGACTCCCGAATGATAAGATTCTGAAATTGCTCAAGCACTTCTACGACCTACCGAATGCTGGAGATTACTGGAATCGCACAATGGCGGCACAGCTTAAAGAAGGCCTCCACCTTTCAGCTTCATTGAGTGACATGGCTCTGTTCTCCTTAAGTAATTCTAAAGGTCTCCAAGGCCTGATAGGATTTTATGTTGATGATACAATCATCCGTGCCAACAAAGCGTTTCTTCGTCTTTCAGGATAAATGCTTCAGAAATTTGATTCTAGGGAATCTAAGTTCGACAATATTACGTACGCTGGTGCTCGGATCTCTACCATGCCCAATGGAATCGCCCCCTCTCAAAGCTCATATATCTCTAAGCTTTCCACTCTTGCTGAAGACTCATTGTTTGAGGACTACCGCTCCCCCGTGCAAAGCTTGCTTGGACCACTCATACTCGCCGCGATATTTCTTGTGGCGTTGCTGGAGCTGCTCAGGTTACCGAAAGTCAATTAAAATCAGACAAAATCATATATTTGAACAAAATCATGATGCACTCCCAAAATCATCCCAACATATCCCTTTCATACTCTCCCCTGGTCATCAACTCTCTCCGCATCACCGAATATTCTGATGCCGCCTTCTCCAATAATGCTGCTCTTTCCTCTCAGCTAGGTTTTACTATCTTATTTTTGGATGCTTCGGACAATTGTCATATACTCCACCACTCCAGCAAGAAAAGTCGTCGAGTCGTTCGCTCTGTTCTAGCCGCTGAAGTACCTGCCTTCGCAGATGCATTTGATTTTGCATATACACTTCGAATGGATCTCCAAATATTTCTCCTCTGAGACATTGCATTGAACATGCTTACAGATTCGAAGTCCCTCTTTGACTTCATTTCAAATTTTTCTTCAACGGCAGAAAAAATGCCTCATGATAGATATCACCGGTGCTAAACATGCCTGCGATCGCAAAGAAATTTCAAATGTTGGGTTTGTGCGCACTTCCGCGAATCCAGCTGATGCCTTCACCAAGGTAAACTGCTTCTCCGCCTTGACTACCATTCTGAAAAACCACGCCTGTTCGCTTCCTATTGAGAAATGGGTAATTCGTCAAAACCATCCCTCTGTACTTCCTGAGTCTCATGACCAGAAAACCGGGGATTGTTAGTCATATCTTGGGTGACCTAGTCGATTCGAGTCAAGTCAGATACAGAATAGTAGGTGTAAGCTATCAAATACTGTATGTGGGTGACAAAGCCACCCACACTTTGTACAGCCAAGTAGTGTAATGATGCAATTCCCCTTTAGGCTCCCTCTATAGGTAGCGCTTCCTCTATTAGCTCCATCCCATTGGGGCGAAGTCTGCTTCCTATTTTCCCCTGTTGCTATACTTGTCTGGGTAGCGAAAAGTGAGAAACTACACTGTTTCACGGGACTTCGGTCACCTACAGACCTCGGTCTACTATCTTTAGCCAATGTAGTTCTGACTCTGCTAGTCTACCTTGAGTAAAATAAATACCGGGGTTCACCCGAGTAGCGGCCTGAACCAGCCATCCGTTTCACAAAGTTTCATCTAATCGGTCAACTCAAAGCAAACGGGCTCTTTTATCCGGACAGTTACGTACCCTTATGTGTGTGGTGTGATCTCAATTGTCATAACTAGAAATTTATCAGCACCTCCATAACGCGAACTTTGAATTCCTATTGAATTTGACGGAGCGTGAAATTAATAGACTATTGATCATTCCTAGTAATCTTGATGTCTTCAACATAAACAAGCAAAATTTCCTGGGAACCATCTCTTATACAGATGTGAACGCCTGAATCAGCCTCTGAATCATTAAATCTAAGTTTGAACAGAAAACTGTGAAGTTTCTGGCTCGAAGCACGAGATTCTTGTTTCAATCCATAGATTACATTAAGCAGGCGGCAAACGTTCCCTGAATTCTCTGGCTTTATGTATCCCTGGGGTTTCTGTATTTATATATCTTCCTCAAATTCGGCATTGAGGAATGCGGTCTTTACGTTTAATTTAGTCCTGGTCGATCCCTTACGTGTCGAAAAAAGAGTAAAAACCCAGATTTTGTTATGCTTACCAACCGGTGGGAATACTCTGAGCTAGTCAGATCCTTATCTACGAGTGAATCCTCGAGCAACCAAACGGGTTTTTTACCTCCCCAGCTCGCCCTTCGACTTGATTTTGTAGCCAAATACCCATTTGTTCTTGACAAAACTTCTGTCCTTTGGTAATTCAACAAGCTTCCGTGAATTCATATCCAATAATGAAGAAATTTATTCACCCATGGAATTACCCCAATATACCGCTTCTTCCTGATGTGCAGCTTCGATGCAGGTAAATAGTACATAGAGCCTATCGTCATTTTTGGAGGATTCTGCTATTAAGTAGGCTTGATTAATAACAAATCGATTAGGTGGAACACCAAACCTTCCCCAAACCCATTTATTCCTAGGATGACAGCCTCTTTTTCACAATTTAAATGCCCATAAAGGCTTTTTTCAGTAGGTCAAAATCATTATATTACATGGAAAGTTCATTTGCTGCGACAAATTTCCTGGCTATAACCCATTCACCTTGGCATGGTGGGAGAAATGGGTTTTGTTTAGTGTAGGATATATGTGGTCTAAGTTCCCGGGCTGACTACAGTCTCTTAAACAAGAATATCCTTGCAAATGAAAAGGGCTGCCATCCATCACTACTGCCTACTCATCCCCTATCTCGCCAGCAACATGGGGTAATGTAGGGTGCCTTAATGTTTGAAAGATATGGTCCGTTGTGCAGCAATGTGAAGTGGACTCTGTAGAGACATACCCGTGATTATCCCTGGTCCCTATCAACCTCATCCGCGCGCCCAGTTGACACCTATGCATAGACGCCCTTGGGGTTGAATATGAAAGGGGCGGGATCCACAGAAGGTATGGGTTGCTCATCACGGAATGGTGACGTGCAAGGTGCAAAATAATTGCGATAGGTAGATCCAAATAATAGTAAATAGTTCCAACTTGAATAAATATATAAATGCCACAATTGGACTTAGAATGAATAATGAATAGAAAACCAAATTTAATGATAGGTGATCGAGAGGAATATTTCGATAGCCCAAGGATGTAAAAATATTTCTAACAACCTAGACTACTTATACTCTACATCAGGGTGAACCTACTACAAAAATAAGGTGAGCCGTTCAATAATTTTGGTAGACATAATTCAGGCTCAGCAATAATTATTGCAGTATTTACAGGTAAGCAATCATCCAGATAATAATTTTTTGGTAGCATAAATGCGATAATTATAGTCTGTGTAATATAAAAACCCAACTGCAGGACATAAAAATTATTTCACACTGAATTCATCATAAAATAGCGCCACTGTATATAGATAAAATTATTCCTTGATGATTCACGATAAAAACAAATTGTGGGCCCCAATAAAAAATATTGTTCCACAATTCAGCATCACCGTAGGACACCAGGATAGAGATTAAAATATTTGGTCAATTTTCACACAAGGGGTTCTCAGTAGACACGGTGGGTTGACCGCAGAGCCTTATAAACAAAATCAGAGACCTCATCCGATAATATTCAGGAACGCTTAACCTCCCCATTCACCGAGCTCCAAACTCAACCCAACCACTGCGAAGCTTCATCGGCATTTCCGCTCTTACGACGCCCGCCCCGTGCGACATGTCGTCAGGTGCAGGTGCGACCAATTCAACAGTAAAAACACCCAAGAGTTTCCCCCTTACGCCCGTCCGGCCCGTTTCTTCAGCAGGACGATACGCCGCGACCGCTGCACCCCCGCTGCCCCGATCTCGTCGATACCT
This sequence comes from Kappaphycus alvarezii, assembly GCA_002205965.3. Lineage (NCBI taxonomy): Eukaryota > Rhodophyta > Florideophyceae > Gigartinales > Solieriaceae > Kappaphycus > Kappaphycus alvarezii. The sequence continues at coordinate 136,893 of NADL03000710.1, read as the reverse complement.
TCGTCTAGCCCCAGTAGCACGTTGGGCACAAGGAGTGTGTTGCTTTTCGAACGACCCTGTATAGCGGCACTGCATGGTTTCCTTCAACGTCGCCCGTCCGTGGTGCAGAGTGTCGCCGTGGTATCCTTGAGTAAGGATCTACATTACGGGCGAATGGGCCTGTTTTCTCAAGCCATGGATGCCCTGCTTTGAAGGGCATTCCTGGTGGAATTTTTCTGGCTCTTACATATTATTATTATAATCTAGGTCAATTTGGGGGTTAATTTACTGTGGCAAATATGTCGGTTGGTACCCAGTAAATTTGTACCGGAGTGTAGATATCGTATCATGGTCAAGCCAATTGTGGAACCGTACAATGCTTCGAAAACTGTAGATGGCCACCAGAAGGTGGAAGGGAGGCCAGCCAGCAAATAAGCGGCGTTAGAGGTTACTGTCAATGCGGAGTGCCGCTGTAAAACAATACCTCTAACCTTCGAAACCCGTTCCATTGCGCGGGTGGCAACAGTTCTATAAGAATCGAAAATTTTGATATATTGGGTGGCGAACTCGAATTTGTAACCTTTTTTTGGATCTTTACGGAAATTTTCAGTTCTATCACAGTTATGGGGAACAACCGGATTCCAGGCTCACTCCGCCTCCTTAATTAGAAACATAATGTGATACATAAAAAACATGAGGGAACAGTAGGGTGTAGTCATCGAATTTGTAATCTTTTTTTGGATCTTTACGGAAATTTTCATTTCTATCACAGTTATGGGGAACAACCGGATTCCAGGCTCACTCCGCCTCCTTAATTAGAAACATAATGTGATGCATAAAAAACATGAGGGGACAGTAGGGTGTAGTCATTGCAATTTTGTGAGGGAAAAGGTTTGGGTGTATTACTCCTAGAAAATACATCCGATCTATGAAGTTGAGATGTCGGCTAAAATCCCCAAAGAGGCCTGTCAAAGCAATGCAAAATTCATTGTTGTGGAAAGCTAACGCGATCAGCATTAACATAATCACATTACATCCAAGTTGACTAGGTATCACCCGGCTTTTCTGTTACAGTAAATGAAACACCTGTGTTCCCCCTTTTGAAAAAATTTTGTTCTCATTCTGAACTTAAACCCGACTGCTCACAAAATTTAGAAGCTTGGTTTTCTTAATTAAGAATTAGGCCTCAATCGACAGTTTATATTATGTTCAATGTATTCTATTTAGTGGCATTTGATAAATCAAAAGCAAATACTATGTTTTTTCCCAATAAGATCCATGGTAATTCGCTGTTTCAAACGTTTGAATACTGTATGGCTTACGTCAAGCTATATTTCATTCGCGACCGGGAAGCGAACCTGCGGCCATTTTTGGGTGATTTCCACCCATGTATTACAACCGACGTTAGTTCCCATTTGTATATAAAACCAAAACAGTAGAAGAATATCCCTCAGTTCTCTGGGCTCCTTTAGTAAACCCACCCATTGTTGCCACCTCGTGTCGTTTTTCTAATCGAATACACTCTAAAAATGTCGCAAATCATCGAATCCATCTCTTGCCGCCCCGTACCTGGCGTCGAACCGTCAGTAACGCACTCACTGTACTGGTCTGCGCAATACGAAGATTTCAAAGTGGATGGGCGAAGCTCTGAAAGAGCCAACTGTGGGCTTGAAATCGCAATAGACTGCAAAAAGCTAATCCGGATCGTGATTCGACTGCGCAATCCCCTGCCCAAAAGAACTTTAGTTCTACTTCCAGGTACCTTACTAGTATTAGCATTCACAAGTGGTGATGACGCTTGCATCACGAAACTTAAGGAAGGTAAGCCAAGGTCTCAATACCTGGCGTTATTTTCAGACACGGATTGGATGACTGAGCAAGTGGAGGGCCATGAAACAAGGCAAGAGGGTACAAAAAGGGATAAAAACTTGTTGCCCGGGGCGTCGGATGTGTTGGGGGTGCAAGGACGGGCGGGGTATTTCCAAGAAGATGCGCTTATTCGCTTGAGCTTTGCAGGGGAAGGTTGCTTGAAAATAGGAGATTCTTCTTCTTCTGGTTCGCTGCAAGCGAGTGCATCGTGGGCGACGAGCTCGGCCGGAACAGAAAAGAGTTATTCTCTGGGGAGGACTGGGAAGAAAAGGTTAAAGTAATGGTAGTTTGAAGATAATGTAAGCGGCGATGTACATATGCGTAGGGATTGCCACGTTTAGGCATGAGGTACGAATGGTTACTGTACAGTACGTAGAAATCGATGTAAACTTTCATATGTCACTTATCTTGAGTGTACACCGACTGACCGGGCCAATTACGAACGCAGTTTTATCACGTCAGATAGGTGGAAAGTTTTGGGTTATTTTAATGCATGGAAGATGTGATCGGTTATATCCACGCGGCTAATGCGTTATGCGGAACAAGTCGTCGCTGATGGGTAACACTACAGTAAATGACCTTGCTTACAGAGCCGGCTCAATGCCGGCGAGATAGTGTATGACGTATGAAAATATTCAGAATCAATTAGACTCCTGTAGGGGTAGCTTTGAAAATATTCTGTGGTGATTATTCAACCGTTATTGAAACCCTGGCGGTCGCATTCGGTTTCAATGCACTATATTTAATCATTTATGCAACTTCCCCAACCTCCCCACCTTCCCATCTCCCCATCCCACTATCAAACCCAGCATCCCATCATGCGCCGCCCGATCTACCTCCTCCCCATCCTTCTCCTCCTTCAGGTCCCTCACCGCGTCCTGTCCCTGACACCCACCTGTTTATCTCACCAGCTCAAAACCTTCTCAATTCCGCTGTCCCCATCCGTGGAGCTCCCCTCATTGCCCCTCTCCCCACCCCTCTCCCTGCCCTCTCTCACCTCGTCCCTCACCCACTTTAACCGCTCCACTTTCCTCACCGTCACACACCGCGGCCCCACACGTCCCTGCGCAACCTCCACACTGCGTGACCCAGTCATCTCCTTTCCTGCTGCTGACTTCTCACCCACTCTTGCCGTCTTTCGTCCAGACCCGACACCTCTTACCTCCAATTTACAACCTTTCTGCCGCTTGTCGACAATGTTGGTAGCCCCGTTTCTGGTCTTCCCAATTCCCCTCGCGATCCGCGCCCGTTCGACGCCAACTGCGCTACCCCTCTGCCCTACGACCCCCGCGGCCTCGACCCGGAGGGTCTCGCCTTGCTTCCTGACGAATCCTTCGTTGTCATCGTTGAAGAGTATGCTCCGAGTATCCTGCTTGTTGATGCCAGCACTGGCCGCATCATCACTCGCTATGTCCCAGACGGGTTGGAGAGTTTGTATCAAGACCTGGACTACAATGTAGAGCCCGAATTGCCGTCTGTCCTTGCGCAACGCAAGAAGGGCAAGGGGTTCGAGGCTGTCGTTGTCGATCTCGAAAACGGTGTTGTCGTTGCAATCATGCAGGATGGCCTCGGCGGCAAGTGGACTGGGGATGGCAATGGTGAGGGCGTCGGTGTGGTGCGTTGTATCGTCATGCGCATTCTCGACGGAGGCGCAAGTGGCTTGACTTATGAGCGCAGTTTTGTCATCGAGGGGGCTGACGCGAGAGGCTATACGATGGAGGGCGGAAACGGAGCTATGGGCTTCTCGGCCGCCTCATATGTACAGGGCGGGAAATTTGTAGTTTTGGAGAGAATGGAGGGGCAGGCGAAAATGTTTTTGGTGGACTGGAGCAGTGCTACTGATCTGAAAGAAGGCGGATTTGAGGACGACGATCGCCTGGAGGATTGGACCTGGGGACAGGGGCGCAGGGTGCAGGATATTGGCGTTCTGCCCGCTGAAAAGGTTTTAGTATGGGACAGTGCGCAGGGAATTGGAGGTGGTAACGTGCCGTTTGAGGATGGCTCAAGGTTGGGAGGACTGGCTCTGGATATGGAGGAGGAGGATGTCGCGTGGTTACTCCAGGGTAACCAGTTTGCCAATGGCGGACGGGGTGATGTCACCGTTACAAAAGTCAAACTCGGTAGGAGCGTACGTGGCGCGAGTGTTTGCAGTATGCCGGAACACGCCCCGACTCCAGTGATTGATGTTGAGGCCACCGGCGCCATTCGTTTGGTAAATTCAAGCACGACTAGGGTGTCCAGTACTGTGGATGGGGGCGCCGCGGAGAACTTGGATGTGGAGGAGACGTTGAAGAGGGCATACGTCGCGAATGGAGAGAGCAATACAGTGGACATGTATGATTTGAGTAGCATGCCGGCCAAGTTTCTGGACTCTCTGCCAGAAGTGGAGGGCTTTGAGCCGACGTCCACTTCGGTTTGCACAGAAAGAGATGCAGTGGCGGTTGGGTATGCTAGCACAGAAGGAGATGATGTTGCGGGGCGAATTGAGGTTGTGACCAAGGATCTCAAGCAGTTGAGAACTATTCGTGCTGAGGGTTGCTTCTTGGTTGACCATGTGAAGTGGTCGGAAAACTGCGACTTTCTGGCGGCGGCCTGCGAAGGAGAAGGTGCTGAGGTTCCTGGCGGAGTACTTGTGGCTGATTTTGGTGGAAAGCGCGGCAGAATCTTCCGGGGTGCAAAGGTCGCGGGCTTTTCCCGATTCGATGATTTGTCGGAATTGTTGCGGGAGAATGGGGTTGGTATGGTAGAATCTGGGATTCCTAGCATGGACTTCGAACCAGAATATGTTACGATCATTGGAAACCACGCGTTTGTGACTTTGCAGGAGAATAATGCCATCGCAGTAGTGGATTTGCTTGAGGCACAGGTGACCGAGGTTAAGCCGATTGGGTTTATCGATCGCAGCAGGCCTGGATTTGGGTTGGATGCGTCTGACAAGGATGGCATGATTAATATCCGAAATTATGACTTTTTGTACGGCATGCCGCAACCGGATACCATCTCTCATTACGTGGCCGCTGATGGTGATACCTACTTGGTGTACGCCAATGAAGGTGATGCGAAGGACTCCGAGGAGGCGCGTGGGGAGATATCACCGACCCGGATGAGCTGGGACGGTTTGTTGTGGAGGGGTTAAAGGAAGCAGTGGAAGACAAGACATTGCTCGGACGACTCAAATTTTCGTCAGCTTTGGGTTTCAATGAGGACACAAATACACAGGAGAAAATGTTCCACTTTGGATCCAGATCTTTCTCGATCATGGCATTGAATGGAACCGTTGTGTTCGACTCCGGAGAGTGGTTTGGTCGCATTCAGGAGAGATACTTCCCTGAAATTTTCAACGCAAATGGATTCGAATCGGATGACCTCTCCGAATCTCAGGCCGATCAGTTTGACAAGCGGTAAGCTATCCACTCTCATATTGCATTCATTTCCTTTCACTCATAATTCTCGCCCAAGTCCATACTCACAAACCGCTACGAAATCCTACACGCTCTTGACCTATTAACGTTGCCTATAGCTCTGATGACAAGGGAGGCGAACCCGAGTCGTTATCTCTGATGAACTTGGACGGAACTACCTATGCTTTCATTGGGCTGGAACGCTCATCCATAATCGTTGTTTTCGACATCAGCGACCCCCTAAGCCCCACTTTCGTCGACGCTGTACACAACCACCCTGTCAACGAACCGACTGATCTCCTGTTTGCCACCAGCAGACAGGGTGATTTGGATCCGGAGGGCCTGTTTGCATCTGGCACCCTCAAGAAACTCTTTGTATCTGGCTCTGTCTCTAACACTGCCACCACGTATGACATCGCTCAGTCTTGACTTCTTTTGACGAAAGGACAGTAGTACATCAGTCTACAGATATGGGGCTACTTACTGCTTTGCATGCGGCAACACCGCTAATCATTGCGCATTTACTGTAATGTACAGTGAGCGCTTTAGTAATGTACGGTCGTGCGTTATGGTACCTTGCAATAATAACGTAAGAATAGCCGTGATGCAGATTCCCGTGAACATAAAGGCTGCGATAGCGCTAATTTGCGGTAAACTCTAGTGCTCAGTGCAGCAAAGTTATGTAGTAACAATGCTTTGGAAAGAGGGTCAACTCTCCGGAGGGAAAATAGGGGCGCGTCTAGTGCGAGACTTTAGAGGGCTGAAAACAATGGGAGCTTTATCGGCGAGAACCAAGGTGTTTCATTTACAGCAATTGGTACATGGATACGTGGGAAACAGTTTTCGGGGGAAAGGTTTGGGTGTTTTACTCTTGGAAGATACATCCGATCTATCCCATGGTTTTCCAGACAGCCACAATCGACTCAAAAAGGGTATACCGACACGCTAATAGGAAAGGAACTACGCTACCTAAAAAGCTACCTTCAGGACAGCCATCAAGCAGGCCGCATTGAACTTGACGGCTGCTGCAGCGTGCCTTTGCATCAAAAGCTCCCGAACCTTTCCGTACGTCTCCAATGCCCTCACGGCCACGTTCCTTGCCACGTCATTTAGTACTGCACATGCATCCGGGTGCCACCCTCCAAGAGTGGAAATTGGCAGAAGAACGGGAATGCCTCTGGTGGAGGTCGCGATAAAAGATTGATATCTTCTCTGCTTTGCATTTCGCGCCGCGTTCAGGGAGGACATCGGGTTGAAGGCCCTCACTCTCCTGTTGGAGGGAGCGAGGGGATTCACGAAGGTAACTGTTAGACGCGTGCTGATAGGAACTGATTTTTTCTCGCCGTCATCCACAGACCTTTAGTATACTGCACTACCTCTCCTTGTCCAAATTTGCTTATAGTTCCGGTCCTTCCTCGTCCTCCCTGAGCCTCGCTTATCATTACCGCGGTCCTCTCCAAATTTACTTCCATTTTATCTAGATATTTTTACACTGTATCTACCCCTCTGAATCGATCCCGAATCAAGTTCTTTATCTTTTTTTGCTTACTTCTTTCTCCAAATTCGTTTTTTTGAGAAAAAGGGCGCAAATTCACTACTACAAAATCCCTTACAGATTTACATTACCTATACCTAATCTATAGAACTTGCCCCGGGAGCCTACTTAAACCCCTTTATTCCAAGTTTTAAACGTCCCCGATCATTTTGATCATCATCCCTCTCCCCCACACACCCAAAACACCCTCCATTACCTCCCCTTCCCCAAACCCTACCACAATGACCAATCTACGCCCATCGAAAGTCACTTCCGAAAAATCGCCATCCCCGCCCCTCAACTCTATTCTCCTACTCCCTTTCGGACCTACTGACCGCGAGGACTACCTGCGCCGGCAAAACAAGAAAAAAGCCATCGAATTCGTGCGTCGTCTCTTTATTGATGATGAGACGGAGGAGGTACGTAAGGGGCAGGAGTGGGACATCGAGGAGGGAGCTGGGGAGATCTTTCAGGAGTGGGTAGCCCCTGAGGTGGTCTATGAGGAAGGGGAGGAGAAAGAGGAGGAAGAGGAGGAAGAAGAGGAGGAAGAGGAGAAAGAGGAGTAGGATGAGGACGAGGACGAGTTGGATGAGGGAACAGGGAGCATAGAAAGGGTTGGACTGGTGGAGCGTGGACTGGAAAGTATGGAAAAAGTGGTGCCGACACTGGAACCGGATGGATATATCTTTAGTAGTTTAGATATCTCCCAAGAGGGAATAGAGAGCTATGAGCCGTTTGCAGATATTTGTGGGGACTGCTTGGACAGCATGGATATTTTAGAGGAGTTGTTTGGATCAGATTTAGAGAATGGGAAATAAGAGGACTTCATTGATTGTTAGTTTCTTAAGTGTGTTTCTCTTCTCCCGACGATTTACCCCTATCAGTAAGGTCAATAAAGTCGTTCCCACCGCTGCTTTCCATTGCCTGGATTTCTGGTCTCGTCCGGTGGAGACCATGGCGTGGCTCTACGACAGGATGACGAGCAGCTCTTGCCAGGCCTTTTTAAGAATATTTACTTGGCGATCATGTCGGTTGATCCTGTGGGCTCCATGACATCAGTGCATGAGATGATCGCCATGTACATCGAGTGTGTCTGGGCAATTCCTCCTTGGGCATGGCATGCCAGGGTGAAAAGTGGGACTTGACAGTAGTATTGAAGCCACACCGAGAATTCTCGAGGTTCTATGCTTGTCTGTGGTCCGGTGCATGGGGGATAATACACCCATTCCTTATCTCCTGGGAGGACCAAAGACGCGCAGAAACGCCTGCCTCCTCAAATCCCAAGAGGAATTCGTGCTTGCACTCCTTCATGGATTGCGTTCGTCAGCGTCTTTTGCGAGAAAATAACTCCGATCGGGATAGTTTGAGACGGCAGGCAAGAGGTTGACAACCTCCGCCGGGCGTTTGCAGCTGTTTGGGTATTTTGTTCTTAAAAGATGTATTCGATCTATCTCAAGATTTTCAGACAACCACAATTGACTCAAAAAGGTATGCCGATACAGCAATGGGTTTGCTATTCTCCCTTAAGCCCATCATGGATACTCTCTACAGTAATCACCTGATTCAGACTTGATTTATAGTGACTTTGCAGTGTTGCACAGGCATGCCTCAATGATCAAAGTAATATGGATACTTGCTGTTGATACATTATTCAGTCGGAAGCATATATTGGTTGATTTCTTAGTGAGTCGTATATTAAACATAAACACACACACCATGAATACGGTAATCAATCACTAATAAATACTGGGCAAAAGTTTTGGGTGCTTATTTACTGTTGGAAGATATATTCGATCTATCCTGAAGTTTTCTAGACTACCAAAGTCGACTCAAAAAGGTGTACGGACACAGTAATTGGGGCGGAATTGTGCTTCCTAAACGGGCGCCTTCATACTATCCATTAAATACTCATCCAGCAAGTGGATGGAAGGTGATAGGGATATATCGTCAGGAGGAGAGATACTCAGAACCAATAACCCCAAGAAAGACCTGTTGCGAGCGACAAAAGTGCCACCATGGTACAGTTGAAAGAATAAAAAGAGTTGAGTAAGAACTACAGTTGAAAGGGCTACAAGCAAGTATAGAGGGGACAGGGTCTACCACTGATGCTCTGTGACCAGCGTAAGAAAAATGTTTCTCAGGTCTGAAGCTGGCTCTCAAATTCTTACTACTCCGGACTTGACTTGAAGTTATCTGCTAACTTGACTGACCTCCACAAAAGAAAGTAGTTTAATCAGCTTATATATACTTTTTGCTAACCCTAAAGTCTCAAAATCATACTAAGAACCATAAAATGCATCGAAAGAAATTGTGTGAAAAATAAAGACTAACAACAGATACTATCAGCATAACTATCTAGAATTCTTCCTTAAAATCTTATTCCTCTAAGTCAAAGCCAACAATTCCCCCAAAATATTCATTCCACCCAAGCAGCACCCACAAATATCCGCGAACGGTTAATAGTTCTCTATTTACCCCTGGGAGATATCTAAACCACTGAAGATGCCCCCATCCGGTTCCAGGGTCGAGTCCACCTGTTCCATACTGTCCATCTCCCTCCTAGCCATTCCAGAACTTTCCATGTATCCCCTCATCTTGTCCTCTTCGTCCTTCTCTTCATCCTTCTCAGAATAGTCAGAGATCACGATTACTCCCTCATTTTACTCTTCGTTCTCGACAGCAGCTACCCCACCGTTGTACACTAGCGGCTAACACAGGTCTACTTAATCCTCCTCTTCATCTCCTCTTCCTCTTCTTCCTCTTCCACTACCTCTTTCCCTGCTTCCTTTGTCTCCTCGAAGCAATGCCGGTGGATCAACTCCTGAGCGCGCTCCAGGTTCATTTTTCTGCGGTATTCATCATAATCAGTTGGTCCATTTGCCATCGGAGCCTGGGCATTGAGGTGACTGGAAGCTCTGGGTGACTTGGCAATGGTGGGAGAGGGGCAGAGGGTGGTCATGTTGAGGGCAAAAAAAGGGTGAGCCGATGGGGTAGTTGACGGCGGGGGTTGCCTCAACGACGTCGATTTCGGACTCTAAATAGGGCAATGTATTCGAAGAGTTTCACATCCTTGGACGAAATAAAAAATGTTAAGCAATGCAGCAGCTTTGAATTTGTATGCAATAAGGGCAATAACTAAAAATATGCTTGAAAATATCGAAACATGAATTTCGGGGACGAAGCGGATCACGGGTGGAAAGATTTCTTTTTTGAAAAAGAAGGACCAAAATGCACAAAAATAAAATATAAATTATGTAGCGCAGTGATTTTGGATTCATAGGGGAAAATTTGTTTCATGACTTTGTTCGTAAAAGAAAATTGATGGGAAGCGTTGTTTCTGAAAACCTACAGGGAAGATGAAGACAGAAGTTTGTGGAGAGGACCGCTCTCCTACAGAAAGGACGTTTTTCGTAACAACAGAAGGTGTAGCAAGAGTTTTTACTGCATCTCAGCTCTGAAACCTGAGTTTTTTTTCGTGGCGTAATACCCGGTTGTAGACAATCAACTGCTACATTGAGTGGCAATTATTTGGTAGACTCTCCCTCTGCACTAGGTTCTTTTTTTGTAAAGTGGGCTACTTATGCTCTAGTGTTACATGTTACTCTTGTATCGATGTACATTTTAGACTTTTCGGATCATGGAGAGTCATAGGAACCAAATAATGAGATAGGTAGAGTAAAATTCGGAAGAGTAAAGTTCGAGAGAGTCAACAAAAAATTGCCACTCAACGTAGCAGTTGATGGTCAACAGCCGGATATCACACCACGAAAAAAATTACGATTTCAGAGCCTATATGCAGCAAACCCTTGCTACGCTCCCCCTTTGGACTGAGATTACGTTTTGCGTTCGTAGAAAGTGCTACAGGCGTATTCTTGCGGTTAATTTAGCGTTGAAACATCTGAGATACGTCTTCTTGAATCTACTGTAGCGGATCGAGGCTATTCTAAAAATAAGATAGCCCACGCCAGGGGACACGCACTTTCGTTCCATCAGATTTGTCCACAAGTTTCATCAACCTTGAAACAAGCATACCTCGCTCAGAGGATACAACATGTGACACTATTGAGGGGACGCTTTAAGACTTGTTCGAGCAGAACTACAGTATGGAAGAAGGGTTGTCTTCCAGGTGCCCATTACTGAGATCTTCAATCTGATAAGCATAATCGTTCAGTGCCTTATTAATGCGACCTGGACCCCTCTTGAGTACCACAAGTTTCTCATTAGCGTGGAATACCTTTCTTGCAATGAGAACGAAGACCTCTTCGCAGAAATTGGCGAGCAACCCATGGGAGGTTGACATACAATAGAAGTCTCGACTTTCTTTCAGCAAGTCTTGGACTAGCGGGTGTAACTCAGCAATCTTCTTCTTTAAACAATGCATATTATAGGGGCGCTCGCGCTGCTGTTCAGTTATTGTAACTGGTTTGAAAGTAGATGATCTGAGGATCGTCGAAATAGGAGGAGATCGATCCATCCCGGAGAATGCAGTGATTGGGTATACTTCTCCTCGTCACGGCAAGGGGGTATTGTTTAGGGCGCTTTGTATCAAGGGGACAAGATCCAGCCATTCCTTAAGGTCCATCTGCAACTCTAAAACCGTAGCACGAAAAACGCCGAGAACCTCCTTAGAGAAGCGCTCAAACGTCCCATTGCTGCATAGCGTTATACGTTATTGTAAAGTCATGTGGAACTTTCAAGTCTTTAGTGATCAAATGGAATGTTTCGTTCCGAAAACGTGTCAGTCCGCAGACACCAGGCCGTTCGGGACGGAGAATTATGCGCACCAGTCTATGATTGTGTGCACATCATTTTCTGCTGCGTGCTTGACAATGGGAATAGCCACTTATAATCGGAATCGCCATCGCATAGAAGCAGAATGTAGTTCTCACCTGTATGGATTTTTCCAATACCCAGGTAATGGAATTGTAAAAGGTCATTTGGTGCAGGTCCATGGACTTGAGGTCCAAAAGGATGTGGGCCCTTTCCCTCTCCGACTTTTGAAATGCATTGTATGGAAGCACGTATAAAGAATTAGATGTCTACTGGTAAGGTGAATCAAAATTAGAGCCTTCTAAGTGCCTGTTCGGTTGAGATGGGATCGTTATGTCCACTTGGCCCATATGGACTATTACAGACAGTCTCAATTATAAATCCGTGGCCGAATCTGATATCCACATAGACCGGTCGGGATTCATCCATAACCCGTCAGATAGAGAGAGGTAAAGTAGCCTCTCTGATTCTGACTCTCTTTATAAGTTGGATATTTCATCCTTAGAGGGCGATTCGAAGTCATCATCAGATGAGGACGGTAGAGCGGGGTTACGGACAAGGCGACGAACAGTGCTTGGAGATGTCCAGCGAGAAAGTAGGTCTGCCCACATGTTGAAGGAGCCTTTGATGTGGAAACAAGTATATGAATACATGCTTAATATTTCAGCCCAGCGCAAGACCTAACGTACCGATGTTTGTGAAAGATCAGAGACCACGGATAGGGGATCGGATAAAAATATAAGATTGTTGTGATATGTTTGGAGGTCAAAGCCCGAAGACACAGAAACGAGCCAATGGGTACGTTGCAAAGTCCCTAGTACGGCACATGCCTCCTTTTCGATCTTAGACAATCCCACCTGAGTTTTATTAAGCCAGCCAGAAAAAATGCGAGAGGTCTGTCTTGCTGCTCTGCATGTGGCAGATGCAGATTTGTGAGTGTGATTAGAGAGACTATACTAGACCAAAAACATTGGGAGGCGTCGGTGTAAACAGCTGGTTTGTCTGATTAATTGCGATGGTTCAGGGTAACTTGTTTAGCCAGACATTGTTTGTTTGCAATCTGGGAATGCGCGGAGTTGTTTTTCTGACCATCTGATGGCAGTGAGGCTCACACGTGCAACCACGGCTGAGGTGCACTTTCAAGATCGTAGATAGATTACGTGAAATCGAGCGATTGGCTTATCAAGTTTGAAAGGTCTGGAATTACTGTTTTCAAACAATGTGATAGGGGTAACTCGGCGGGGAAGAGATCTTCAGAACCAATTACCCTGAGAAGGAGGTGTTGCGAGCGACAAAAGTGCTACCGTGGTATTGTTGAACGAACAAAAGGGAGTGTATAAAGAAGAGAGTTGATAGAGCTAAAAGCAAGTATAAAAGGGGCAGGGTCTACCACCGACGCTCTGCGACTAGCGTAAGAAAAAGTTTTCTTGGGTCTGAAGTTGACTCTCAACTTCCTACTACTCGGGACTTGGCTTGAAGTGGTCTGCCAACTTGCTTCACCTCCACTAAAGGAAGCAGTTTACTCGGCTTATATAGACTTTTGGCTACCCCAAAAGTCTCCAACAAACGTACTAATAACCATAAAATGCATTCACGGGAATCGTGTGAACCAGAGAGACTATTAGAAGATATTTCCTCAAGGTAAATATCTAGGTGCCATACACATGCCAGCCACCCATCGGCCAGGGGTGGGATTTGATGTGGCCATTATATAGACCTTTCAGAGCTACTTGTAGTATCACCCACAACCTGGAACTGTACTGACATCTACTATGACAGCGTGTCCTAAAATGAAAAAAATCAACCGATGAATTTGCCACACTCACCCAAATTAAAAATATCTTGCAAATTCAAAAACTGTAAAAATACCTTCCCAATTCCGATACTGTATACAATCATGGTCCTCATCTAGATTTTTTTCGTGTGCGAATTTGCGCACATCACAATGAAGAGCACACAGAAATTGTTGAGGTGCACGCCGTTGGTTGGCGGCTGCATAGAGATCAATGCGTCGATTCGGGGAGGATCATATCGTAAACTATCTGCATATATTAAGCGGCCAAACTATCGAGTTGACGTGGCAAAGAGGATGAACTTGGCAGAGTGCAACGTAAATTAAAGTATTAGCCTTGGCAGAGTGGAGGCCAATGAGTTTTCCGAACAGACCTGGAAGAAACACTCGACCAATGATAAATCGTACGGTTTCGCAATTGGCTTGACAATGATACGATATCTACGCTCCGGTACAAATTTACTGGATACCAACCCACATATCTACATTCTTTGCTGTGGAAAGCTACCGTGATCCACTACCTACACTAGAATGTCGATGGGAACCTTAAAAAGATATTTCAGGCCAAGCGAATAATAATAAGCTTGAGCCACAAGGTCACGGAGGAGCAGAACCGTTTCTGTTTTCTCCTTTCCTTCTCTTCGAACTTCGTTTAGATTCCCTTCACCAGAAGTTTCAGACGACGAGGTAAACTATTCCATCATTCCCCCCTTGATACAGGAGAGGTAATAACAACCAGGAGTCTGATTTGAAAAAAAGCGGATGTATGACGGAAGTGAGATGCACCAGAGCGGTGTTAAAAGTTTCTAGCTTTACGGTAAATTGTAGATAGAGGTCTTGATCTAGCTCCCTCTCTTCCCCTATGCTCCCCTGCTGCAGCTGATCCAGTCGACCAGTACCCGAAACTTTTGGGAAGATGTCCTTTGAGACACTTAACCTAGCCCTTCCGCCCACAGCGCAGCTTCGTTTCAACTCTACGCCCTCGGAAACTCCCTTTTCTCTCCTGGCCCTTACGCTTTTCTCATAGATTACCCTTCTTCTATCTCTCATGCTAGCAATTACGTCTAGGCTGTTATGCTTCGCCGACACCTGGAACTTCCCGTGTGTGAGGAATTAGCCTCGCCGATCCAGTGCCACAATTTTTACGCTCAGATGGACCCTCGTGTCGACCATGACGCTATTTGCAAGTCTGGAGATAACAAAAGCGTCGGGCACCGCCAGAAAACCATTCGAAACTTGTTCACTGTACATGCATTCAAGCCCGCTAGTCTCGCTTGTAAACGGGAGGTCATGTTCCTTCTCCCTGGTACTTCTTATTGCCCTGTGGATTTATTTGTTCTACCGACAGCCTATGGTGCTCCTCCTGATAAACTGACGGTGTAGACAACTGAAGTCTGCTCATCGCTCGTCCCTGGTTCGATACGCTACGCAGCGAAGAAGTTCACTGCAGCTGCCAAGCTAGCTGATGCTTCGGTCACATGCTTGGATAGTGTCTGAAACACACCTCCTGCCTATAGACACGGATCAGTCCCCAAATATCCAGTGGAATTTTGTTCCCCTTGCTATTGATACACTTGGTGCTTTGTCTACCAGTTTGCGACAAGTTATCGTCGACTGTGTCAAACAAATCACGTTTTGGTCTGCGTGTCAGATCAATCATGCAAATGGTCAAATATTACTGCGCCTTAGTTATGTTATTTGATATAGTGTTACTACTGCTCTGCCTGCTTCCATGCCGCGTCACGACGGGAGTGTTTCTCAACCTGAATAATCCGTAATCTCTCGTATGAAATTTGTTTAACGATTTCATCTTTAAAATGAATAAATGCATATTAATTTTTATACTACAGCGCAAGGAGGATCGGATAGTAACCAAACGGTTAGCCCATAGCTTGCAATATAGTCGGATCCTGCATCGGACACACGTAATACTAATACCTCAAAGTTATTCCTAATATTATCGGATTTTTCTTCAGTTCTGGAATGGGAAATTGTTTTCAATTACATGGTGCCATCGTAGTTTTCTGGAAAAAGCTACGATGGCTCCATGTAGTTGGCTTGGCACAAAGTGGTATGATCTTGTGGTTTGCACTAGTGCGTGGGTACAGTGCACAAGTTGCCCTGATGTCTTCTCACAGTGTAAATCCTTGATAAAGGTTACTGGGGTATAGTCTCAGGGTATTTGAGGTAGCTTCTGTGCTTAGTCGTTAGAGGATGATAATTCTTCATATTAAGCGAAAATTTTGGATGAGAATTAGATAAAAAATTACACATATCATTATTACTGTAATAGGTCTAGATGGAAATGAAATTATTTGCTGAATTTTTGTACTGCTTCCCCTTTGAAAAAGTGAACAAAATTTATCTAATTGAGTAAAATGAATCAAGATATTAGATATATAATCATATCCTTCGATACAAGCCATTAAAAAAATAAGTTTGAGAACTTCAGATATAGAATTGCTCCTTTTCCAACGGGTTGGAAGGATTAACTTAGACAGATATCTATATCAGTTTCTAGTCTTTTTATTCTGAGAATTGTATTAACACTACATATTATTGATTTATGTTAAAGAACACGATATATAGGTAGAGGGCTAAATAAATACTATATGCTAACCGCGGCAATTGAAGGAACATTAATATCGAGAATGGCACAATATGCTTTCGTAATCAGTTTTCCTTATTTGACAGCATCTCTAGAAGCTACTCTTTCACCAAATCAATATATTCAACACGACTCCTTGATAAATGTGAATATCAATACTTTTTAAGAAATATAGTATTTGAATTTAGAGAATCAATTTATAACCAACAATAATACCAATTCTTGAATAGTAAATGGCTGATTTTTCCTGTATCTAAAAAAAACGAAGGTCGAAATTTCAAATTTTCAAGATTTTTTGGGGATATGTAATTGCAGAGATTATTGAAACTTTTTTCAGCTAATCAACTCCTTCAAAATCAAATTCCAAAGATAAAATAATAAAAAATTGATAATTGAACCATTCAAAGAATTTAAAGAGGATTATTCGAAATAATTTATTCCCTCATCCGGGGCGATCGAGAGTTTTAGACATTTTGTAGGGTACAACCAATTACGTTTTCTTAAACCCCTGAATATTTTGGTCATCAACTGTGCAGCTTTACGTACATTAAAATTGAAATATCATAAAGTATTCACTATTGTACCCAGCTTAGGTCGCTCTTCAAAATTTCCAATAAATGTTTCCATTATAGAATCTTGTCCAGCGAAAATAATTTCATCAAATGTCTTCACAAAAAGAAATATTAATACTTAATTGAGAAAAACAAAATTATTTGAGGCATATAAAAAAACTAGTTTCATACTAAGATCAAAGAATGTACTATTTCAATGCATTTCGCA
Organism: Kappaphycus alvarezii; assembly: GCA_002205965.3. Classification (NCBI taxonomy): domain Eukaryota; phylum Rhodophyta; class Florideophyceae; order Gigartinales; family Solieriaceae; genus Kappaphycus; species Kappaphycus alvarezii. The sequence continues at coordinate 120,160 of NADL03000710.1, read as the reverse complement.
TTTAGATTTCCAAAAAACCATAACCAAAAATGATTTGTTCTAAACTTATCTGAGAAGTTCTCCCTTTCATATCTCATCGTGAGTATCTAGGATTTAAATACACCTATATGAAATGTACTGATAAATTGCAAGTTGTACATGTAACAATTTGTAAAATAATTCTATCTTGCATTTGAAAAAAACCTTCTGAATCAAGATGAGAACAGTCTGACGGAACTGTTTATCGAAACAGTCAAACCGTGAAAAAATTGTTCCTGTATGATATGGCATTGTAATAGATCGAGTCTACGTACTAGAGAAGCTGTTTAGGTCCGGTAGAACTCCACCCGAGAAAATACTGGGCGGCTTCTTACGAAGAAAAAATTAAATGGTTCGGTCCACAACTTGGAACGCAAGAACCCGATCGGTCCAGTACGCCGCTCTGAACCGCGGCTCGAACTGTCAAACTGCAGTGTATATGCTCGCAAGTACCATTACAACCAAGATTTATTATACTATGCAGTGCATAATATAAATTAAATCTAACAAAGATTGCTGATTTCGCCACTTGTACTTCACTTGTAAAAATTGTCGATCAAATCACTAAACCTAAGCCGTCAGTACGAATCAAGGACAACGAGGCAAGGCCTTTGGGAGTCAATTGCATTCCCATTCCGATCAAATGCACTTACCCATGTGTCAGCACATTTTATTGCGTACTACACGGAGATTACGCTACGGTTTCCCAACTATGTGGTTTCCGTGAAGAGCACAACATATTTTACGTTATCCGGCTAGTCTTTACGTTCAAAATAAAGCTACAGTCTCCGCGGCGTGCTGAGAGTCAGCAAGCCGAAACGCGTGAAGCACCCCGCATGCGGAGGCACATAGGCGATGCAGTTTGAACAGTGCTCTGAGGTCTCGGACCCCTTCCAGCAACGCCAAGTTGCGACGGTACCCCTTTACTTTGCTGCGTAGAAATGCCTTCGTGAAGGTAGCGTTACCCATGCAGAGCGGTTACTCTAGGGCACAGTGTCTACAGAGCGCAAACTTGCACCGGCCTCTTTATTCCAGCCTTGAATATGGTCAATTTTTTATCTGATCAGTGACCTGCTAGCCTACCCGGTCACCGAACAAATTACCACTACCTAAGGTGTCGACTTTCGCTGGGCGCATTTCAGACTTTACTGCCTCAAAGTGGGTATTTCCTTTGGTCTGGGACGTTCTATACTTCTCACTCTCCTTTCCTGTCCGGTCGTGCGTTACTTTTCTTTATCAGCCTCCTTGAAGGAACTTGATCTCCCGCAACATACTCCGTTTATTGTTTTTGTTACTTATCCTATAAATAAAGTGCGAGGCAAGTTACTATAACACAAATTGGGACAGACCTCTGCCCACATTTATGTAGGGTATATTTGACTATTCTAATCCGTCTACACTAACCTAGACTAATATAGAATACAGACGAACTAGCCGCCTTCAGATTTACTGTTGATACCAACAGCCAGTCGTTGAGTTGCAGTTGCCTAATACAGTGCATCAACATCGAATAAATGTCAACGCAGTTGGTTTCCAGACAGTTTCAAATCGAATCACGGTACGGTTTTTCGCTCAGCTCATGTCGGTTCAGCTCTACTGTGGTCTTTGACCGGTGCAGTACGAAGGCTTCCGATGCAGACTTGGTCTCCCTATTTTTCGTGTCGGTCCGGTCGATTGTGCCGTTTTTATGAGGCGGTTCAGTTTTCAATTAGTGTACACATAACTGGTCCGTTTTTTGTCCTAGTTTTGTAAAACGAGGTCGGCGTGAGATATTTTCTGACGCTATTTAGTTGGTTACATTCCATTTTCAAATACAGAAGTTCGGTTTGACATTATTTAGGGTCCGGGTCTTTTTTTAGGGTTCATAAACGGCGTTGACCAAAGAGATTCAAATTAATTAAGAAACTTTTCATTTTTAAAGAAAGCAATATTGCATCACTGGAATGACGAAAAAATGAACGATAAATACGAAATATATCCAAATGTGTAATCAGTAAAATCAGCAAGGGTTCAATCACAATTTTGTAGAATAAATTTCATTTTTTCTTAGTTTCAACCATAAAAAATATAAGTTGTAGTGCCAAAACGATGACACTGGCTCGCAAAAACTTTGCTCCATTTCCCAAAGGTCAACTGGTTCCGTAAGCTTAGCAGTTTTATTACTAATGGGTGACCGAATATAGAAGGTAAAAAATCAGTATACAGAGCTATCTCATGCCACCCTTCGACCACTTATGTTTGAGAAAGTATTTGTTGTGTCTCACTTTACAGACCTTACAACTTTACACGCATTGACTGCATCTTCTGTACTGTAGATTCAAACCACTGTTAACCATACAACCAGGGCTAATAGGCATTTTGTTGTCATTAAACTTTCCTTTCAGTTCTCAACACAGGATTTGACTCCTTTGGTACACTTGGAATAGTTACGGGCGAGTTGCACACTGTGATATTATACCATTACTATATCAATCAAAAGTCGCCTTGCTATTCCATGCCACCTAGACCAATGTACTTCTTACATCTTGGCAGAGTATGCCACCCTTGCCGACTAGAATTCTGAAAGCCGTACTTACGATACCATCAGGGCTGTTTTGCGGGAACATCTTTGAATTCGCTACTGTCAGACAGCATTTTCCTTTAGTTTAAAGCTATCTTCAGTTCTATATAAACCCTGCTTTGGAGCGTCCGGCTTAACCCAGCTAGCCTCAACCAAAGTCTCAACCACAGTTCTACCTTGACCTGCTCGCGTGCGCTTAAAACCCCACATCGTGGTAGCATCGCAAGCAAGTTTTGCCTCATTGTGCGTTTTTAAAATCCGCCAGTTGGGATAAAATCTCTACTAGATTTATCTCAGCTGCCCGATTGCAAACAGAAACTTTCCTTTTGTTTTTCACTCTTATACTTACGCGGTAACCCCAGTGTCGTACAACAGGAAGTCCAAGGGCCGCCCTCCGTCACCGTCAGAGTACGACTCAAAAGACCTCGCCGACTTTCGTTCCCCGCCCACCTCGCCATTCTTACCAATTAGCGAGGAAGAAGATCCCAAGACCCCGCCACGTCCGTCGACTCCGGGAACCCCGATCGTCCTACTCAGCCCCGAGGAGCCCAAGAAAACGACGACTACTTGCCAAGATCTTGTCTTACCCCGAGCACTTTCAGATGCATCGCTCCTTGTTAGGATCGAAGAGCCTCGCACCCCTTTTCGATCGTTTGCCCTACCCCCATCGACCGTTGTTCGACCCTTATCCCCCGTTCCGAGGAAGCCGTTGCGTCCGACCGTCCTCAACACGTCAAGGCCACTGAAAAGTTCAAGGGCTCCTCCGAGAAGGCTTCAAGTGCTGCCGGACGCCGCCTTCGTGTCCACTCAAGGTGGTAAACCATCTAATCCATTAGGAGAGGCCCTCGAAAAGTCCGTGGATAAACAAGAATCAGAAGTTCTCTCCGTTCCATTGTCGTCATTGTCAAGTCACCTGCTCCAGTCGCGTTCAGTACTTCGAGCACCTCCGTTCCCGCCGTCACATCCGCCGTACAAGCAAGGAGGAGAACAAGTGCAAGGACTGCAACATTGAGGTGTTCAGTGAACGAGACCTTGTTCGCCATCAAAACGGGGCCCAGCATCGACTCACAGCCGTGATTCGCGAATATTTTCTTTAATTTCTATTAGAATTACTTGCTTTGAGTAAAAAGGAAAATAGAGCACCAAGTTCATTTTTCAATCGACTTCGTGTGTGTGTTGTGCTCACCCTGCCGCTGTGATTGCAATTTTTCCGGTGCTGCTCCCAGATCCTTGTGGTAGGACTTACAATTGTAAGTCATCCGCACCTGGACAGGACAACCACCGCAAAGCTAGAATCGGAAGAAGGGCTCCTGTAACGCCCCCGACGTGACTGACGTCAACCTTTGTGTCAGAAAAGAAACTTTTGGTAAGTGCTCCTGGCGGATTTGAACCCGCGACCACTTCATCAGGAGCTGCTTACACTTAGCAGATAGGTCAAAATGACCTAAATTTGAAGGTGTAAGGAGAGACAATCAGGTTATAAATCAAAAGTTTTTCAAAAATCATTTTTCCGTTCCTCGTGCCTTGCACCGAGCTCCGGCACGCCGATATCCTTGTCCAACAGCCCCCAACCCGGAAGGCACAACGTTGCGCCCCCTTGCCTGTGACATCACTTCCTTCTCACCGTTTAAGGCCGCAGTTCGCGCCAAAGCGACCAAGGTTGCCGGAGGCGCTGCTGAATTGGCGGCCCGCGACAAGGTTACAACTCTGGACGCAACATCGCCCGACGCCTCCCCGCTCCCTCAACTGGCCCATCTTCTGCGCCTTACACGCCGAAATTGACGTTCCGACCTCTGGCGTTTGATTCCCTCGGTGCCCCTTCCCCTGGAACTATTGCCCTTATCGAGGAGTTAGTTCCGCGGATCGCGTCCAAGTGTCACTCGACAGTTGGCATTGTCTGCTGCAGTATCTACCAGCGACTGAGTTGCACCCTCTGGTCATCCATCGTTGAAGCCATCCTGTCGCGAGCCTTGATGCGCATGGACGACGAAGTACATCCGGTTAGATCCTAACCGTATAATTAGGACGTGCGCAGTCCCCAGTAGATACTGAACGCATTAAACTTCTTTATCTTGGCATTTTGAAAACTAGCTTGCTGGAGGCTTCGTATCTTGGAAAGTCAGCCCAAGAACCATCTAGGAGACTCTCTGTTCCGCCAGGTGTTACGGAAATCGTGTACACGTATCACCACGAGTAAAGTCGGAAATTTCTCTCAAATACCGGGCCAAACACCGTTACTGCCTTTGTGAACCTAATCACTATGGATCAGCCGCAAATCACCTTAGAGTCCCTTATGCAAATGGTGCTTCAGTTGCAACAGAATCTCGAGCATGCCAATAACCAGATTGGGGCACACATATCAGAGCTTTCTACTGTAGCGCAAAACGTATCCTCCTCAGAATATGAACTCGTAAACGCCCGAAACCAGGACAGTTCGTCAGGTAATGCACCAGTGGATAGTCAGTCTGGCCCAAGAAAAACAAGCTAACTAAATTCACTGGGAAAGGATCAATTGGCAGTTGGTGTGTTCAGATGGACAACTGCATCGGAGCAAATGATAGAAATGGATCCCTACACATAGCACTCAGCTACTTGGCTAGAAATGACCATGAATGGTGGATGGTCCACTCCAGGACAGCAGAATGGAAAGGAATAAATTCTCGGCAGACCCTGAAGGTTGCTTTGATGAGGCATTTTGAAACCTTGAACAAAGAGGAGACTGCTCGAGACAAGCTTTCTCGTTGGAAACAAGTCAAAGATGTTCCCACTTTCAACAAAGACTTCAACAAAATTATACTGGACATACCCGATATTTGAAATAAAGAACAGATAGATCGTTCCTCTTGCAGCTTAAAGCCCTGTATCTGGAAGGCGTTGTGAACCAAAGAATACGTCAAGGTTTCCGATCTAATGAGGGATGCTGAGCAAGTAAAGTCGGCCTATCGGCGTTCTGGACCCAGTAACCTCCCAAAGCCTTCTAGATGAAAGAATGGAAATGAACACTCTTTTGCTGGAACCAGCAGGACAGTACCGATGGAAATTGGGAACGTAGAAGTCATACCGGGCTGAAAAGAAACACTCCTAAATTACATAATCTTGACAAAGAAGAATGTGAAAGATGTATGCGCGTAGGTCCCTGTCTCAGGTGCAGACAGAAAGGCCACATGGCCAAGAACTACCCAAAAGCCCGGATGAACTGATTGAAGGTCCCCAGTCAGTTCCGGTCATTGAAAACCCATTAAAATCATATTATTAGACAAAGAAACTCAATATTTTGTCATTGAATCGAACAGTAAGGTTCATCGTGTCCACCATCAGATTGAATGCCACGTTCAATGAAACATTCTCCCTGCATTCGAGAGAAATCACAAGGACTTTCTCATTGTCAAAGATATAATTGCTAGTGGACCAGAAAAAATACTCATAGATCCTGTTGGTGAGATAAACTTCTGGAGTCATTCATTTTGCAGGAAAAACAAATAAAGACCCGAGATTCCAGAGAGCTTGCTGAAATGGCAAACTTCGAAATTGTTAAATGCGATCAGCGTACATATTTCCGCCTCCACGGAATCTCTTTACTTTGGGGTAAGCCCATTGAAGCGTTATGATTCAATTTTTGCGAAAGAATGGTGCGCCTTGCATGGGCAAGAATTAATTGCCTTAATAATGAGTTGAAAATCGATCATAAGGTAAATTCATTCATAGTTATTGCTGATGATGCCGTAGTGAGTCTTTTTGTATCTTTCAATACCATAGTTAGTGATTCCGATGAGAAAAAAAAGTTATTTGCAGTTTTACTTAGACCTTTACATTCTATTCAACCAAGAGCACCAGTATACCTCGAGAAATACATAAGGGTTTGAAAAAATTTGCTGATGTGTTTCCAGAGAAGCTCCCAAGAGATTTGCAACCGAGAAGGAAATAGAAGTTTGAAATAGAATTAAAGGAAGGAGCAAAACCACAGGAGAAAGTTCTATACTGACTTTCTGACAAATAAATGTCAGAACTCCGAAAACAGTTGGACAAACTACTAGAAGCTGAGTTTATAAGACCTAGGAAGAGCCCTTGGGGAGCTGCTATTCTATTCGTGAGCTATAAGAATGATAGTCTACGGATGTTTGTGGATAACAGAGCCTTAAACCGGCTTACTGTAAAAAACAGCCATCCCTTACGACGAGACGACGACATTTTCGACCAGCTTAAAGGAGAAAAGTTCTTCAGCAAATTGATCTGAGATCTGTTTATCACCAAATTAGACTAAACGAAGAATCGATTCTATTTACCGCCTTCAGAACATGATAGGGGCACTTTGAATTTCTTTTTCTGCTGTTTGGACTCACTAATGCCTAGCAACTTTCATGAACCTAATGAATGATATTTTCAAGGATCAGCTCGACTTATTTGTGATCTTATATCTGGATTATATTTTGACCTACAGTAAGACAGGGAAGTATCACTTGGATCATGTATTCGAACTGCACTCTAAACCCTCAGAAAAGAAAAGTTGTTTGGTAAATTATCTAAATGTGTTTTTCGAGTTACAGAAATGGAGTACCTGGGACACATAATTTGTCAAAGTGGTATTTTTGTTGATCCAAAATAAGATAAGTGCAGTCATGGAATGGACGATACCAAATAATGAGCAAAAGTACAGTGTTTTCTTGGATTTGTCAATTATTACCGGAGATTCATAAAAAGGTTGTTCAATTCATGCAAAAACTCTGCCAAAATTGACGAAAAACGTGAATTTCCAATGGATGCACACTTAAGATGATGCCTTCAAAGTACTCAAGCAAACATTTTGTAGCGCACCGGTTCTCAGAAATTTCGACGCCACACTGCCTATCTACGTAACCGCTGATACATCACAATATTCAACTGGTGCAGTGCTGGAACAGAAAGAATTAGGTTCTAAAAAGGCCGGTCGCGTTTGCATCCAGGACCCTTAATGATGTGGACCAAAACTATGCGGCCCATGAAAGGGTACTCTTGGCCATTCTAGATTCCCTAAAGTGGTGGAAATACTATCTTTATGGTAATTTATTCACCATTCACTCGGACTGCTATCCCCTAAGATACCTAGAAACCGACGAGAACTTGTCCCCGAGACAAGTGAGATGGCTGCAAAGATTAATTAATTTCGACTTCAAGATGTTCCCCATCTCATGAAAAGCAAATGTAGTGGTGGACGCACTATCGAGGCAACCACAAGATGTGCCGTCACCTGATCACCGAAACAATTCATTACTTCAAGAAGTCATTACCAAGACATACTGAAAATCTAATAACATTTCAACCATATCATTCACGAACACTGAGTTAGTGGGGTTGGCAGAAGATTATATTAGGGATGAAAACCTCAGAACCCATTATCAAGATTCTAAAGCTCCCCTTCAGCGTCGAGGTATGCTTCTACTTAGAAACAAGAAGATCTGTGTACCAGAAAGAAATTTTGGAGTCAAGCTTCTGCATGACTATCATTGCACACCTAACACGGGACACCTAGGAATAAGAAAAACTATCAACAGAATATCACCAAGGTTTATTGGAAAAATTTAAGATCGGATTTAATTCGATTCGTACGTTCCTTCCAATGTCAAAGAACCGAAGCAACCAGTCAGAAGCCCGCAGTTCTTTTACAACCACTAAATCCACAGAAAACAAAATCGACCCACATAGCCATGGATTTCATCACACCTCTCCCAAATAAAAAATAAAATGATATCCTGTTTTATTATATCCAATTACACTCTATCTATTTGAAAAAAGTTATGCTTACTATTTATAAATCAAAAGCGGCTCGTAAAATAATGATATATCTGCAAAATGGAACTATCGGTAGTCTGATTTTTAGTTTCCCAGTGCCAGCTATCATCAATGGACCCCCGCTACGGCTAATATCAAATAAAGATTCTCCCTACCTCATCATCACACATGCTTCGATGTAAAACTTTATAATGAGACTTACTTTGGTAAAAAAGTTCTGTAAGAATCGCGATTCGGGTAGCTACTATCCGCTTACATTCCCTATGGTATGCTGAATCTTCACAGGTTCTGTAGAAATCGAAATTATTCTTCATAAACTCATCAACTGTTCCAAGATTTTTTATGCGTTAACGGAATGACTAGCATTGTTCTTTTTTTCTGTTGCATTAAGACCTCTTGAGGTAAATTTATACCGTTACACGGAATAAAATTTTTGGCTTCCAGTATTTTTGTTAAATAATTTTGATAATTACTCTATATATCTAGGTATGAAAATCCGAAATAATCACCTTTGAAATCTCGAGTACTCTTCAGCTCAGATGGCTCTAAGTATTTTAAAATTACATAAACTACTGATATGACGAGGATATTATCACATTTCGTACTTTAGAAAATAGAGCTTTTTGATTTTTGGAAGACTTTTTTTATATCATAATATACAAATTTCGCCATTAAATAGCTGTCAATTTTTTTAAAATTTTCTCAAGCGTTCAAGTAAAATCACAGAGTTTTATACTCTGTACAAATTGAAAGTTACCAAATTAAAATATATTTCATTCCCTTTCTCATTTTCGCAGTAGGTAGTTTTACTCAAATACGGCCCTACAGTGTTAAATACTTGAATGACAATGTAATTTCTGCGTATATGCTGTCATTTTCTGAAATTGAGTCGAATGTTTTACAATAGCTATTCAATATCTGATTTGACCTATAAAATAGAATGAATGTTTTGACAAACTCTTTTCAATTAGGAATTTTTGAACCAAAAATTACTACAACAGTAAAAGCGTCACTGAAAAGGAAAATAGGAACAAGCTTAGGCCAGAGCAACTGAAATAGACAAAATAGCCGATAAGTATCTTACTTTTTTATGGATATATTGAAAACTCATTAAATAGTAAAAGCAAAGGGAGAACAATGCAAAATTGGTACGGGAATGAAAAAATGACGAACCACAGAAATAAATGAAATTAGCTTAGCTAACTAATTTGTGTAATTTACAATAACATGTTGAAAACTACGGTAGAAAAGTAACTGTGTATATGGGGGGTTAATTTACTGTGGTAGATATGTGGGTTGGTATCCAGTAAATTTATACTGGAGCGTAGATGTCGTATCATTGTCAAGCCAATTGCGAAACCGTACGATGCGTCGAAAGCTGTGGATGGTACTCCAATCTACCAGAAGGTGGCCAGCCAGCAAACAAGCGGCATTGGAGGTTACTGTCAAATCGGAGTGCCGCTGTAAAAGAATGGCTCTAACCTTCGAAAACCGTTCCATTGCGCGGGTGACAACGGTTCTCGCGAGTTCCTTGACGACGGAGAACGCCGCCGGATGCCAACCTCCAAGCGTTGACATGGGAACAGGAACCAGCCTGTTTCTCCCAGGCAGCTCAGCAAGGAACCCTTGGTATTTCCGCTGCTTCTCTGCGTGAGCTGCGTTGAGGCTTGTGAGTGGGTTGAAAGCCCTGGCTCTTGCGTGGGAGGGAGCGAGCGGGTTGAAAAAGGTTACGTCAAAGTAATCCGTGCCACCGCCGGCTCCTATCGCCCTGATATCCGGCCTCGTCCTGTTTTGGTAGTGTAGACGAGGTTCGATGAATGGACGTCGGGCGGCTCTTGCAAGGTCGTTCCCCAGTAAACTCACCTGGTTGTTATGGCAAGTATTCCGCTCGCAGCCAAAGCGACAATGTAGCAAGTAACTTAGTGTGGCTTTTATTGAAAATAAACTCCAGGAACTGTACAGTGCTCAATTTCAGTTACATCGTAGGTTTTCTCTTTATCACAGGTCATGTGAGTTTAAAAAATATAATTTAATGCAATCGAAAGTATTAAATTCTTTTGGTTTTAAGGTTTTACTATAGCACTCACAACCTTTCCATTACTCACAGTAAACCAACTCAACTTAGCAGGAAAATTACGTATACCAACCCATTCAAGTAAACCCAATTTACCACAATGTACAGTAAGTGATTACCCTTTTTACAGTAGTCCTAGTCTGCGATTGCTCTTAGCAGGAAATTACGTATACCGACACATTCAAGTAAACCCAATTTAACCCAATTTACCCCCTATAGCATTGTAGAGGTTATTTTAAATTATTATAGATCACTGGAAGTTTTTGGTACAATTTGAATTGTAGAACTCTAAAATGAGAAAAATAATTTTTGTTACGAAATAGTGATATTAACAAAGAGCTTTCTCCTCAATTTTAGTATTTTGACAAATTCTTTTCTGTTTGCCTAGGGGTTTGATTATGAGTGACTAATTTTCTCTGAGAGATGCAGAGAAGGAAGTTTGAACTTGTTAATATAATTTTCGCCAAACAGGGGCGGAGGGTTGAAAAGGGGCAGGGCAGTGACCAAGGGGGATGGAAAAGGAAGAAGCCGTAAACTTGGGTCTTGGTAAGGTTGAGCTGGAACCCGAATGGACCTCCTTCAGGCTGGATGAAACGGATGGCGGCGACGGCCTGCGACCGAGGCATGTTCACCGATGAGTACAAAGAAGAACCGAGGTGCTGATAGATGCGAGTGCAAATCGTAGCAGGGAAAGGTTGGTACTGGGTTACAACACACAGTACTCTAATCGAGAAACAAGGTGGTGGCCGAGGGTGCTGCATTTAAAGTATCGGAAGAGATGGGCTGGAAACAAAAGCCCCGGTCGCGGAATGGGTTTTGGACGTGGGGGACTAGGATTTGGCTTTATTTCATTATGTCCTTCCATTACAAGAAAAGGGAGGCCGAGCTCCAGATGTGTTTTGGAGGGCGGTGATCACATTGATACACCACGATAAAAGGCCCTGCGGCTTTCGGTCATGGAGCCCCGTCCCAATGGCCAACATCGCAAGAGGCCAGACATCAAGGCTATAGGGAGCACCGGAGGGGCAGACTTTTTCGACGATACATTCGTTAATCTACTTGCTCCTCCAACACACTGGCCAGTTGCTTCAACCCCTTGACATCTCTGAACGCCGCGAAAGCGTCAAAGTTCAGGAGGTATCAAGGAATTCATTACCACGCATGCCAGGTCCTGACTGATCCCAGTGCCGATATCTACTCTTGGCGGGCGGCACCCGGACGATTTGCGGTGCTGATAGACCTGGATGGGCACGTCGCCGTACGCGCCGTGGAGACCTTCGGGCGGGTGCGGTCTGTCCTTATGCTAAGGGGAAATTTTGGGTTATTATAATGCATGAAAGATGTGGTCGGTTATATCTACACCGCTAATGCGGTTTGCGGGATAAGTCGTCACTTGGGGGGAAACTTTTGGGTGTTTTACTCTTTACTCCTTACTTTTTTATGCTAAGACAAGCTGCGGCGACGGTTTCGTCCCAAGCAGCATGCCTTACGGCTGGCCCCACACCAGCCCTGTGAGGTCTTAACTCATGACTCTGACTCATTTTCAGACGTTCTTTTACACAGATCTGCCCCTCCTAGTCTACCGAAAATAGCCGTCCTGCAACCCCAATCAGTAAAGCAACCTAATTTCCCTCCCCTACGATAAAAATGGACTAGATTCAGTTCGAAACGGATTTCCCATTTGGTAGAAGGAAACAGAGGGGAATTGAATGCTGTTTTAAAAAAGGGGACACGGGGTGTTCGTTTACTGATACAGGGAAGCCGGCTGATACCCAGTCAACCTGTATGGTTACAGTGAGTTGTTTTACATGGGGGGAAGGTGTGGGTGTTTTACTCTTGGAAGATACATCTGATCTTTTTTTTACAAGTGCTGTTGCTGTAGGCAGTGTGCTCGAACTACCAAAATTATCTTTCTCTTCTGTTTTGAAGCAGGATCACGCCGCCTTAGCTGTCCACTAGACTGTTATCGCACTGTAGCATGAGTATTGAGCAGACAAAGCCAACGGGTTCTAGTGTACTATGAGAAAGTTTTTCTTTTTGCCTTCATGGGATGCCTGCTCGCCGGCATTGAGCCGGCACTGTAAGCAAGGTCATTTACTGTAGTGTTACCCATCAGCGAGGACTTATCCCGCATAACGTATTAGCCTCGTGGATATAACCGACCACATCTTCCATGCATTAAAATAACCCAAAAATTTCCCCTGCTGGGATGCAGGCCCGCCAGATCAATACCCGCCGCGTGCCTGGGTAGATATTATTGGTCTTCCCCCTGACACTTGCTTTAGGGGCTTTCGTTTCTTGTAAAAGATTTCCACACATGGGTAAGTACTGTTGGCAAGACCTCAGAATCGACAGCGCAGGTTGCAAATGTATTTGATAATTTTCGGCCTAATATGAAAAATTGGAAATTTGAGGTACTCGATCCTCCCCCGTCGGGATTGATATCTATGGCGCCTTGGGCGACGACGGCAAGGGTTTACTCCGCCGCCTTGCTTCCTTCTCTGCTTCCCTCGGGGTTCCTACCCTCAACAGGAGCTCCGCGACTTCGTTACCCGTTTTACGTTTAGTCTCCAAATAATGCAGGCGCGACAGGTTTCTACCCGCCGCTCGCATCCGTAGTTAATTTATGAATACCCTCCGCACGCCTCTGTGCGACATTGTACAACCCATAAAGATTTACCACCACTATTGATAAGAGATATTGGACGGACATCTCCTTAAGATGAAGATGTTCCATGCATAGGTACGAAGGGGCGCGCAGTAAGGCCAAAAATTTAAACTTCCCATGCAGGGTTTGAGCCCGCGATCTTCCCGGTGAAAGCGGGACATCCTCACCACTAGACCAATGGGAAACCGCCTCACGATCACTCCAGTGGTGGATTTCAGTTATTTATTCGACTCACCCGCCGTTTTAGCAGGTCGCCCGACGACTCCCCGCTCCATCGACTGGCCCATCTTCTGCGCCTTACACGCCGAACTTCACGTTTCGACCTCTGGCGTTTGATTCCCTAGGTGCCCCTTCCCCTGGAACTATTGCATTTATCGAGGAGTTAGTTCCGCGGATCGCGTCCAAGTGTCACTCGACAGTTGGCATTATCCGCCGCCGTATCTACCAGCGACTGAGTTGCACCCTTTGGTCCTCCATCGCCGAAGCTATCCTGTCCCGAGCACCGATGCGCACGGACGACGAAGTACATCCGGTTAGATCTTAACCGTATAGTTAGGACGTGCGCAGTCCACAGTAGATACTGAACGCATTAAACTTCCTCCTATACTGAACGCATTAAACTTCCTCCTTCCTCCGAGTCCACAGTAGATACTAAACGCATTAAACTTCTTCTTCTTCTTCTTCTTCTTCTCTTCTTCCGACCAAAACCGTCGCGGCCTCACCCGGCCCCGTACAAGCCCCCAAACGCCCCAACGGGGGCACACCCTCCTCCCCCCCTGCCGCTCCCCGCACCGCCGCTGGACACACACCGGACCTCACACTCCGCTCCCCGGGCTCTTCCCCGTCGGCGTCAAAACGCCGATGCCCCGCAACTGAAGAAGCCCAGGCGTCGGAAATCCTCATGGTGCCCAACGCACCACCGGCGCCCAGGGCCGCTCTCCCTCCCACCGTCGCCTCCGCGGCAACAATGGGTAACGAGTCCGCACCGCTCGTTTCCATGTAGCCAATGATGGCTGGCGTACATGGTGCGGAGGAGCCCCACCATCAGGCAACAGGCCAGTCGGCCTAACTCCGCTCCTCCCCACCATGGATTCGGTCCACCCCATGGAATCGGACCCCACGCCGCATGATACATCGGCGTCATTCCCCTTGCCCACTCCCCTGGAAATCCTCTCAACACCCTACCGCGACAGGGATATCTTCCAAGATATTCCCGCCCCCTGCCTCTCGCGATTTATCCTCCTGTTTATCAAGTTGGTGAAAGCTGCGGCGAACGCTCGTGGGGAAGACGCCACTCAACGAGCATTCCTTCACCTCCACATGCTGCCCACGGCTGTCCTCCGTCGCTGTCTTCGAGGAGAGCGCGGATGGCGGGACCCCAAGAGCCAACGGATCGCCCTCCGAGAGCGCCTCCGTCGTGCGCACACGGGCTCACAGTGGGGAGCACTATGGGCCGAAGCTCTCGCAGCACACCAAGCACGGCTTGAATGGTGGGAACGAAACACGCTGTATGCCCCAACGGTCCCCGGCGACATCGGGCGCGCCCGTCGTGCAGAGGCCCTTTGCGCTGATGCGCGATACGGTAAGGCCATGCGCGCCCTCCACAATGGCCCGCTCGCCGACTTCAACGACCCGGCGACGATTCAGCGGCTCAGGGATCTGCACCCGACCCCGCCGCGCCCTGTCTCGCTGCTCCCGGAAGGACGACTCCCGCCGCCCCCGTGCATCACTGAGGCCGCTGTGGAACACGCGGTCCGCGGCGTCCCGCGGGACACCACCGCCGGACCCGAACGAACGCCGTCCCGCTGGTTCCACCTCTTGGTTAAGACTCGCGTCAGTCCTGAGGCCGGCGTGACCGGTCTGCACGTCCTGACACAGCTCGTTTCCCGGCTCGCACGAGGGGAACTCCCGGACGCTGTGCTACCCCTCGTGGCAGCGGCGACGCTCCTCCCGCTGCAGCCGACTCCCGACAAGGTCCGCCCGATCGCCATCGGGTCTGTGCTTCGCAGGATAGTGACGAAGGCACTGCTCCCCGCCGCAATAGCCGATTCACACTCGGTTCTGTCGCCGCATCAGACGGCCAATGGTGTTAAAGCCGGGTTGGACTCTATTGTCCACGACACCCGCACGACACTACGCCGCTTCTCCGCCACCCCGAACGTCGCCACGGTCCTCATAGACGCCAACAACGCCTTTAACCGCGTTGATCGGCAGTCTATGCTGGACCACCTACCAATGCTCGCCCCCTCGCTAGCCCGCTTCGCAAACATGATCTATGGCCGAATGCAACCGCCATTGCTTGTCCCGAACCGGGATCGCACCGTCATACCAAGTGCCCAGGGCACCCAACAGGGTGACCCGGCCAGCATGTTGTTGTTCTTGCTACCGATTCAACCCCTCATCCGTCGGGTTGCTGAGATCCCCAACATTGCTCTCTGCCAATGGTACGCCGATGACGGCACTATCGTCGGGAACCTTGGCGCCATCCGTCAGGCGCTCCGGCTCCTTGCCCGAGATGGTCCCACGGTTGGGTTCCACGTCAACCAACGGAAGACACGCATACATTGGCCTCACGTCATGCCGCCGGATCGAGCAGCCCTCTTAGCGGAATTCCCTCTCGCAGAATGCTCGCGGGACGGCTTTCCGCTTCTAGGGGCCCCCATTGGGAACAAAACGTTCACGGAGAGTTTTCTCCGATCTAAGATTGCTCAGTGCCGCCGTACCCTGGACCGCCTCCTGCTGGTCCGCGACGCCCGCGCCCGGTTCCACATGCACCGGATCTGTGCCTCTGCATTCCTCCTATCGCATGCATTCAAGCTCTCAGACCCGCGCTTAGCAGAGTCCGCCGCAGAAGAATTTGATGATCTACAACGGTCATCATATGAAAAGTTACACGGCATAGCTCTCACGGACCGAGCCTGGGACCAAGTCTGCCTCCCCATGCACCTCGGAGGCCAGGGCTTCGAAAGCATCGCCACGTGCCTCCACGGCGCTGCCGCCGCCAGCATCATTGATGCTGCGCCGGCACGGCAGCGAACTTCCGCATACGCCACGCCGCGAGCTTGTGCACTTGCTTCTGGCCGCTTCCGCGGCGACCGGTCCTTCCTCCTCCGTCAGGCTGGGCCTTCTCTCCGCCGTTTCGCCCTCTCCATCCCCGGAATAGTCGACCTTTCCACCCTTGACCCTCAAACTCTAGCTGCTTCACCCACCAACACACTAACCCTTCTCAAACGGGTGCAGCAAGAGGCGCGGGCAAGGGTACATTGGCATGACGACTCCTGGGAGAATGCCCCAAACCCGACCGCCCATAGCGACGCCAACATTCGACATCGCATCCGTGGCCTAGCGTTCCGCCGCAGCCCTGCTGCGGCGTTTCTCTTCGCTCACCCCACGGCAGCTACGAAGGTCCACACTACACACTGGCAGACCATGCTCCGCCGTCACCTCGGACTGCCAGTGTACGATGACTCCATGGCCCTCAACTGCCACCACAGTGACCACCCCTTGGACACCCTCGGGGATCACGCCGCCGACCTCTGCTGCCCTGGTTTCGGCCGTCGTCACCGCCACAACTCGCTATGTAATGCGATTGCGACGCACGTTACCCGCGCTGCGGGTCTGGATACTCGGCAAGAGGTTCCGTTCCTCGTCCCGGGCACTGAGCTCCGCCCCGCCGATATCCTTGTACAACCACCACCAACCCCGGAAGGCACAACGTTGCGCCCCATTGCCTGTGACATCACCGTCGTTTCACCGTTCAAGGCCGCAGTTCGCACCAAGGCGACTCAGGTTGCCGGAGGCGCTGCTGAACTAGCGGCCCGCGACAAGGTTACAACCCTGGAACGCAACATCGCCCGACGACTCCCCGCTCCATCGACTGGCCCATCTTCTGCGCCTTACACGCCGAACTTCACGTTTCGACCTCTGGCGTTTGATTCCCTAGGTGCCCCTTCCCCTGGAACTATTGCATTTTCGAGGAGTTAGTTCCGCGGATCGCGTCCAAGTGTCACTCGACAGTTGGCATTGTCCGCCGCCGTATCTACCAGCGACTGAGTTGCACCCTGTGGTCCTCCATCGCTGAAGCTATCCTGTCTCGAGCACCGATGCGTACGGACGACGAAATACACCCTGTTAGATCTTAACCGTATAGTTAGGACGGGCGCAGTCCACAGTAGATACTGAACGCATTAAACTTCTTCCCCAGTGCAGTGTACACTATAGATACTCAATGAAGTAAAGATTCTCAAAAACAGCACGTGCCTCACATATGTGGCAAATCATGCTTCCCCACTCCCCCAAATCCCACCACTTCCCCCCTCTCCCTGCGGCCGCCGCACCCTTTCCGTCTCCCGCGCGGGCGCCCTCTCCGCCTGCATGGACCGGGCAGACGTCTTCCCCCTGGATGCGCTTGCCATACGAGGTCGTCGCATTCCGCCTTCCACCCCGACCATCCAACTTCAACGATTTTGACGTCGAACCTCAAATATGAAGATGTATTCGAAAATTACCGCGGACTTGGTGGAAATTAAAATTGCAATGCAATGTCGCAGCTATGAATTTGCACGCACTACCAGCAATAAAATAAAATCTGCTTGATAAAATATTGAAACTGAATGTGGAGGACGAAACGAATCCCGTGTCGAAAAATGTTTCATTTAAAAAGGACTAAAAATCTCAAATTTTAAGTGGATAATGAAGATATACTGTGAATTTGGATTCATAGGAGGAATTTATTTAAGGATTTAGTTCTTGAAATAAAATAGATGGGAAGAGTTGTTTTGAAAAATAGGTGATAGATGAATAATACAGGGGTTTTTAGAAAGGATCGCTTTCCTACAGATAGTACCCGGTGTCTAACAACAACACATTCCCCTGAAGACGAACTTCCCCATTGTTCCAACTCTGTTTCTGTTATGTTTATTTGCCTTATTGCTGCAATATAAGACTTTTCTAGAAGATAAGGATACAGACGATTCCAACATGATATTCCAAAAAGTAAATTCGCTTCACTGTGAATCGACTTCGTACTATGGCTTTATACGTATATCTTATAACATTAAAGTCTGCTTGAATACCATATTCTTCCGTAACCTTTCTGAATCTCTAAAGATTGAAGAAGAGTATGTTATATACCAACTCATCTGGGAGGTGCCAGATAAAAAGATGTCTTGAAAAAGAAGAAACGCAATAAAAATAATGAGTCTCTGTATGAAAAATGTGTTCCATGTAGAGCTTAGAAGCATAAACAGATGCTTACAATGAAATAAAGAATAGCTTGTGCATCATTTGTGTCATTGGAAATATTTCAAATCCAAAACGATATACTCTCACTACCAACCGTTTGCTGTGTATGATTATGTACGGGATGTATGGATATACACAATGCAATGTAATCTCTTGATGGACTTCTGCTCCCATTTCTCTGTGTTCAAAGGCCGGTAGTAGGTCCTCTCATGGGTCATCCACAGCCTCCTCTAGATGAGTTGCGCCCTTTGGGAGGTTCTGTCAGTCTCATCAGCACTTTCTCACCAGGATCATGTCCTATACTTGAACATCTGTTGCTTTGATTTCGTACCTTTGCTGATGCTGGGTGCGATCTCCAATTTTCTGTTGCAAATAACTCGACTTTCCTACTTTCATCATCAACTATTTTTGCTGAGATGGCTCCTTCTATAATTTTTGCAACTTTCCAGTACATTATTTCGAATGTTGAGTGACCGTTCACCCCCGTTTTTTTGCTGTAGCATTACAATACTTTTGGTTCAGCAATTTCCCATTCTATTTGTTTTTCTACAATAGTTTTTGTTACCGACCGTTTCATTGTTCCTACCATTCTTTCGGCTTTTTCGTTGTACATCGAAGCTTCAGCGGGAACCGTTTTCAATTGAATACCAGTCTTCCTCAAAAATTGAAGAAAGTTTGTTGCAGTGAAACAAAGAGCGTCATCAGAGATGATGAATTTAGTGAGTCCAAATGGATCAATCATTTCCAGTTTCGTGAAACTCAGTACCAAATCTGCAGCAGCCTCCTTAGCTGCGACTTCCAATGGAGATTCAGTGAGGTGTTTTACTCCTATGAGGAGATATTTGTTTCCAGAAGAATTTTCTATTAATGGACCGGTAAATTCGATTTAGAATGTTCAAAAGAGGCTTGAAACCACCAAACTTAGCACGGTCTTGTCCTTTCAGATTTGGGTGGACTTTTGGCAAGCTTCACCGCTTTTCTCGAAATCTTGAACATCCCTCCGGATGTTAGTCCACCAAAATCTTTCTGTAATGAGTTTTTCGCTATCCCAAGACCGCGATGACCTATTTCATCATAAAATAACCCTAAGATCTTCAACTTCTCTTTCGAAAGAGCAAGTAATCAGGGAACCGAAAGAGCCTTTTTTCTCAATATTTAAAGGCCTTGTCACTCAATCCTTGTATTATTTGTTGATTTTTCTTACCTGTAATTCCACAAAGAAAAGAATGAATTCTTGGATATTAGCCTCAAAAAATCTCTCACCGAACCTTGGTATTTCGGTAAATCTAATTATTTCTGTGAGATAATTTACAATGACTCAATGGGTTATTTACACGATATAAGTAATCAGCCGGATGATTAATGCATCCAGATCGGTACACAATTTCGAACCAGCTTTCTGCCATAATTTCAAGCTACCTAGCCCACTGATGATTCTTTCAAGTCCTAGGTCAGATATGAGGACAAAGATTTCGAGTAACAACAGATAGACACGAAACGTTTTCAATAAAATCACGACGTTATTGTTTTCTTCTTTATATATAGATCATATCATCTTCGCACCATTTAAAGCTCGACTTGTGTATTTAACTGGATATAACCTTCCTTTTTCATCTTCTTTTGGGACAGGCCTGCTCCCAAATAACGATCTGATGAGTCTTTTTCCACTATAAAAGGCTTTCGAAAATCTGGATACATGAGTACTGGGAGGTGTGCATACTTCTTTTTGAGTTCTTCGAATGTGATCTGCAATTCCTAGTTCCAGGAAAAAGTCCCATTTTCGCAGTTCCGGCGTGTATTTGTGCAGCTATGACAGCGAATTTTTAATAACCTTCAGCGATACGAAGCTAGGATATAGAAGCTTATAATTTCTTTTTTAAAGTAGGTCTCATTTCCATTTCTCGCAGTTACAGTGTCAAGTGGTGTATGTTTCGTAGAAAAGTATTTAATAATCCTTTTTAATACGAAGGTAGACCAAAGAACCTTTTAACTTAGGTGTTTTAAGTTGGTCTTTGTGCCACTTTGATATTTCTCGTCTTCTCCTGATCGAACTTAATTATTCTTCATCCTATCATGTGTCCCAGTAGCTTGGTATACTATTCCGCAAAAATAATTTGATCAATTTTATTTTCAAGCTACACTCCGATATTACCTCCACTACTACCTTAACATCCGATATGTGCTAATCCAAAGTTTTTCAAAATATTACCACATCACAGATATAAACCCCGGCAGGCGTAAGTCCTTTCTGTTTTTCGATCATTACTCTTCGTAATGTACCTGTTGCATTAATCAGACCAAAAGTTATCACCGCGAATCTGAAAGTACCGAATTTCAGGCTAGAGGTGGACTTTTCTTTACTTCTTTCATCTAACGGAATTTCCCATAGGCCTTTTGCAGTTCAATTCAGATAAGATACCTCCCGTATTTCAAGCTATTAGGTATTTCCTGCATAATGGGAATCAGAAACCGGTCCAGACCATTCTGTAGTTGAATTGTCGTTAATAGACGCAAAATCGAAGGATTCCATCAATTCTTTTGGGGCAATCAAGACAAAAATGACCATGGTGGCAAATTTGGCTGAATAATTCCATTAGTGAGCATATTTGCAAACATTATGCGAAACAAACTGGTCATATTTTTGGTGCTGGTGCCTAGTAATTTGGTAGAATCTTTTCAGATCAGTGATATCAAATGAGTGAGTTAATGGGGTACGCTACCGTATTTAATCAGAAATAGTTCATACTGCGACTCCAGCAGATGACAATACCCCGAACATGTTTTCAGGGGTTATTTGGGGCATGTCTTTAATTTTTTTGTCAATACCCATAATATTTTGCTCTTTTCTGTGGCCGCCATTCCTTTCTTCGTTTTGATAATCAACTTCCGTTCCATCTATATTCTCGTATTTGATCATAACAGAATCTTCTGCTTTTTCAGATTCTCCATATGAACATTCATCTTTCGAACTCTTAATCTTGTTCCTGAACCCAGCTTCATTGCAAGGTGCATCTCATTTAGAGTGCAGATTTGCTCTAAAATCACAGTCGTCGTCTGTGCCATAACCATAATCATAATAATTACATACGAGGTTTACTATCCTTCCATACTAAATTTTTCCAATTTCGAAGGTTTTGTTTGACTTTGAACCTTCGCCGTCAGACATAGAGGTTCAATCTTCACTCTGTATATCTCTCAAATCTTCTGACCTCACGCTTTTATCGAACTCTAATAGTATGTTCACGATTATGACTACGATTTGACATGACAAAATTTGGTTTCCACTGCCAATGTAAGCCTCCAACTCCTTTATTTTCTGAAAGCCACTTATTTCATTAGGAATTGAATCAAGGATAATGGGGAGGTCCATATTTACTTTTTGGTCTCCAAAGAACAAGAAAAAATTTTCAATAATTGTCCATACATTTTGATATGGTTTCATCCGCAACGGGTCCCTTTCTTGTAGTTGGAACAGTTTCGAGACTAAGGTTCTACTCCAATTTTTCTGAAATAAAAATACGAATATCGACGGAGTAGCGAAGACCTTGATTTATCGTTCCAAGCTTTTTGACTAGTACTAGCTTAAGACGTCTTAGTGCTGTCAAGTTCGAGTTAACGAATATTTTCTTGCTTTATTGGACTTACTAATGCCTATCCTTGGTAGCAATGTCATTATATGAGGCACAATTTGTCCGCATATGAGGACAAACCACTGTATCATCCAAACATTTTCAGTAAGTAAAAAACTTTTTGGGGCTCTTAAGTGGGCACTAAATTTCTCTGAAAACAGATAATTACAGTAAAGAGGTCATTAGTGGCTTCAACTCGACACCACTTCGGCTGAAGCATTCAACTACAAGATAAAACGTGGTAAATTGGCACTAAAATCAAAGGTCGTCAAGTAGAATAAAGTAGTTTGTATCCTGAATAGCGGTAAAACTACCTAAAGTTTTATTTTTATCGAGCCTCACTGCTTATGAAACTATAGGTTAGCAAAAAGGGCAGCAAAGAATTTTAACAAAAAAATTAGCCCTCAACTACGTCATCATATGAGGATAGTTGTCCTATAGAAGATAGATCTCATTATATTTTTGAACTCTTTCCTCGCAATTTCCGCGTCCCCCTTAACATCTGACTAAATGTGATTCCAGTTGGGGAAGAAACGGGCTCAGATTCCAATGTTTATTTTTACATACCCAAATACATCCTTTGGGATAATTATGACTTTTTTCTGTATATTTATTTGCTATTTCTGAGAACTTCCCGCTCCTGACACCATTTGATCAAATCATTTCGTCCAAAGGGGTACAGGTGCTGTAATATGCTCAAGTATTTCATGATCCAATCTTGACTTCTATGATAACACATTATCTTCTGCATCCCTTTTATCATGCTAACTTGGAAAATTTAGTCGGCAACAGATACACCCCGCGTTTTCCAAAATATTGTCCTTCATGTTTTGCATAATTATAATCTCATACTCAGACTTGCTCCTTGTCTCCGGGATAATGGCCCGTCTGCTATCTTTAGTCCATACGAGAAGAGATGAACAAGGAAGGGGGACCGAGAGGCTACAAGTCAGTATAGGAAGAGCAGAGTCCACCATCTATGCTCAGGGAATAGCGTTGAAGAAATTTTTCGTAGGGGAGAGGTTGTTTTTCAATTACAGATTACTTCGGTCCGAAATTGAAGATTTCTTCCAACTTGCTTGAACTCTCCAAGGTGAAGCAGTTTACCCCGCTTCCGTGAACTTTTGATCTAGCCCTTACAACCAAAAGAAACGTACAAATTACCATAAAATGCTCTCAATCGAATCGATTGGACGAGAATGAGTAGTAGAAGATATTTCTTCAAGTTAAATATCTAGGCGCCATACCCGTGTCCGCCACTCATCGGCCAAGGGTGGAATTGATGTGTCCATTATATGGATTTTTCAAAGTGACTCTTGGTATCACCCCAAAACATTGGCGTGTACTAAAATTCATTAATGCCAGTGTGTCGTAAAATAAAAACCACACCACGAATTTGAAACACTCATCGAAGCTACAAAAAATATCTCTCAAATTCAGATACTGTAAAATTATATTGTAAATTCGGATACAGTGCTGTACTCAGTACTGTCCCCCTACCATGTGATATTCTCGAGTAAGTACAGGTTTATTACCCATCATAGTACAGAGTAAACGGCGGTATGCTTCGAATTAAAATCGATTTGAATTCAACCCGACATTTATGTAAAATAGAGCTGACGCATGACATGATGCATTTAAAATAGGTTCTGAAACTGTAAAATATTTCATGTTATCAACATAACTGGAATTTGAAGTATTCCGAAAAATATATGTACCAGTCAAACCAGAGGACGCGAAAAACCCTCTCTTGGGATCAGGCTCATTTCTTCGAACAATATCATGGCTGCTGCATTCTTGGCTTCTAGTTCATCCTTTAAAAATATTTGCAAGACCTTGATTCCATCTACTACTAAGGAGCTGGGAACAAGCGGGGCAGCAGAAAAAGTTCACCAGAGGTGATATAACCCTTGCTCTTCGTCTCTGATTATACAGTTCAGTGAAATTTGCTGGAAAAATATGAAAAGACGTTATCGGAGGCAAAACATGGGGAATTACAAGAACAATTTCCGATTGGTATTTTCAGGAGAGAAGCGTCTAGCCGGTGCTAAAAAAGGCCTGTAATTTCCCCAATGTAACCGACTTCAAACAAGCACTGAGCATTGAGAGTTCTCTCTGTAGTTCTTCAATTGAGACAAAAATATATTCAACATGCTTTCAATGACAATCAGCGCATTAAAGCCGATGTTTTTGGCATTTGTTTCGATCCATTCAATTTAATTGAACGGGAGAAGTATTTAGCAAGTTTTAGTACTTATATTTGTGTGCTGTGCCAGCGCGCAGGTGAGGTTCAAAATTCCTTTACAGACTGCATCCCCGTCACCAGTTCTTTGACACAAGGGACCCGAAATCAACCATTTGAAATACCTCTGCCATCAATGCCCACCACTGCACTAGTGTTAAAAATCGCTATGTGAGAAACCGACCCAATTCCGTTTTAATTCTAGGTAATAAAGCTGAAGTCTTCTCCTTTGTTCCGAATATTTGTTTATATTTTTTGTGACTATGCAGAAAGGCGGCTACGCTCAAACTGAACAAACCGTCGAAATTTAAGGGAAAGATTTATACCTTTTTTGTGAATTCTAGGTTGTACTACGTCCTTTAGTACCTCCCTTTAGGTCAGACTGGAAATCCATAAGTCTTTGCAAACAATATTCAGATATCGTATGCTTCTGTGTGGATACCTCAGCTAGTTAGGGTTATATCAAATCTAAAATTAACCAAGTACCTTAAACATATCCGAACTTTGAGAAAATTTTGGGAATCAAGTTTATCCCAAGTGATAGTATCAGGAGAAACCGAAATAAGATCATGATGGTAAAGCAGAAAAATTATGTTGATGCATATGGTATTGATTTCCGCAATGTGACGATTAAGATCCTGGATGTGACGGATAATGGGAAAATTGACAGTTTAAGTGAATTATTGAAGTATCTTGTTCGTGTTGAGGTCATTAAGAGCCGTACGGAAAATCTAAATGTCGCTATAATGATTCATGTTGAACTTTAAAATTTCGGGAGACTGGTGAGAGTAATAGATCTACCGAAATGGAGCTGGAAAACTTAGGAGGCCAGAATAGAAGAAGAGAAAAGAGGGCATGAAGAAAATTGATTGTTTCAGGTGCCACAAGGTGGGTTGCAGACCATGGAAATATGATAATTACAAAAATGATGGCAAAAAGGGAAGAATGAATAAATTTTCAACTGAAGAATTGTTTTAGAAAATTTCCAAATGAAATGAGAACAAGGTTAAATAAAGGCTCGAACCAAAGAGAAGTTTTCTCAGGTTGGACATGATGTGAGAAGTACTGTGAAGTGGGCGCATGTGGAGCGTCAATACACGGATGAGGTGAAATGCCTAAGGATCGAAAAGCAGGTTTCTGAATACCGCGGAGGTCATCGAAGAGGTTTTGAACAGGAGGTTCAGGGCGATTCTGTGGAGATGAATGACACAGTTTGAAATCGTGACAACCAACGTAAACCCGAAGATAAAGCTCCGTTTGAGCCTTTGGTCGAGCTCGAAGGTACGCTAAATACGAGTCAGTGTTATATCTTTGAAGCACAGTACTATGGATGTAACACCAATTTGTTATCGAAATATTTCTGTACAAACATCGTCATAAGTTTTCGAGTTTCGGGACGCCTTTTACAGTGAGGTAAACCAAAAGGAGAGAGTTCGATAATTCTCAGAATATATCATCGGAGGAACGATTCGTATTGGGGCCCATGATTATACATCAAACTGGGCTGTGGTAAGTTAGGGGCAAGGCGTTCTTGAGATGATGCTGTGGAATGCTGCTAGTAGTCTCAGAAAAAGTTACTGTGGACGGTTTGTGAAGGTTGGCGATGAGCAACTACTACTAAGGTCTTCTGATAAGGAACAAGATACAGCCTCCCTTCCACCTTCTGGTAGATTGGAGTGCCATCCACAGCTTTCGACGCATTGCACGGTTTCGCAATTGGCTTGGCCATGATACGATATCTACGCTCCAGTACAAATTTACTGGATACCAACCCACATATCTACCACAGTAAATCAACCCCCCATTTACACAGATACAGAAGATGATGTATCTTGTGGTTATGAACAACAGATTGAATTGACCAACCTTGCAGTGAAGCAGCTTAGAAGAATGTTGAGGGAAAAGGGACGTTAGAAAAACTTGCAGATGTTTGAAATTGTCTAGGTGAAATTTTTGAAATTTGCTGATGAATATGAAGAAGAGAGGAAGCGGGAAGGAGTTGATGAGCTATTCCAATCCAAGCCTGAAGATAGAAACCACAAATCTGTTTTCTAGGAGGAGCTGCATGAATAACTCCCTCAACAGCGTGATTTGGATCATGTTATTGAGACTGGGTTCACAGTACCGATATCGCCGTCGAAGTTACTGTTGCCCACCCCTCCGCACGCCGCCACATTTCGCCAGGTACGGTTACCGCAGGCGCTGCCGCCGCACTTGCAGAGAGCGAGAAACATCGTCATGACGGCACTTACTGCTACCAAAACGATATCCTCCTCTCCCCCGTCGGGATTGATATCTATGGCGCGTTGGGCAACGATTGCAAGGGTTTTTTCCGCCGCCTTGCTTCCTTTGCTCCTTCCCGTCGCGCTTCCTCCTCTCAACAGGAGCTCTGCGACTTCGTTATCCGTTTGGCGTTTAGTCTCCAAGTAAAGCAGGCGCGACAGGTTTCCACCCGTCGCCCTCATTCGTAGTTAGTTCCTGAATACCCTCCGCACGCTACGCTTCTGTGGAACATTGTGCAACCCATAAAGATTTACCACCACCACCACTCGTACAGATTTTTACCACCACATGGAATGGTGATTATTCAGGTAATTTTTTGTTCATTTACTTGGTGGTAGATCTTTAAGGGTTGTCACCTCCTAATCACGCGCTTTGTGTTCTGCTTGCATGGGTTGCAAGCGCGTCAAGTTCTTACCAGATGCATTTCCGATTAGTTCCTCTCTCATCCCCGTTCGCATGTTAGTTTCTCAGTAATCCCCCTCAGCATGTTCTCCCACATGCTTTTTCCAAATTCCGTAAAGATTACACACACACAAGGGTTGTACAATGTCGCACAGAGGCGCACAGAGGGTATTCATAAATTAACTTGGGAGTTATCTAATTTGGATGTACTTATTTCAATTATTTTCTACGCGCAATCCCTCTTACTGTTGACATTGTTTGAACAAAGGAGCGGTAGGGTAAAGGGGAAATCTGGGGTGTTTTTAATCCATGAAAAATATGGTCAGCTGTTCCCTGAGGGATGTCGTGATGTGGGTAAAGGCTTACAATGTAAAGAACTGGCGGGAAGCCATCAAAACGCTAGAAAACTGGCTGGAGGCCGCCCACCAGGCACGCCGCATTGGACATCGCTGCCGCTGCTGTGATGGTTAAGGAAAAAAAATGTGGTGTGATTTAATATTTGAAAAATATGGTCGGCTGTGGCCCGGAATATCCTACAGGGTGCCCAGTAATACCTCTGAAATTACCCTAAAAGCCGGCTCGAGGCCCCCAACAGACATGCTGCGTTGGACATTACGGCCGCGGTTAAGGTGCTTGATGGTACAGTGAGGTACAGTGGGAACGTTTAGGTGTTTTACTCTTGGACGATATATCCGATCTATCCCATGGTTTTCCAGACAACCACAATCGACTCAAAAAGGGTATACCGACACAGTAATGGGGAAGGAACTACGCTGTAACTACACTATGAGGTACAGTACTGCACTTGTAACTGCATTGATAGTGCCCTGGAACTCGGTAGAGATATACCGCCAGCATTGATGAGGAGGAACCAACCTATTTGCCACTAGAAGATGGCAAGGTGAGTTGAAAGGAAAGGGGGTGACAACAGGAAGAGGGCATCGAGGCGTTGGTGGTGGCTAATTGGTGGCAGGAGCGTTGATGGTCACCGCCCTGATGAGGTTACCAGTAGTTTACAGTAGCAAGGACAAGATAAAGACAAAGAAAAGCGTCAACTAATCGCTTGAAGATGCCTCCTCAACTGAGAAACAACAAATTGCAAAACACGAATAGCACTGGAATTAATCATCGAAAAAAACACATTGACGGCCCTTGATCGCATCTGTCTGACCACATCCAAGGTTCCCCCAAAGAACCTGGCAGTCGTGCCATCGCGCACAAATTCCGGTGGTATAACCCTCGAGTTGAGTCCCTCAAGGTCAAAGATACACTGGTCGAGAACATCGGCGGCGTCACTCGACAACTCGGGGCTGAGAGTGACGGCCTCTTGCACGTCATTGATGAGCGACTCTAAAAGGGGGACAACGTCTTGAGGTGTGGCCGGGGGGCCGATTTCGGAAGTGCCTTCGTCACAGCAGCCGTAACCTAGGGTGCGTGGGAAACAGCGGGTGATTACGCATGTGCTGGGCATGCCGGCACAAATGTTGGTTGTTTTGAAGTTATCGTCGGCGGCGCAGCTGCAGGGGCAGGAGGAGGGGGAGGATTGGGATTGGGAGAGGTTTGGGAGAACAAGGAAGAGGAAGGAGAGGAAGAGGACGCAACACATGGTGGGCGGTGGTGTGGTTGGACAGGCGGTGTGCCAGTGCCGCTGGGAGCAGGGACAGGACTCACATGTGGGATTTATGTAGAATTGGTTGCAAGGCGGTATGACAAATACAGCATAGTTTCCAGTTTACTGTACACAGTAACGTATCATTGGCATGAATCTCAGCTCACCATTGGCCGTTTATATACCGCACTGCAAATTTTTGTCCAGTCAACCAGTAATGCTGCTGATGGAATTGCATTTACGGCAATTCTCCCGAGACTAGCTTCGGTAATTTCTACCTCGCGCACACGCTACCGCCCCCACCCTCGCAAACCTCTACCTCGACAACCTATTCGGCCTCAGCCTGTCTCTAATTCTGTCCCTCAACTGGTTCAACACCTGCCTCAACACTTGGGTGCTCTCATCCCTCACAATCCGAAACAACATCCTCCCCTGGCGATCTGCGCCGGCGTTAACGGCCTACGCCCCATTTGCCGACTCACGACGGTCGCATCATCATCTGCCGTCAAAGCCAACAAATCATCAATGCAGGACGTGAGAATATCCACCTGCGCTTGAACCAGCTCGGGTTCCGCGGAAACCGCGGCTTCAACATTTTCCTCGATGGTTTCCAACTCGACGGCTACATCGGCAGGAGTTGAGACGCTGATTGGGGTGGAGAGACCGTCGCAACAGGCGAACCCATCGACCCGAGGTGAGCAACGCGAGATTTGGCAGTTGGGAGGGGCGGCGGCACAGGGGGATTGACCTTTGGATCATCGAGGGAACAGGTGCAGGAGCAGGTGTTGGATTGATGGAGGTCGGTGAAGGGGAGGACGGATTGGGGTGGGGAGAGCGTTTGGTTGGAGGCTGAGGATAGTAGGGTAGGGGGAAGGAGAAGGGCTAGGGTGAGGAGGGTGAGCGTGGGAGACAGCATAGTGTTGGTATGGGTGGGGAAGAATCTGGTGTGGAGGGGTAGGTGCCGAGTAAAGTTTAAATGGTTGGTTGGCTTGACTCAAGGGGTGGCGGTTGCTGCTGCTGTGATCCGTCAGAGGTGTTTGGTATGAAGTGCAGTGTGCTGTAGGATTTGCCGACGGATCTTTGGCGTTCCGCTGTTTCAACACGTTCTATGTCACCATCGAGGGGTTTTGCCGAATCAACGCTTTTTCGGGTGGGCGAAATCTCGCGGACTCGTGATCATACCGCATTACATGCCTTGGGGGTAAATCTTGATGGATTGTACAATGTTGCACAGAAGCATGCGGGGGGTATTTATAACTGTATTAAATGTATATATGCTTATACGTGCCGTCCTAGGCTGTATGATACGTACGGTTTGAAAGTATGTTCGGTACAATACAGTGCACTATATCATGAATGTCCTATCATATCGCGGGGGGGAACTCTTTATTGGTGAAGGATGGATGCACTCAGTGCAAGAGGTAGATATAATGCATAAATCTGCTCAGAAATACGGGCGGAATTTGCATACCTTGCAAGAAGAAAGCGAATCGCGTAGTGTGGTGAAATTCCTGGTAGGGGGGGTTATGCGTCGTAAGGCTGTGTGGGCGGCGATACGGCGGAAGAACCGTGAACTTTCGTGGCCTGACGCCCCGTTGACGTCCATGGCGACACGGAACAGGAGGATATCATGGCTTCGACAGCCCTCACCATTATGCGAGTATTTCGCATGTTCCGCCGAGGGTTGCGACAGCGCCTTTGGACCGCGCTCCCTGGGAGACTCTTGACAGGGCGTGAGGATGCGCCACTGTGACGTCCACAGCGATATCGCGATGGTCGAGGCCGCATGCAACGGCGATCTACAGGTCCATGCGTAGGGTGGAAGAGGGGAGCGGGCATTCTACAAGCTGCGAGATACCCACTTGTTTGCAGACGCGTTGGATAGCATTGCGTAAAACGTTGGGTGAGAGCGTTTGGCCGCCCTCGTATTTGCATATATGTAAGGGGATGTCGCAGAAACTATAGCCTGGTCCTCTTCACATCCTTACATATACTGTACTATACAGTGTAAAGTTCACTATATGCGGTACTTTACTGTCCAACCTTTCGTGCTACCCTACATGATCTTGCCACGCTGTTCACCCTAATCGCAAATTCTTCTGGCCATCCTCTTGACATTAATGACACCCATTAATCCTCTCCCTCACCTTCCCTTCCTTTCCCTCCGTACCATTACATACCTTACTAATCATCAACGTCGTCCTACAGTACACTGCTGTACTTTCCGCGAGGGGTTGCTATTCTGCCATTGGTGCACAAGGCATCTTGCAAGTTCTACAGTTCTACAGTGCACACAAATTCCACACCTTTTCCACAAACAAGGAGCTAATACTCCCTCACATTTGCATTTCTAGGTACCCTATACCCCAGGGCCACCCACCTCCACACACCTCCTACACCAAAGCAACTCTCAAAACTGCCCCGGACACAGCCAGATACTTTCTGCAATCTTCTTTCCAATCAGACTCTTCCAGTGCGTCTTTCAAGAAAGTACTGCATCCCTCGCACTGGTCGAGCCGCTCTGGGACGCTCGCTCATCCAGCCTTATGACAGCCAACAAAATCCGACGTCCATAAGCTGCACACCGCTGGACCACACGGTGGTACTCAGCTCATCATATTTCTTCGAGACAAATGTGCGACCCTCCGATGACAGACAATTCAGCAGCTTTCCACCAGCAGCAGTCATCGGCTCGACCTACCCCTTCCGGTCTGCTGCATTCCCCGCCGACTCCGGCCCTAGCCACGCCAACTACGATACAAACATTCGTTCGAAGCAGATACTCATATGCTGCGTTCCTGTAGCGTGTTATCACGGCTCTCTCAACTGCGGATGAATACGCACATCGACGGCTGTTTGCCAAAATCCTGCAAACTCGATGCAACATAGACCAGCAACTGGGCAACCTGCGGTTTCAACTCTGGTACCATGATGATGGGCACATCATGCGTGTGGAAATCTTTTACAAGAAACGAAAGCCCCTAAAGCAAGTGTGAGGGGGAAGACCGATAATAACTGCTCAGGCATGCGGCGGGTATTGACCTGGCGGACCTGCATCCCATGAAGGCAAAACGAAGAGCGGGTAACTAAGTCCTGAAGCAGCGCTGGCGCCGAATTCCGGCGGCGTGAAGCGAAAGATGCGAGAAGGCCGAAACATTTTGTTCCGCTGGCCCCTAGAGCTTTGTAGGAGTCGACACCTACCGGAAGGAGAAAGATGTCGTGAGCGTTGCAGTACATCATTGCAAAACACGACCAGCTCCGCAAGGCACTGCATCTTGTCATCGCCGGAGGCCACAGCTTGGGTACTGCATCTAGCAATGCCGAAATGTCGAATCTGGTGGCCAACCCCACCACGGGAGTCAGTGCAACGCTGTATGCAAGAGAACTCGCACAGGAGTGCAACAAGGGCCCGGTGTTGTTGAACGCCCCGGTTAGCACCAATGGCTTCACCCAGCAGCACTTCACAGGCCATGTGAAGTCCTTGAAGGCGTTCCTCGACACCATCATCGCCTTGGAGAACACACAAATCCCTTTCCAGCTCCTGCACAACTGTTTTGGGGTCTGTAAGACCTGACACTTGTTAGGAGCGGTGCCACCAGCTTGCACTGCGGAAGGAGCTGCAATGTGTGGTGTAATGATGGAAAACTGTGTGCGGACACTGGTCGAGAGCGTCCTCGACCCGGAAATATTCCGAGAACTGCAGTTGCCTGTGAAACCAATAACCGCCAAGAAGCCATCACTGGGAACTGGAACTACCTGGGCGAAGTCAATTGCACCTGCAGCCTTCCTCGCCTCCAGTGCAGCGTCCAACAGGCTGTGCACAGCCCTCCTTCCGGCGACAATTACGGATCTCGCACGGTACCAAGACATCGTGGAGGCGCACCAGATTTGGGCCCTCTCTTGCTCCTGATCCAGGATTCTCCCCTTAAATGCACTCTGCTCAAACATAGCATTTTAGGGAGCGTAGTTCCTCCCCTATTACTGTGTCGGTATACCCCTTCTGAGTCGATTGTGGTTGTCTGGAAAGCCATGGGATAGATCGGATATATTCTCCAAGAGTAAAACACCCTAACGTTCCCCCCTCTGTTCAAACAAAACACCATTGCAGAAGACACTATCGGACGCAATCCAAGAGCAAGTGCAGGAAGAGATCGATGTTGGCGACAACAGTCGGCAGGCCTTCCAGGCCTCTATGGGGCTCCCCGGCGCCAAAGGTTGGGTTTAAGGCATTCCATCTCCGGGCCTTAAGACAAGTATTGAAACAAGAGAATTCTCGATATGGTTCCTACACTACTGCCATGTCTCGCTTTTCCCTCCGGAAACACCCTGCCCCAAGCGGAACTGCCCCGAAACTCTCGACTGTTTCGGCGACCATCTGCTGCACTGCTTGCACGGGGGCGAAAGAACGCGAAGACACAGCCGTCAGATCCGTTTATAAGCGGGCGATCTCGGGAAAGCTGTGCGCCATCAAGTCACTGAGACGCGGGAAGGGCTCCACCCCACCAAACCTGATATTCGCGCATTGGGATACACTGGCGGAACATACTTCTTCGATGTCACCTTTTTCAACCCCCTAGGCCCTCGAACAGGAGAGTAAGGACTTTATAGCTTGATCACAACTTATATATCTCTACTTTACTAGGACTTGGGCTCAACTTGGGACTTAAGTAGACATCCAGAGTCTTACTCTTCGCTTGAGCCACATATGCAATTCAAAGGACTGCAAACCTACCTAACGTAAGTAAAGATATTATGATATAACTCACAATTCATTCTGGCTAGAAAACCATGGGATAGATCGGATATACCTTCCAAGAGTAAAACACCCAAACGTTCCCCCCTTCTGGCTAGAACGCATGTAAACTGTCATCAATATCACGTGTAGGAATTCTGGCAGCACACCTTCTCGTTCTAAGCCATTGAATCAAATGCCAGTCCCAAGCTCTTGCAATGACGATTGTGCAACTCAGCCTGCAGACCTTTTGTCAGAACATCGGCCACTATTAATGATGTTGGGATATACGCCAGCTGAACAGTTTTCTTCTGGACATGATCACGAAATAAGTGAAAACGAACTTCAATATGTACGGTTCTCTCACTGCACAGGTTATCCTTGGAAAGCGCCAACATTCCTTGGTTATCTCCATGGATGACGACCGCTTCTCTGATGCGAAGTCCTAGTTCTTTCATTACTTGTTGCAGCCAGAGAGATCCACGAACAGAATGTGCCATCGCTACATACTCGGCTTCGACTGTAGACTGCGCGACAATAGATTGTTTCTTAGATCTCCAGGAGACTGCAGCACCAGAAAAGAGAAACCCAAATCCGCTAGTCAATTTTCGGTCTATCACATCACCAGCAAAGTCTGCATCACTGTAAACAACTAGGAGGCCATCGGTTTTCAGTACACAAGTCCGACATACTTCGTCCCCTTGAGGTAACGCAGGACCCTCTTTGCAGCCTTCCAATGGTCATTCCCATGCTTGTCCAGGAAACCAGAGAGGTATCCTACCGCAAACGAAATGTCAGGGCGGCATGTGTTAGCCAAATGTAGGATAACCCCTACCAGCTCACGGTAAGGTACAGTGCTCAACTGTTCTTCACCCTTTGCCGCCATGAACCTTGCGTTTCGAAGGATGGGTGTTCTTCCGAAAAGCTCTTGAAACTTGCTTTAAACCATAAATGGCCTTTCGCAAACGGTACACCAGGTGTTCTTTGCTTTGGACTTCAAAACCGCATGGTTGCTTCATGTACACTTCTTCTTCAAGTTTGCCATAAAGAAACGAAGTCTTCTTGTCCAATCGCATTTAGAACATAGAGTGATCAACAATTATAGCCAATAGCATTTGCACATTAGTGTACTTGGCAACAGGAGCGAAGACCTCAGAATAATCTACTCCATACTGCTGCATAAACCCCTTTGCGACAATGCGATCCCTGTGTCGTATCACTTCACTAGAGTTGTTGCGCTTACGGTCAAGAACCCATCTGCATGGAATGGGACGAAATCCATCTGGTAATTCTGCAAGATCAATTACTCCTCTCTGTCGCAGGTTCTTCATTCCACTTTGCATTGCAAGATTCCATTCTTCTCGTTCATTGCCAGGCATGGCCTCTTCAAACGTAGGAGGCATTTCAGGACTGCAGGCGCCCATTAAACAACGCAGTTGAAATGCTAACAGGGCACCCGGGGTGTACCTATTCGGGGCATTACGTAATTGGCTGGTTCTTTTGGGCCCTGTTGGGTAATAGGTTACAGGTTTCGGGTCCACATTTCCAAATTCATCCAGAAATTCCAACTCCATCAAATCTTCATCGTGTTCAGCCGAATTCCTTTTAGTGGCGTTTGCCAAATCCTCATTATCTACTTTGTTTCCACTTATCTCCATATCTTCAATTTCTTCATCATCATTGCCAAACAAATCAGAAAGACTGGTAGTGTCTTCTCTATGATTCTCAGTCGGCCAGCCAAGAATCGACTCGTCAAACTGAACATTCCTTGACACAGAAAACGTAGCACTGTCGGGATAGTAGATTCGGTAAGAATTTCCTCTTTCAAACCCGACGAGTATGCCCTTTCGAGCCCTTGGACCAAACTTTCCATCTCTCTTCTCCTTTGGTATATGCACATAGGCTAATGACCCAAAAATTCTAATATGAGATAAGTTGGGACGTGTTCCAAATACTTTCTCAGCAGGTGTACTGCTTTCCTCAGAAGCAGAGGTATACATACGATTTCGAATATGGTTATCAGTATTGATACCCTCAGCCCAAAGCCTCTTCCGTCCAGGAAATGAAGATAGAGATAGCAACATAGTCCTGGCGGCATCATTCAAAGTCCGGTTCAATCGTTATGTTTTTCCATTAGATTCGGGGCTGCACGGTGACGCCCGCTGCTTTTTGATGACTCGTTGAGAAAGCCAGTTCTGCAAAGTCTTCGAGAGGTACTCTTTGGCATTATCGAACCTTATACTTTTCACATGCCTTTCCAATCCGGTTTCTAGCTCATCAATCATGTCTTGTACAGCTGCGGGAACTTCAGAACGATTCTCAAGAAACCCCTCCATCGAGTAAGCAGTCTTTTCATCATACAGAGTCACATAGTACTTAGCACCACCAATGGATTCGATACGCATAGGTCCAACAACATCAGTGTGTACCAAATCACCCGGTTGTCTTGCATGACGATTCACTTTAACTGCGGGCCTAGTATCTGGAACAGACTTCGATACCTTGCAGTCGTCGCATATACCGCAATCATAAATATTCTGCAATGGCACACCATTAACAAGTGGGACAGTCTTACAAATATGGTCTCTGCATGTGTGTTTCAGTCGACGATGTCATATCAATGATTCATTCACCTTTGCTTTGGAAACTAATGTTGCAGTCCCTGTACTTCCCGTTGAGGGTTTCAATAACGCTGTGTACAATCCAGTGCGTTCTGACTCAAATCCGAGGAGACAAATGGTGTTCGTCTTCGGATCGGTTACAGTACAAGTACCATATCCTTCTCGTTCGTCACTTTGAAACTTTATTACTAGGCCTTTCTTGCGCATACATCCAACAGAGAGAAGATTGAACTTAAAATCAGGGACATACTGCATATCAGTAAGAGTGACGAGGCTCGTAATACCATAGGCGACAGTGCTTGCATGTATGTTGCCTTGACCATGCACTGATACATGAGTTCCATCTCCGACTTCAACAGAATCACGATTTGATCTTTTCAACGTCTTAAACAGAGAACGATCATTACACATGTGGGTTGTTGCCCAGAATCGATGAAACATTTTTGATGAAGGTAAGAGAAATCAGGACCCAACAGGAGCGCTCTAGCAACATTTGATGCAGTATCAGTGTCCAACGTACGATCATCAGACTTTTCCTGCGGTGGACGGTACCTCTTGCTCTCGGGATTCGTATAACAGTTGACCTTCTTGTGTCCAGCTTTACCACAGTAGTAGCATTTGATCTTTGACTTCGTCTTTGGCTTCTGAAGAGTACTTAATGCTCTGGTAACTTCACTGGAAAATTCAATGCTGGCCAGGTAACTTGCTTCCTTGGAAATAAGAAGCGCAAGAGATTCTGATAGAGACTTGTCCATCCCCTTATAACTTCTGCAGTGGCACCAAATTCATCTCGGAGACCACACAGTAAAGCGCGTAACTGTTCCGCTTCAGAAGTGTTGTAGCCAATCCCCCCACGTTGGGGTTCCAATTCAGAGAGACGAGCACGAAATTCAAGCACACTTTTGTTTGGCTTCATCTTCATGGAATGATAACGGTCCAAAAGGCCATCTCTACTAGCCTGAGATACGGCCTGATGATGTTCCTTGAGAGTCTTCCACACAAGGGACGGAGCTCGCATATCCATTACAGGGGCTACACAGCAGTCGTGCACTAGTAGTCAGATTGTATACAAGGATACTTCCTTATGGCGATTAAACTTTCGTAAAATTTCGTCACTTCCTTCAGGTGGAGATTCAGAGCCATCGACGATGCTCCACAGTCCCTTACTGCGCAGAACAAGTTCAACTTTCCAAGACCAGAGAAAGCAGTTCGTTGACGTAAGCAGCGGTAAACGAATCTTATTAACGTCAACCAAAGAACTGCGATCATCCCAATCTTCATTCATCCTTCAAGTACGCAGAATGCAGCGTGAATGCCTAGGACAAGGGATATCGTGAACAACCAGACACGATAGAGAACGGGAATCGACAAGAGGCAGAATGAAAAGGCTTAGCCCATAACCTGTAGCTTGATCACAACTTGGATATCTCTACTTTAATAGGACTTGGGCTCAACTTGGGACTTAAATAGACGTCCGGAGTCTTACTCTTCGCTTGAACCACATATACAATTCAAAGGGCTGTAAACCTACCTAACGTAAGTAAAGATATTATGATGTAACTCACAATTCATTCTGGTTAGAACGCATGTAGACTGTAATCAATATTACGTATAGGAATTATGGCAACAGACTTTCAATCTGCTTACCTCGCTCAACGCAACAAGGACGGTGAAACATAGAAAATACGAGTCCTTTATCGCTTCTTCCGCCAGAAGTAGGCTGGTCCCCGTCCCCACCTCTACCCTCTGAGGATGGCACCCGGACGCTCACACGTTGCTTACCAACGTCGCACTCAACGTCGCTACGAGGGCCAGGGAGACCTACGCAAAGGTCAAACAAGTCTTAACACAGCGTCATGCAGCAGCGGCAGCGACGTCCAATGCTGCGTGCTTGTTGTCTAACCTCCAGATAGTTTTCTAGCGTTTTGACGGCTTTTCGCCATTCTTCTAAGTTTAAGCTTTATCAATATCACGGCATCCATCAGATAACAGCTGACCTCCTTTTTCATAGATTAAAAACACCCTGATTTTCCTGGCCATGCTTCACTGGGACGCCCGCTTCTCGACTGGCAGTTTGTCCCGCTAGCCTTTGATGGACGCCGGATACTCCGTACTTGAACACGTTCCGATTCCGGAGTCTATGGACGATGACCAGTAGGCCTCGCGTGGAACCTTCATACCGACCGACCGCCAGTTACCACTCCGAATCTTGTCCCGCCCTCCTCTCCATCTTTCAACTTCCGATCCCGTCCATCTCCTACTTACCCAATTCTCTGCGTTCCGATTTCCACAATCTCTTTTATTGCCTTCTGCATGCCTGCAACCACGCCCACTCCCCTGCTTATCGCGTGAAATGCCTCACCCGTCTCTTCGCAGTTGGCAAGCTGGTCCTTCGGAAAAACGGCCGGCGGGAACCCCGTAATCGCAACCGCGCCCACGTCCACCGGCTTCTCCGATCCCGCATCTCCATGGCCCTGGAAGGACGCTGGCAAACACTCTACTCAGATGCACTTGACGCCTTCAGTTCCCCATTGCCATCTACCTCCTATTCCCACCCCTCTCCCACCACCCGCTGCCTCCGCTTTATCCAGCAGGGGGCCCTCACTAAGGCTGTCGCCGCACTCTGCTCTACCACCTCACCGGCACCGGCTACTCTCCAGAACAAATCCCTCCTTGCTTCCCTGCATCCCTCTCCAAGTGTCCCGGTTACCCCAACTCCGCGCCACTTGCTGCCCCCCGCCTTTGACTTTACGGAGGCCGAGTTTCGCCGTCAGCTCGCCTTCCTACCACACCACAGCTCTCCGGGCCCTGACGGCCTCCGCCCATCCGTCTTCAAATCTCTCTCCCATGCACCAGGCGGTGATACCGCAGATCGCTCCGCCCTGTCTCAGCTCACAATCTTTGAGAACTCTGCCGTGGACGGCCGACTCCCAACTGAGCTCCGTCATCTCTTCGCCGGGGCTACCCTACTCGGCGTCCCAAAGGCCCGCGGCGACAGTCTCCGCCCCATGGCCATGGGTACGGTTCTTCGACGCTTCATCTGCCGCCTCGTCGTTCGGCGCTTGTCTACACAACCCACCGTCGTCTCTTATTTCCTTCCTCACCAGCTCGCCGTCGGAGTCCGCCACGGAACAGAAGCCATCATTCATGCGACACGGCTTTTCTCCGCCCGCCCTGACAGCGCCACCTTCGCCCTCCTTCAAATTGACGCGTCAAACGCGTTCACCAAAATCGAGCGCCACAACATTCTGCTCGAGACGGCCAAGCATATCCCCGACCTCGCCCGGTTTGTGCACTACTTGTATGGAGGTGATTCCACGCTCATGTTCGGTTCACACATCCTGCACAGTCGCACAGGCACCCACCAGGGAGATCCGCTCGGAAGCATCCTGTTCGCCATTGGCATCCATCCATTGGTCACCCAGCTCTCGGAGCTCAAACCTTTGACTCTGGAATGCGAAGGGTGTTCGAAGACATGCACTGTCATCTCCCAGACAGTGCCTGGCTCACCGCCCAGCTTCCACTACGTATGGGAGGGCTCGGACTTCCCCTAACCGAAACCATCGCAGAGGCATGCGACGCTGGCTCTGTTCTCTCCTGCTACCCACCTCTTCGCCTCCTCCTCGGTGATTGCTTGGACGTCTCGCCCTTGATCTCAACGCCTCTCGCCTCTATCCGGGCCAAACACAGCCTCCCCGACAGTTTCTCCCCCCCCGCTGTCCTTGCTGGCCTCCGCGCCTCTTCTTCCCCCGGCCTGTCTGACTTCCAGACAACTGCTACTGCTGAGATCACAAAGGCGCTTCGCGCCAGACTCCTCTCTTCCGTCGACCTCTCCTCCTCCGAAGGCTCCCGGCTACTCCGCCGCCTAGCTTCCGTCGCTTCTTCCCACGCCTCCCGTCCCTTTCACAACCTCCCGCAGAGCCATCTCGGTACCCGGGCCGCTCCTGAAGTATGGTGAACCATAGTTTGCCTCCGTCTTGGTGTCCCCATCTTCTCTCGCACACAACCCTGCACCTATTGCGCCGCCGCCCTATTCCGCACTATCCCCACCCTGGATTCCTACGGACACCATGCCTCTGTCTGTCCCTGCGCCGACGGCTCCCTTCGGCGCCACAATTGTGTTCGCGACCGCCTCATTTCCGAGGTATCACGCTTATCAATTGTGATTCGCCCTGTCCGGGAATGGACCTTCCCGCAAGACTTGCCCCGACCCTCCAACTCCCGCCGCCGCCTCGACATCTGCATCGATGATGTCCAGTTCTCTCCCGTCCCGCAGGGCTATGACGTCACTGTCATCAGCCCCCACTCCGCTCCATACGCCCAACAGCGGATTCACACGCCCCTCTCTGCCCTTACTGCATCTGAGCGCGCGAAATCTCTCCGGTATGGCCACCTCTGCGCCGAACTACGTATCGACTTCCACCCGATGGCTTTCGATATATACGGGTCTGCCGGTCCCGGTGGCGAACGAGGTCTGTCCAGAATTGCTGAGTACATCGCACTACGTAAAGGCAGTAGCCCTGGCTTCGAGCGCGATCGCTTGTTCACGATTATCAGTTCGCTCGTACAACAACGAACTTCTGTCGCGATCAACCGACGACTACTCGACCGTTCCTGGCTCGGATAGATTTTTCCCCTTTTGAGGGCCGCTAGCCCCCCCTTTTCTGCTTGGTAAAGTCTTCTTCTTCTTCTTCTTCTTGATTCCTTGGGATGCCCATGGGAGACCACATCCAAGGTGGTCGACGAATATGCGGCCTCCATCGCGGCCCGTATCGGAAGCTCTAAGGCGAAGGAATCCTCTCGGCTTTATCAAAAGCTCAGCTATGCCATTTGGTCCACATGTGCAGCTTCAGCGATTGATCGTAGCCCGCAACATGCAGAAGATTCCTCCCGCTCCAAAGGTAGTCAATTTTAGTGGCCCTTTACAAGTATTGAAGAAAATGAATGAGTAAAAACAGAATTATTCCCCACATGGACCAAACACATCTTCCCCGTTCGCCGTTGTTTATACTAAAATTTTAGATCTCCGAACAATACTGCTCTACCACGCCCATCGCTTCACCACCAAACTCCGCCAGCTGAGCACCTCTCCTCACAGCCCCCGTCGCTACCTAGCCGTTCGCTCCCTCCAGCATCTCTCCACCTTCGGGGCTTGTTCCATTGTCCACCGTGCCATGAACATCTAGCTCGAACGAACCACCTGGCCGACATACTTACGTCAACCGTGGAGCTTCCCTCCTTCCTCCCTCCCACTCCAGCATACTTCCCGTCATCCACCGCCCGTATCTACCATCGGCTACTTTCCCACCTTCTTAACCTCTCATTTGCTTCATGGCCACCGTAGAAGAAACTCCTTCGCTGATTCCTGCACTGGTTCGCGTTCTACCACCGTCGCTCCAGCACCCCACAAGGCGACCCCCATCACCTACACAACGCTCTCAAACTGCTTTGCCATTCAACGCTCTCCTGTCGACAACTCCAAACGCTTTATACCGCCCTTACTCCCTTCGTTACATATTAGCAACTTATTCGCGTAGCCCTTAGGGGCACCCCCCAATGCTATGGCCCACGTCGGCCCCTTGTTGGGGATCCCTTTTTCAATAAACATTCACCCCATATGCTCCTCGAGCTGGTTTGCCCATTCCACCATGCGTGTCCAAGCCGACAGCGAGAAAGTGTGCTTGTATCGTGACACAGAGGTATCGACCGATGGAGTGTGCCCTCTGGAAGCCCTCCGCTGGAAAGGGATTGCGAATAATACGGCGATTGCGCATCGTAGATCTTACCACCGCTCATCAGTAACACCGTCCTTTCTGCGCCGGTTCTGAGGCGGGAGATGGAATTCGTAGGGAAATGCATATTGCAAATTGGAAGTGAGCAGAGCGAAAGGCTGTTGGAAGAGGAAGAAAAATTTTGTCCAAAGATGATTGCCGCATTGTAGAAATAACGCAATCGAGGAGCAGCTTGATGCGTGTCTCTTAAGTGGGTCTGGCAGGGGCGGAGACAATACTTGAGAGGGAACACATCGATGGCATTCAATATGGCCTCTGAAAACGAGTTACCAAGGCGCATGAGGACAATATGGGTCTCGAACCCCGGGGCGACATGGATCGAATTTCCAGAATCTGGACCTTGTGAAAAAGCGAAATGGAGGAGCAGGTTCGATAGGTCAGGTTCTTTGGCAAACCTGTTGCGCCAGTTTCGTGATGGTGTTGCAACGAGAGATACCGTTAAAGATGGTTAGGGTATTTTGCTGCGTTGAGCTGGGATTAGGCGCCGTGGAGCGAGTCGATCCAACAGAGGCGGGCTAGCAGGAGTTGGGGGTGTGGGTATTCGTGCATTCCGGCAGGCCCGCGTTGGAGGAGAGGTTTTTGCGTGGTTCTTGTTTCTGTAGTCGTATCTTTGGGGCTATTGGTAGGTACTAGTTGTTACAGAGTATGTTTACGCGCTTTGCATTTGCGCTTTTCAAAGTTTGCATGGCTTTATAGCTTCTGCATATCCCAAGGATAATTCCTCAATGGGGGTGGGAAAATTGTAGGTTCATACTGATAGAGATGTAGGAAGGCTATTTTCCGGTACTGTGGGGGCAGTTCTGTGTGTGGGAGGGTCTGAAAAAGAGACAGAGTCAGGCGGGACTATCCCACAATGCAAGTGTAAGACAAACCGTAAGACATGCCGCATTGGAGGACACCGTCGCTGCAGTTTGTCTTTCATGAGGACGAATAACACCCGCCCGAAAGTCCTCATGGCTGGCATGGCAACGTGCATGACCTCGTCTGTCAGCACAGGGAATGCGTTGAGGTGCCAACCCCTAAGCGCGAATATTAGTACTGCGATCAGCAGGACCTAGCATATGAGATGATAAAATCTTGATAACTTCTGAACTTTGACGATTTCCCAGCGTTCAGAGATGCTAAGGGTTTGACACATCGGGCCCTTATATTTGAGGGAGTAAATGGATTCACGAATGTAACTTCGAAGAAATCTGTTCCTCTGATGCTCTCAATAGCCCAGATGTCCAGCCTCGTTCGATGTTGGCCATTGAAACGGGGCTCCATTATCGGGCGCAGGGCTGCTTTTGCCAAGTCTGACGTGAGGATTGTCACCGGTCGTGACGATCGATCTGCTCTTAGACATGAAAGCAATGCATGGGGAGGTCAAAAAATGTCCAGGGTTCTCGAACAGTTGTTCCTTGGGCATGGAGTGTTTCGGGAGGTTAGTTGTACCTGGAAGTAGCATTACAACCAAACCGAGAAAGCTTCGCGATCAATAAGTGTCCAACAGCCCGGGCGTAGCGTGTAGGGTATCCATGTTCAGCACCGAAATGTCCATCGATGAGCGAAAAGCTTGTCTGCTGCTGTCAAGAGGGGTCATGCGTTCTTGAGCCATTTTGTGAACAGCATCCGTCATTTTCTTTTGCGACGATGACATGTTGGAGCACAAGGCGATACAGGGAACTACTTTCGACAATAGGCATGATGCAGGCAACTCCCTGTAGGCGTTAACTGCTTCGTTATATTTGTTGACCGCTTGTACCAAAGCTGAGAAGATGGAGCGGGCGAACGTATCAGCAAAAATGCACGCAATAGAGGAAATACACCCGCAACACAAGCTCCATTCAAGTTCAGGGAAGAGATCAAGGAGGACCAATCATGCACTTCGTCTCGTTCTTACCATCAAAGGCCTGAACATTTTCTTCTCACATAGGACTATGTGCAACCACAAAATATACTTGCCTAAATCTATACAATGATTGGCATAGAAGGGAAAAAGTTGGGATTCGATTATCTCCTTTACACAAGACTAGTATGAAACCCACGTAGTCATCCATTTCTGCATTAATATCTGTCAATAAAATTCGTCTTGAGCTAGACTAGAGGGCGTGATCTTAGAAAAATGGC
Organism: Kappaphycus alvarezii; assembly: GCA_002205965.3. Taxonomy (NCBI): domain Eukaryota; phylum Rhodophyta; class Florideophyceae; order Gigartinales; family Solieriaceae; genus Kappaphycus; species Kappaphycus alvarezii. Next base: position 76,411 of record NADL03000710.1, on the reverse strand, counting down.
GAGCTTAAAAAACCATTACAGCGCTGGCTGGTGGCACGCTGCGCCGGCTGAGTTGTCGTGCTGCGCTGGGTGGACTGAAACTGTATGATCAAATTTATTTTCAATTATTTTTATAGAAATTGTGTGTACTGTACAGTAGCGGTGCTGCGTTGCATATGTACTGCTCAGGAGCCACAATTTTTGGTAATTTCAAACCTTATGTAAGAAGGCAAGAGAGGATATCCAAGGGCACCGGCTATGGGACTGAATAAGAATATTTTATCGGTACAGATGTTGCAATTGGAGGCCACGGGAATTTGTGAACCACTCTAAGGAATATTTGTGTACTATAAAGATAGCATTGATTCTTTGCAGGAATCTCTTGATTTTTTTTCTTGAACATGACGATTGTGAGGAAACATGTAGATATTTTTCTTGTAAGTATCTCGTCGTCGATATTTATCATCCAATTGGTCTTTTTTGGTGCATTTTAAGGAATTTATTATGCGTCCTCGAGGTTTTGTGATTAGCCAAAAATTTTATTTAAGCCGAGTAAATTGCTTCATCTCAGAAAGATCAAGCAAGTTGGGATACAAATTCAAGGGCACATCCATGTAGTTTGGAAGCTCAAATACAACTTCTTTCGTAAGAAACATTTCTTCAACGCTAGAATTTGATCATAGGTGGTACAATATTCCCCTTCTATACTACTTTGTAGCCTTTCGGTCGCCCTTCCTTTGTCATCACTTCTTTTCCCCAAGGAAATAGTTTGATAGAACTCCTTCTGCTGGGGAATTGTCAGTCTTGAAAATACTGGCTCTCAGAATAATATCCTCGGCAGATTTATTCATATTAGTTCTGGTGGATTAATTGAGGCTCAGGTTGCATAGGGAGGTGTCACCTCGCTCGTGATACGAGTCCCTTCTTCCTTTTATGGTGCTCTACGGGGAACTGTAGATGGTGGTCGAGGAGTGGAACGAAGCTGTGGAGGTAAGAGCGAAGTGTACCGAAGAAAGATTGGTAGCCCAATGTCATGGAGGTGGTGAGTAGAGCTTGTCCAGAAAGAGATGTAAATATCCAAAGAAATAGCTGAAAAGGAGGGAGAAAAGGTGAAAAAAAATGTAAAGGTAGGACAAGTGTGGCACTTACAATTCCACGCCGCCAACTGTCTCAGTTGACGGCGTAGAACGGGAAGGGCGCGGGGTCGATCCAGGCGAGCCTACGCCGACGCGGGGAGAAGCATGGCAAACTCGTGCGTGGGCGGCGTGGGGGAACGGAGGAAGCAGTCCAGAAAAAAAAGGGGGAGAAAAGGAAAATATTGTGGGATTGGAGCATCAATTGAGGTTAAATGGGGTGCCTTGCGTGAACGGATTGGCATGAGCACGAAGTGGGGTTGAATAGAAGGTTTCAGTTTTGTTCTTTAATATATGAAAGGTACGGTTCTGCTATCCCCCGGTGTATGTTAGACGTATTCAGGATAATGGGTAGTGTGGCTCGTGCGCCTAAAGGGCTGCCTCAAGCCTGTCAGCATGCTTGATGCATTGGACATCAATGCTGCACCCGCATGCCTCTGTGTTGAAAACCGCTCGAGCCGTCCCGTCTGTCTCCATTGCCCTAACAGATACTTTCCACGCAAGGCCAGTTAGCAATGCGTAGGCGCCTTAGTGGGTTCAAATGGGGTGTTTCACATCAGAGGAAAAGTAAATTGGGACTCAAATGCAAATAAAACTTTCTAATCCGTTCCCTTCCCTGTAGGCGAGGTGGTAGAGCCTGCTCCTTTAGACTTGTTTACTAGAGCCGTTACTTAGCTTTCATTACTACTCGTCTCCATCTCCCCCTAACGTCTTCTGTAGCATTTTCGTGCCTAGCAACGAAGTTCACCTTGGGTACTTATAAATTCCCTTTTCTGTTGACACCGTTTGACCCTATCAGCGACCATATCAGTGTGTGTTGGCGCGAGGGAAGCATTAAACAAACCTCTCATGATTAAGGGAAAGGAATGGAAAAGGATTAGCACGGAGGCAAAGATGTTTGGGGATACTACATGCAGCTATGAGAGCTGGAATCGGACAAGGGGAGGTGAAAGTGTGGAGAAGGGTGGAGAAGGAGATGGAAAGGAGGAGGGAGGTGGGTAAATTGAGGGAGGAATGATGAAGACCAACAGGGAGGATCAGTGTGTATAGAGAGTTGTTCCACGGTGGAGGTGAAATGAGAGGTGAGGAGGAAGGAAAGACGCCGGCGGAGAGGGGGATAGTGAAGCCTACCTGTAGGCGTGGAGTGCAATTGAACAGAGGATAGGGAAATTTTGAAAAGGGGGAAATTGGGATGCTTTACTGATTAAGGATGCAGGACGGCTATTTTCCGAAGACTAAGGGGGGACTGTCTGTGTATTAAAGAGACCGAAAATGAGGTCGAGTCATGAGGTACGATTTCACAGGGCTGGTGTCGGGCCAGCGGTAAGGCATGCTGCGTTAGATGAAAACGTCACTGCATGGTCTTTGCATAAGCACAGATCATGCCGGCCCGAAAATATACTGTTAAACAACCATAATATTCATACAGAGAGGGAGTAGGGGGTTAGGACAGTGCAAATAAATTTAAAGATCTGGGAAATAGGGTTAGGTGGCATGTGTTTCACACAAGCACAATACACTCGAATAAGTTATTTTTAATCTATTTGGTACACTGTAGCACACCTTTTACGGAGGGGGAAACTTTTGGTTTATTTGTAGTATATGGAAGATGTAGGGTGCTAAGCGCACACGAGCATATCAAGGTAGAACTATGGTTCAACCTTTGGTTGAGGCTGGCTGGGATAAGCAGGCAGCTCCAAACCAGGGTTTACTAGAGCTGAAGATAGATACAAAATAAAGAAGAATGCATTCGAACAGTAGCGAATTCAAAGGTGTTCACGTAAAACAGCCCTGATGGTATCGTAAGTAGCGCTTTCAGAATTGTAGTCCGTACGAGTGACATACTCTGACAAGATATAAATATTATATTGGTCCAGGTGGCATGGGATAGCAAGGCGACCTTCGATTGGTAAAGCAATGATATAATATCCCAGTGTGCAACTCGTCCGTAACTATTCCAAGTGTACCAATGGGGTCAAAAGCTGTGTTCAGAACTTCAGGGAAAGTATAATGACAGCAAAGTGTCCAGTAGCCCTGGTTGTAAGGTTACCAGTGGTTTGAATGTACAGTACAGTTGAATCATTGAGTTCGTGTAAAGTTGAAAGGTCTGTGAGGTGAAATACAACAGAAGATGTGGTAGGTTATACGCACGCAGCTTACTACGGTGGGCGGTATGAGTCGTAACTGATGGGTTTTACTGCTCCTTCGTCCCTGCCCTGATCAACAGGACTGCTACAATTTTGTTGATGGTTCCTGAAGAGTCGCCAAAATCTTTTTATTTTGCTATAAGAGTGACGGCTTTGGCGGTTTCTAGGCTAGTCAGTTACTTTACTACAGAGTTCTTTTGTATTATTTTCTACAATATTTTAGTTATTTTTTAATTATTATGAGCCTCACGGAAAATGAGCATCGAGGATAATGTGAACGTCCTTTCTGAATAACTGTCCTGCCTTATCTTGCTCGTCAAGAAGAAGAAAATAAATGCAGGTACAGTCGCAGGACAATATTCTTCATACCAGAGAGGAATCAATCCTATTTTGTTCTCTTATTATATCTAAACTGGTCCCAGAGCATCTATAAGCGAGAATAATCCCTGTCGTGATCTTTGTTGCACCCATTGTGGCATATTGGCACAATTTGAGGATACATACTGGTCCGCGGCGAAAAAGATTCAGTTTCTTCGAAAGACCATGATTAGAAAGAGGACCTTCAAATAGCAGATCAGTTCAACATTTTCAATGAAATTTAATCTGAAACTGTGGGAAAATCGATGAGATAGTCAACGCGACAAAGGATGTTGTTGAAGTAGAAGTTGCTGAAATAACTTGGTCGAGTAGATCACAGGGGGATTCCAGAATAACTTCTAGTGCATATTACAGAAAAAGAATGAGTAATGCCTGTATTTCTGCAGGAAGAATAATTCTGTGTTTCGGAGTGAAAAAGGAAAAAGAAAAAAAACAACAGAAAAACAAAGTGTTCAAACAAGCTTCAATAATACGTCGGAAAGTTCGAATTTGTCTGGTATCTCACAAATACCAGCTTAGGGCTCACGAGCTATCAGTTTCTTCGAGAGGATGCTGTCAGAGCTGCGAAGATAAACGAAATTTGATAGGAAAGTAAAATGCGCACAAAATTCTCGTCGTTCCCGATGAAGGAACGTGTTTGCTGCGCTTCTGTGCGGCAATAGGGTTTACTTTACAGAGTTAAGGGCTTTTTGGACTCTTTAGCAGCACCGGACGTATTTTTTGCGAATTTATATCGACATCTCTACCTTTCTCCGAAATAAACGCCATTTAAATTTACCGCCGCAGAAGGAAATAGCTCCTCCCGTTTTAGATTTTTGCTCAATGGGCCAACTTTTGGTACTATGCAGTCAAGGTTGACTGTCTAGTTGTAAATACATCTCCATTTGATCTAATTAAGCTTCCCCACCTCTCTCGGTTATGCAGACAAATTTCTACGTCGGCCCCAAAACTTTTCGTCTGCACATTGGCTATGAGGAAGTTGTGATGTCTTCGGAGCCCGATGAAAAAGCGCGAGAGGTACCTGAAGAGTGGTGAAGAGATCGGTACGCTTAGGAAAGATGTCACCTCCGACATTTACGCTTGCCGCAAGTCCACCGACACTTCAAAAGAAGAAATGGTCCTGGCGATCTGGGAAAACCGTTATTAGATCGCCAAAAACTCTGAATAAGGATAATCAAATAACTTTGTGGCCGCTGTCGAGGAGAAGGGCGAAAAAACGATAAAAAAGGTATGAAAGGGTGACTTCTAGCCATTTTTGTTCATCGTCCTTAAAAAACATGGATGCATAAGGAGCTCACCTTGTGATACCAACATAGTCGCATGGACGACCGAGGGGCTTGGGCCCACATCGGTAACCACAAAGTATAGATTCAAGCAGAAATGTGAGACCCCTATCTACCATAGAACGAATCATAGATCTCCCAGCATAATGAGATTGCCCACAGGGATATAGAAAACATGCTTTATGCAGGTAATATCGCCCAAGCCTCTTCCTTCTGGTCCATTGTTGTTTTAATTGTGACAAAGAAGGACAACAGGCCCCGCTTTTGTATGCAGGACTGAATTAAGGCCAATCTCTGGCCGTTGCCCAAGATCGAGGAAATATTCGATGAGTTGAAGGGGAGCTCGTTTCTACGACCCTGTAACCCCTCGCATGTTACTAACAGATCCGTTTGTGTAAGAAAGAAAAGAAATGACTATCTTCGTATGCTGCTTTAGTATATTAAGATTCGAGGTGATCCCCTTTGGACCGATGAACGCGCCGTCTACATTCCAGGGAATTATGGACTACATCTTCAAAGATGTACCCATCGCTTGAGTGTATATGGATGACTCCGTTTTTTTATTCAGTATGATCGATGATCACGCTCGACATTTTCGCTACATTTCCGAGTTTATTGCTAATAATTACTATTTGTGGCATTGCGAAGCCTAAGTCGACAAGTGGAAAATCATTGCTATCAAAGAGGCGCTAGTACCAAATAAAGACTGATCTGGGGAGCTTTCAGTGATTAATTGGCTACTATCGCCGCTTTATCAAGGACTTGGTGGGTAACTGTTCAATGCTACATCCTGCAACTTCCCAAAATATGAAATTGAATGAGGCAGAAGAGTTAAAGCAGGCTTTCGAGGTACTACAAGATAACATCAAATCTCCTCCTATGGTGGCCTTTCCCGATTTCGACATGTCGGCCATCATGGAAACCAGTGCCAACAGTTTCGCCACTGAATCAGTACTTGTTAATAATAAAGAAGACGGGGAGATATAACTCGCGTATTAAGCAATTTGCATCATGAACATCGCAAAGCGGACCTTTTATGCCTGTAAGAGGGAAGCTTTTGGAGTCATATTCGGAATTAGGAAGGTCAGAATGGAGGTGCTTTCAACGGGGTCCTTCAAAATCGTAACAGACCATTAAACCCTTTTGCATGCCTTTAAAAAGATCAAAACCAATGGAAAACTAATCACAATATTTTACTTCATTAGTATCGGGGTTCCAATGCAGATATTGGCACCATGGCTAGACTTTCAAGCTAAATACGAGTTTTAGTTGTAATTTAATCCAGATACAAGGAATGGAGCTGCCCACTACATTTCCTTTGTAATACACAAAGGGCTTCGAAGTGCTCCAAGTATCTACGAGGAGACCTAGTGGCAGCAATGGACTCTGTGAGCTCGGCCGAGACTCCTGTGATAGAATTATATTTTTTTTTGATGTAGCCGGCTACACTGAAGGGCTGAACATCCTATTACGAGAGTCATTAAAGTTTCGCTTCATTGAAAACGCCGCAAACATTTTCGTGGTATGGGAGGGAAAGCTACTTAAGTGTACGAAGAATGGCCCCGCGTGATATCGACAATAAAAGAGAGCCCCGTGGTTCTGAAAACATTCAACGAGGAAGGTGAGCATTGGATTAGGAGGCAACAAAAAATTGTTTTCAAAATGTAAATATGGTCTCATTCCATCAGGACGTCCTAGAATACGTGAAAAGATGCGAAATATGTAACAAGGCCAATTCTCTTATTATTTATCGCACTACGTCGAGAATTTTGCTCACGATCATCTTTGGAACTTACTCTATAGATTTTAAAGGACCCTTTTTGAGGTCAAAGGTGGTGAAAAATCCTCCTTGTCGCCGTCGACATGTTGCAGGTTCACCAATTGCCTCCGCAACGAAGACGGCATCCGCAGAGGTCGTGATAAAATTTCTAGAAAAAAGATAATACATATTTTTGGTCCCTCAAACACCTTTATATCTTTTAACGCTAGATGTTTTACCATCGCTACTCTCGTCGACTTTTTGAGGAAGAATGGAATCGATCGGAGCACCGTCCTGGCCTATGTACCGATGCAGAGGGTCGCGCAGAAAGAATGGTATGCACTATGAAGACCGCACTGAAGAAAATGTTAATTGGACACCTAGCTGACTGGTAATAGTATTACAACTTGATTAATAGATTATAGTTGTTTTAACCACATATTCAACTTAGATCCTAAATTTTGACTTTTTCAATAGCAGTCGCTGGTTTGAACAATGACATAGCATATTTCAATTGCTTCATCACATGAAAGTTTTTTTTGTCTATACTAAATAATTACAATTTCGTGTTTTCGACGTATATTTTAATATAGTTTGACGTATTAATGTGGTCAGTCACTCGGCGACTGTGAAATGTTCAAGCTGTAGTGGAAACAGCAAGCCATGTAGCAATGTGTCAGAGTAAGCTGACTGATATTATACTACTGTATCTGATTCCGCAATCATTTGTTTATGAATGAGTACCAAGTAATGGATATAACCTCTTACAAAATGTGAGCCTAAACCGTCAAGAATATTTTTAGAACTTGAAACAGAAGCTATGATGGGAATAAGAAACAAGCACTTAAAAGTAACCACACCAGATGATCTTCCTTGCGAAAGAACATGTACGTTGCCACTTCACCGACTCTTTTCCGTGCCCTCGAAAAATAAAGCCATTTAACACTTTAAATTTGCACTTGGAGCAGATAAATCTCCGTAAAAAGGCGCTCATCACCCATGAAAGAAGGACTATGTGGAGAAAAGTAAACAATAAACGACATTTATATGATATGAAAACTTCCGATTGTCTCTTACTGCGGGTCAAAAGATTTTTTGTCTTCATTCGTTATGAAATTATGTTTTAGCTTGATGCTGCTTAGGGTAGATAGATCGTTGTATACGGATCTACGAAACGTCTCCAACTACTTTGCTATAGGTCCCTTCTTAAATTTTACCAAAGTCTACGTGATTGCGAGTTATGGATCTCGTAAAGCTTAAAGATACCTAGATAGTCATCAAGAAACTCGACTGAGTGGGTCCACTTCATATTATTCTTCACTTTTTCGATCTTTACCTGTAACCTCACGTAACTATGTACCCCATTATTTGTAGGAAGTTCCAAATATATGAATTTCGTTTCGTTGAAGTATCCGATTGAAAGGAGGCCTTGATATAACAATTTTTTTGTCTTTAACTGTACTGTATCACATTTATCTGATTTTTTCAGTTATATAATTGAAAATAAATACCAATACCGCTAACATTTGTGAAACGCTCCTTTACTGCCATTCCAAACAGAAAATGAGTACGTATAATGTTTGGGAACACAAAGTACTGGGATCGTTTTTTTGTAAATTAGTACCCTGATTGTTTATATCTGTTGGAAAGGCCTTGCTTCATTTGAAGAGATTTTTTCACTTTATATCGATTGATGATAAGTTTGCGAGTCCTATGGAGTCTCATTCAAACCATGCTTCAGGATCTACAGCACGAATAACATGGCATCACAAAGAAACTGAAGGTAGCTAGTAGCCCTTGAAACAAGCAGACAGCATTGAAAGTTATCTTACCGCTGCATGTACATTAAAGAGAACGGCACTAATCATGAAATATTCATTTTCTGTCTGGAGTCCTTCGGGATAGATTTGAAAATAGTTTGAAAGAATGAAACAGCCTTGCACTATTCCTTACTTGTTCATATGGTGACCAGTTCTCCTAGCTCTTTGACCGTGAAGATCCCATTAAGGTGTTCCCCTCCAAAGGTGGAGGCCAGAAATTTTATCTTACCAATTCTTCTTGAAGTCAGAAGTTTTAATTTAGGCTCTTTGAAAGTGTGAGAAAGGGTCGCAAGTCAACGATTTCGATGCTGTTGACAAATGTAAATGTGTCCATGATTAATTACCACAAATTATTCCCAACAAATTCCTGAGGCTGCACAAAATCTTGTTATCAATTATTAATCGTATGAAAGAGCCGCAAATATTTGCAAAAAACTCGGGGCATATATAGTTAGTCTAAAATTTTATGTTGGCTGTTTCTGCTGCTTAGAGTAAGGTATATATTTTATCATTAATAAAACATAAATTCAAAAAGTATTCTATGATATACTTCACAATATCGGCGGAGATGATGAGATCTTCAAAGATTTTTTTGTTTTTAATACTTTAAATAATCGATTTTATTTTTTAAAACTACCTGGTTATCCTTTTCAGCTCCTTTGCATCTCTAAAATTGTTTCAAAACAATGAATATTTACTCTTCTATTGCTTATATGAAATATGAAAAGAAAACGTACTTAGGGGGAAGAAAATTTCTAGATTTTATGAAATGCTCATTAATATCATCTATTAATCATATATAAATTATTATCAAAATATAATCAAAACTAATATTTACCAAAATATATTTCCTCAAAAAAATAAAGTGTGTCATTTGGAGAAACGAAAAAGTCAAGCAAAAAACCAAACAGTTATAGTTCCTGAACAGTTCGCTGTATTCAAGATCAAATTGAAATACCTCTGATGTAGATGCATTCTACCTTAGGCCTAAGCGGTAAAAAGGTCATTTATCAAAAAGCCCAGAATATATAAGAGAAAAACATGGCCCCGTAAGATTCCTTGCAGATGAAATAGTACTTGAAGAATATTGTTCAGCAGTAGTACTTTGTCCATCCCCGCTACTTGAGGATGTAGCACCTAAAATAAATTAAAATTGTTAAAACATGAGCACCTTCTACAGTTTTAGTTAAATTAGAATAGCAATTTAGATGAACGCTTCGAGTATAAATGTAATATACACACTTCCAGTGATGTTGAAATTGAAACTGTTAGATGGAAAAAAGAAACCAGATCTGTCTAGAGCTATTTTCAGCTATTATAATAGTTTAAATAATAAAACATCCATTTATTAACAGATTTTCTGAGTGGACTAATAAAAAAAATTCCCCGAAAAATCCAATATCATTCATGGAACTGATAACTAAACCGAATTGAAGGTCGAAGCAAAGGAGATACGAACTGATATGAAGTGACGCCCATCAACGCGCTGGGTCTCTCCCACAGAAGGTTAAACACGTTCGATCCGTTAACATTCCTCAATACGGCCGTCTCCGCGAAGCATAGAAGATATGACTAATTAATTGCAACCTCCGTGAAAGGTAGAGTCGTGCCTTTCCCCACATCCACTCTCGGGGGTTGGGATCCAGACGTCTATATTGTGCTAAGCGACATCCTGTGGAACGTGTCGGCTATGGCGATGAAGGCCTATGGAAAGGTCCAAACGGTAGTCCCCCTAAGTCACGCTGCCGTTGCGGTAATTTCCAACGCATCTTGCTGGTTTACTGCCCTCAAGCCTACTTTGTAAGGAAAATTAAAGGGTAATACTGGTCACCTTGTAGGATATTCCGCACCACAGCCGACCATATCTTTCAAATAGTAATAACCGCCATCTTAAGTTCGAGTTAGATTTATTCCATTCCAAATGATTCGAATATCATGGTCACCGTTGTTATATGATTGGGAATAAATCTATAACTTCCTCCGACCTCATCAAAAACTTATTTCGACGTACTATTTTTTGCAGCTATACTAATAGAGACGAACACAAATACTGGGCGAAGGAAAAGGAAATTATCGTGAAATTTCACAAACATTTACGCGGTCACTAAAAATGCGATGAAAACAAGTTTATCATTACAAAAAAATTTAACATGGTAAGATGATTACGGTAAATATTTATCTGCTACAATTGACGTATACAACTTTTCCCTTTCCCCAAAATGTTTGAATTCTCTTTTATTACATATAAATTCCATATCAGTTTTATTTAATAGGCTGGTGCCATGTTGATCAATTCATCCTAGAAATTGAGGACACCTTCAGATTTTGCACGCAATGATTGTTTATTCCACATGTGCGATATTATATTATTTAAAAATTTAATATAACATTATTTTTTTGAACTTCACTGTTATGCTTCAAATGTGAGAATCAGATAATACAACTGGAGATCAACAGTCCAATAATAGATAACTTAAATGTTATCTAGATGAAAAGTAAATGTTTTCCAATTAGTTCTTGATGTCATAAAAAAATATGAAAAATTTGAAAAATATGAAACTCAAGTATGTTTATGTATGTTCAGAATTTTATGACCTCTCCCTTAGTGCTACTTTTCGCGTTACTCCAATTTTCCAAGTGTCAAGTGGTTTGTATAGAAATCATTTTGTCTATCTTTGTGATATTTGAATCAGTCACTCCCGAGAATTAGAAAAATCGGATTCCATAATTCCTTCCAAATATTTACTTAATGCCCATAAATTCCTCATCGTCGAGAACGATTTAGATCTCATCAAGAAATTGAAATCGATCACTGATTTTCTGTTTTTCTTGCTAATTTTCGTGATGGTGTGATGTTTTTGTACCTAGTAGAACAAAAGAATAGTTTCATGGTCATCTAATAAACCTGTAGTGAATGTCGGGAGAGAATATCTTATCTTCGCAGTCCTTGAATCCAATAGAAGGTATATAGGCGCAGAATTTGAAGATGTCCGCGAAAAAAATTTCCTATCGAATTTAATACGCTAATGAGGTATTGAACCATTTTATTGATAGTTGTATGGAAGAAATTTCAAGCAACTATAATGATATTTATATTATTTAAATGAAACTTTAAGTCGAAAACATTTTAAGAAAAATCTGATGAGGAGTGCTACAAACGATCAAAGACATCTGAAGTTGAAGCTTTGGACATTTTTAAAAGGAAAGCAATCTGAGTCTGTAGGAGAAGGAAATGTACAATCTCTCGAAGATATTCCAGTTAATTTTAAAGCAGAATAGAACCAGCGCGAAACTTTAATACGTATTTATTTGGATGAAAATTTAAATAATGCTCATAAAATCGGGTCGCTTCATTTAGCGATATTGGACTCTTCAGAGAAAAAAATTGGATCTTTATAATAAAAAAATTGAATTTTGAAGATTCTTGCTTCAATGAGCATGTACAGTAAAATTCTATCAATTATTTTTCATAATGCTTGTAAATATAAGGGGAAATATGAAGCATTCTATTGCTTTTATTGTTGCCGCCCTGTATGAACGTGACGTCTCTTTAGTTACTATCATTCTTCAGCTCCTATTAAGCACTTTTACAGTAGTTGTTCTATGCGAATGCGTTATTAGTCAAAGCTTTAGTTTTTTTTTGAGCCATTTGAGCGTGACACTGCAGTAGGATAAATCCTGTTTATGAGGTTGCAAATGCTTTCATGCGTCGGTGCGCCCTTTTATGCACATGCTAGCAGGTTTACAGTCTACGCTGGATGATAATAAGGCATTTTCTAGGGTCGTCAGGGGAATTCTACGGCAACAAGGGAGAAAAAGGGGAGTGGTCAGGACAGGAAAACCTTTGCATGTGGTATTAAATGGCCAGGTTTTCTAAAAAAACCTGCGCCTACAGTAGCACTAGAGTAAATTTATCTCCTTCAGAAGCGGGTTAGAAATTCTATAAAGGGCGGTCCCTTCGCCGGTCTAGCTTCGATTTGGGGCAGACCAGCCAAGGTAAACCACCGTTTAACACCGGAACCAAAAACCCAACAGTCCAAAGCGTCCCCGAACCTTTGTTCTTTTTCTTTTATTCAACCATCGTTTCCAACAACCAAACCAAATTTAGGTAAACCTATTCTGTACTGCAACAAAGTACCGTAGTATCTGTACGAAAATGCGTGCCTTCAAATTTTCACGTAATGCTACTGTAAGATGCTATCACGTTCTGTACAAGATGGAGACATTACATGGTGTCAAAAAATTCTTGAAAGGTTCAAATTACTGTGCATTCAAATGAGGGCATGAAATCTATTCAAAGGTCGCTCCGACACAGTGGATAGGGAGAAAATATGCTCCCTAAAAGGCCATCTATGGAGTGCCACAACCTTCAATGCAACCTATAGGCTCAATATGGGCACCCACTGTGAAGTAAGTCCAATACATGGCAGAAAGACATCACGTTAGTTATGAAATGTGATTGGGTTGCAGCCAAAACCTCTGTCAAAGTAAAAAAAACCTCTTTTCCACAGCTAGGTATCGTATCACATCCTGACGCCACCACAACATTACTAAAGGGGCAGTCCCTTACCCATTACTGTGTCCGCATACCTTTCTGGGTCGATTGTGGTTGTGTGGAGAACTATGGAATAGATCGGATATATCTTCCAAAAGTAAAACACCCAAACCTTTCCCCAAAGAGGCAATGGCTTTACTGAGCAAACTTTATAGTAGAAGCGAATGGCAACTCAGTACAAACTGCTGTCGAAAGCGAGGGGGTTGCAGGGTACCGATCAAGGCAAATCTATTTGACATAACTACAATTCCGTAGACAGTGCCGATGTGCCATTCTCCGCAGATTGTACTTTCATAGGGACTTAAGCGTGGACTTAACTCGCAATACACTCATCAGCCGTCATGTCCAATGCGGCCTGCTTGATGGCTGGCCTGAAGGTAGCATTTTAGGGAGCGTAGTTTCTTCCCCATTAGCGTGTCGGTGTACCCTTTTTGAGTCGATTGTGGTTGTCTGGAAAACCATGGGATAGATCTGATATACCTTCCAAGAGTAAAACACCCAAACGTTTCCCCTAATCAAAATTTCACTCATTACAGAGTGGGCCTGCTTTCGAAAATGCGGCAGGTTGGATGCGGAGATGCGGTCAAGTATTGGTTATGCCCGAATAAAATGGCGCGAGGGCTATAACAACGAGGGGTGCAGTTTATTGTGGCGGTAGCCAGAGCTACAGAGCAGTAACAAACTAGAATGTGAATGACAGTATTGTAAACTGTGTAAGCCGTATGCACTGAGCTTGAGGGTGGTTTCGGGCGCTTGGCACTCTACAGTGCCTCTGAATTGTGCGTGAATTGTGGGAGTGCGCAACTTCTATTTTTGTACGGGGGAGGCAATATTGGGTGCTTTCCTGTTTGAAAGTATGGTTGGATGTGGTCCGGAATATCCTGGATGGTTACCAGTACTACCTCTTAATTGTTGACCACCAATGCATAGTGAATCAAAACGTTTAGCAGATGTCAAAAGCTGATAATGAACGAGGAAAACGAGTCCACTATTTTGCGAATGGACACCGCATATAAATTGTTGGAATCGCCTGGCTACCTTCCCACGTCCCAAACCAAATTTCAGTGTATATTCATCATACCTTCCCTTATGAATTGCCAATCCCGCCAACTGGGCACTCATCGATTACTTGAGTGGCGTTTTATCTCTGGTATCCAGGCACGCCTAAGTGCCTGTCCTGCCAATCATAAGTATTCCCCAGGTGAATATGTTACACAACGCCTTCCTCACAATCTCCCTTGGTTCTCAGCCTTAATGCAGTCAAGTTTCTCGAGCTCCCACAGTGAACACACACCTTAATGCCCCCTTTCGAATGTACGGCATCCACTTTTCGATATCCTTGCCTTTGCTTTGATACCTAATTCTAACCTTGCCCACACCAATGCCGGCACGATCTGAAATTCTGAACAGAATAGCACAGAACTTGTCCTTATCTCATTGGTCTCCGTTATACTACGCCAACATTAAGATTCCCCAGGTTTTCACTCCTGCGAAGTCTTGCAGTAATCCAATCCCTTATTTCCCCCCTAGCTCTTTCTATCCCATGCTCACAAAACACGACGATTCGATTAATCTCTTCACCTTTCTAGTTCCTTCCCAATTACGGTGTCGGTATACTCTATTTGAGTCGATTGTGGTTGTCTGGAAAACCATGCGATAGATCGGATATACCTTCCAAGAGTAAAACACCCAAACGTTTCCCCCTTTCTACAATATCCAGCACTGCCTTTCCTAAACCCACAAAATGCAACGTCCATGTAATTCCTTCTTCCTCCTCGCCTTGATGCTCTCTCTGCTTCGCTTTTCAACCGCAGAAAAATCTTCTGTTCACTACCCACCTCCCGTTTCCCTGCTCCGTCAGTCATCTGTTGACTGTCCTTGCCAGTGCACAGCTGCCAACCCAAAAACGACCAATATTTGTGCCGGCGCAGCAAACAAATGTTCTGTATTCCGCTGCGCTCCACGCATCGATGGTTTTGAATGTTGTGATGAGGCCAGAAGTACCGCAGGCAACGTACCTAGCTCTCCGGAGGACGCTGTTGTCTTAATCAATGATATTTTGGCGCTCATAGCAATTCTCGCGCCAGGTTTCTGCGGGGTTCATTGGAACCTATTCGGACACCCTCGGCGAGTGCAGCAATCAACTTGTCGACCTCGCTGACACTTTTCTGGACACTTCTATGAGTACCATACTGCGTCAAATAGGCCCTGCAGTGACTACAAGAGAATTTCAATCAGGAAAGCAAGTACAGCCGGGTGTATCAGCTCCAGGACAGATTACACTGGCAGAAGTTCGGGAATACATTAGAACACAGGCAGGGATCCTGGAGAGAATCGTGGTAGAGGCAGAGACAGCTTTGCGTAATCTACAATAGCTGGGAGGAGGATCCAGAAAGTGGGAGAAGCCATTTACATTCCAACAATGGAGTTTCAGTTTTGGAGGCAAAGGCGTCCCCAGAGCTATGAAAAGGTAAGTATTGCGCGAAGGTTTGAGAGAAACATTGTCTCTTACATCCGTCTGCTTTTGGTACTGATTAATCTGGATTAGAGAAGCTACTTGAAATAGATGAAGATCGCAAATAGCATATAGCAAAGGGAGGGAATTTGGGTTGCGTTACTGATTACATATCTCTATGCAGGCGGCTATTTCCCAAGACGAGGAAGGGCAAGTCTGTGTTTGGAGGATATGAAAAGAAGACGGAATCAGGCCGGACTATCTCGCACCTGTACTTTGGCCCCTACACACTACTATCCAAGACAGGGACCCACCAAGGCGACCCTCTAGCTATGCACCTCTACTCACTCGACATCCACCCATTTCTCCAAAGGATGCAGCGATCTTTTCCCAACACTGTGACCCACGCGTGGTACGCTGACGATGGGAACATCATTCTCCCGTCACCCGACGGGCCTCGACTCCTCCAAATGATAGCAAATGAAGGACGTCTATACGGCATCCACATCAACATGCAAAAGACCGAAGCATAGTGGTTCGGCCAGAGCTCCTACCCAAACCTTCCTTGCAAGATTGTCACGGCTCCCGCAATCAACACCCTCGGCTCACCCATTGGTACCGATCCGGGCTGTCTGTCCCTCGTCGAGGACCGCCTAACTACAGCTCGCGCTATCTGGACTGCTATCCCTACCCTCCGTGACCCACAGACCGCCTTCCATCTCCTACGCCATTGCGCCAGCGAATACCGCCTGATTTATACTCTTCGAACTACTCCACCGCACTTAACCCTTTCTGCGCCAGCTATGCTTGACCGTGAGCTGCGAGGGGCCTTTCAAGAGATTTATCGAGAGCTGACGGACGGCTCCTGGCTCTGTGCTACTTTGCCCTTTTCACTAGGTGGACTTGGGCTCAAACTCACCTCACCCATCCGCTCCGCCACCTACCTCAGCTCTCTCCTAAGCACCTACCACCTCTCCCTCGACCTGTTGCCGCCCATCGACCACCATCTCTTACCCAACGAGATACGACGAACCCACCAATCTATACCTCACAATGTCACTCCTGCCGATCTTCGGCTCCAACCTCTCCTTGCCCGCCTCCCCACGACCGGTCAAATCCAAGGCGTCCAGACTACCCTCACATCCGCCATCCATCATGAACGCCACAAAACATATCTCTCCTCTCCCCGCAGTACGAAAGTGCAGCTCACAGACTCTCCCGGAACCTCAGCTGTCGAACACGGTCCGCCAACTCACCCTTTCTCACCCTCCCGGACTCCCGCGACTCCATCCGCATCGAACCCCAAATTTGGACATACATGATCCTGCTTCGACTTGGTCACCCGTCTTCAACGGCCGGGACCACTGCCCCAGGTGCTTACTCTTCCAAGCTCGTCCCCCGCCCCTCCTCGACCCACTCGGGAGACATGCTATCCACTGCCCAGCAATGGGGGATTCCTCCGACGCCACAATCATCTTCGCGACAAACTGTATACCCTCCTTCGACATCCTTCTGTAATGCTGCGCCCAAAGCCCGAATATACCTTCCCCTGCGAAGCCCACCTCCCGTACTCGGAACGCCGCCGAATGGACATCCTCATTGATGACATCGAATTCTCCTCACGTCCCTGCGCACTAGACGTCTTCATTGCAAGCCCCTACACCGCACGGGCTATCTCCCACTCTCGCAAGACCTCCGGAGGGGCAACCGTGCCCATTGAAGCCTCGAAAACTGCGCATTACGCTGCCCTCTGTGGGACGATACAAGCCCAATTCTATCCTCTTGGATTCGATACTCACGGAGCCATCGGCAAACCTGCCCGTGAGGCCATAGCCAAAGTCGCCTCTTTTTTCGCTTTCCGCCGCGGGAAACCCCCATCTGATGAATACCACCGATTGGTCACCACCTTCGCTTCCCTCGTTCTACAGCTGACGGCTCATGCCGTATCTCGCCGTGCTTTGTCTCTCACATCACCTGATGCTTGAGTGACCCAGCTCGGTTTAGTGACCCTTTAATAAAAGCGTACGTTTGTTTGTTGTAGATAGATACGGGGTGCGCTTACTGAGAGACTTAAGAGGGCTGAGAAGCGGGGGAGCTTCTCTGGAAAATGTTGCGGCCACGGTTTCATCCAATGCCAGATAGATACTCAATGAAATAAAGTTTCTTCTGCAAGACCATCTGCCTCACTCTGTCTCCAATGCCTCTAGACCTGCCTACCACTGCCCCGGAAAGTAGACGGTCCATGTCGTGTGTGTATTCTTTACGGGATTTGGAAAAAGCATGTGGGAGAACATGCTGAGGGGATTACAGAGAAACTAACATGCAAAGGGGATGAGAGAGGAAATAATCGGAAATGCATCTGGTAAGAACTTGACGCGCTTGCAACCCATGCAAGCAGAACACAAAGCGCATGATTAGGAGGTGCAGCTCCCATTGGGGAGTGGTGCCTCGACGGGCAGCAGCGAACGTAGAAAGGCGCCGGAAGAAAGTCGCACCCTCGGCCCCAAGGGCACCGAACACATCAATACCAACAGGAAGAAGCCGTATATCGTTCGTGTGGCAGACTAGACCGTAGTGCGTGTGTTTCGCACGTTCAGCCATTGAGGCAGCTGCGCCGCCAGATAGGGCATACTGGGAAACGCGAGAAGTGACCTGTGGATGGGCCACTGTGACATCCAAAGCGATATCCTTCGGGTCGAGGCCATATGCACCAGGGATAAAAAGATCTATGCGAAGGGCGGCCGAGGGAGAGGACGAAGGGGAAGGGGAGGAAGCAGATGTTCAAGAGAGGCAGAAATTCCAAGCTCCTTACAGTAACGATGGAGAGCGTTACGCAAGACATTGTGGCGACGAGTCTGCCCATCGTCGTACTTACAGGTGAGGGCATGTTTGCCCAGGGATCGAGGAACGGGCGATGTCGTTGGAACGGCGAGCACATACCGGACATCGATCATGACCAGAGAAAATCGCGCGGCCGAGGCGTAGCAACACAGCCACTATCCAGGCTTGCGAGGACAGATAGGTGCCGCGGTGAGGGTGCGGTAAAGTTGAGAACGCGGAACAGGAGGACGACTCACGGACGGAAATGAGGCGACATCTGTCGTGGTCAGAGGATGAACGGAAGATCCGATTAATCATCAAACTGTGAAGCTCAGACGAGATAGAAGACTGAGCCGTTCGCCGGGGACCGGCGTTTGACATCGCTGAAACAGAGAAGTGGGCGACAGGGAAGCCGAAAGATCTGGATAACGGGTAGATAATAAAGAGATCGCGGCCCGAGGCACTTCCTCCAGGTGTAGGTCTCCCGAGAACGAGAGCAGATCTGAGAAACGGCTGAAAACATCAATAATCGAAGCCGCATAAGCGGATTCAGGGATTGAAGAAGCGAGAGGAATGCCGAGACCCCCGTAGGAAATAGGAAGGCAGGCTTGCTCCCATTCGGAGTCGGTGCAAGGACCATGAATCTGTGCGAACGCCTCCCGCTGCTTCCGGTCGAAGCTGACGGCCAAAGCCGTAGATTGGTGGGGGAGAGAGTCCGCAGCAGATAAATAACCTTACAGGCGCTCGCACAGAAACGGTGCAAGTAGTAGGCCATCTGAGCGTCATCGGACTCAAGACAGGAAAAGATGCGATCGACTGCAGCTTGACGGGTGTCGAATGCGGCGCTGACGAAGGAATCGGAACCAATAGGAGAGCGAGAACGGTAAAGCCATCGGGCGTGGGGAAGGGAAGGGAAGAGTGAGGGGAGAAGGATTATAGGAGAGGCAGTAGACGTGGGTTTGGGTCATAGTCAGTGCGAACCTGATGGCTTGTCCCTGACTCTGGAAGAATTGCAAAGCCCGGAGGGCCTGCGAGCGGGGAACGACCAAGTTCCCATCGTCTGCATACCAAGCGTTGAGCGGGGGCCGGAATTTCTCCTGGAACTTGAGAACGAGAGGATGGAGAGCGAGAGCGAAAAGCAGAGCCCCCAACGGATCCCCCTGTTGAGTGCCATCGGCGCTTAGTATGGAGAATGAACCGAATGAGAGAAAGGAGGTATCCCCATAGCAGTAGTGAACCCATCGCGCGATGCCAGGTGCAAAGCCCAGAACGGCATCAAGAATGCGTTGTCGAGAAATGCTACTGAAAGCATTGTGAGCATCGACTTGGATCAATACGTGGTCCTGGAACTTGGTGTTTTGCGTCAGGCGACGGACGGCGTGAACAATGGCCTCAGCACCACTTTAACGCTCACGTCAAGTTGATGAGGCAAGAGATAGGAAGCTGCAGTCGAGCAAGCCTTGTGAGCGAGGAGGTGAGCAATAAGGCGGCGGAGGAGGAGACCAACAGCTATAGGGCGAAGTCCACCGTTGGGCTTGTGGAGGGCTGTGAGCCGGCCCCCGCAGAAGTAGGCCCGGCACGAGTGCGTAGTTCGCCGTTGGAACACATGTTCACAAACTTGGTCAGAACATAAAGACAGTCACGGGCGGGATGCACTCCCCCGCCGGTCGAAGCAACATACGGAGAAAGACCGGGGAAAGGCCATCAGATCCAGGGGCGGTGGACGGGTCGAGGCTATGGATGGCTCTACGAACATCCGAAACGGAACACTTGAAGGTTAGGAAGGGGCTGAACGGGGGACGCAGGCGTGGGGTGAAGGGATTTGAGTCTGCGGAGATTATCTTCCGAGGGCACAACAGGTGGGTATCGTGCAGTAAGGCTGGTGTGGCGCGGGAAGGACTGCTACGTCCCTGTCCCTGATCAGTAAAGTATTCAAAATCTCCCCACTGTCGGAAATTATTTATGTAGTCTGCTGCGCAGCAAATACTGTATATGAGGAAAATCACAATCTCATTGAAGAGAGAATATCTTACTCTTTACTTATCTTGAGTGGACACCATAATTGTAGATACGAATCAATGGTTTGCAGCCATTGGTCAAAGAAAGACAGAGGCCAATGGCTTGCGGGAAAAACTTTTCGCTGATATCCACAATTCCTTGCTGGCATGGTGGAAATGTTCTGACACTTGTTTTATTGATTTAGGTTTGTGACAGGGGTATTCCAGACTTTGCATGTTGCACCTGCATATGTCTGTGGTAAAATAAACATTCTGATACTGCACCAAAGTTGAGATTGTCCGGAATTTACATTACTATACTTAACCATCCCTGATCATGCCGACGACTGTTGTAATCTCCGTAATGATATTCTCGTCAGGTAGCCAAACTCAAAATTCCTGAGCAGGCCACTCTCTATCTGGAACCCTGATAAGCCTTGCGATAAGCTCTACCAGATCTTCCAACTGCAGGACGATTTGCCATGTTTTCGGTATTTTCCCTTACGATGTCGCTCCTCGTTTGCATTCTGTCCTCTGCAACAAGCAATCCTTTCCCGTCCAACGTATCAAGCCTTCAGAGCATAACTTCTTCTTACTTTCAACCGTTCTCATTTCTAAGGCAAATGAATGCAGGGTGTGATTGCATGTGCACATCCGAAAACCCGAAATCAACCAACATTTGCGGGATGAACCCCCCTGCGTGTACTGTATCGCGTTGCTTCCCTCGCACTGCCGGATTCAGCTGCTGCGATGAGGACGCCCTCCCGATAGGAATCCCTCAAGGTGATGATGAAATCCTTGCCAGTCTGCGATTCCTCGCTGATACGTTTCAAAGATTTCTCGACGCAAATCTAGGTGGTTCGGAAACAGCCTCCCGGCGTATCCTGCAAGAATGCAAGAGTAACATAACTGCGCTCACCCCCAACAACGAGGCAGGAACCTCGCAGAGAACAATTCTCAGCAGCATATCAACTAAGACTGCTCCACCGATTTCCATGTCACGGTCGCAAACAATGCGACAAAATAGTGACATCGCTGCTGATTTCGAGAATAGGAGGGGGTTGATTGATCTTACAACCGTTTACTAGACTACGTGACTACTCCAGTTGAGCCGAATATATTAAGGAATTGAGCTGTTGGACTGATGGTCTGCTGGGGATAGTGATTGACGCGACAAATCAAAGTGGACGCGACAGCATGAAGAATTACCAAATAAGAAGGGAAATAGGGGTTGCGTTTGGTGCGAGATTTTCTGGGCATTTTGAGGTGGAGGTTGAGTAACGAAGAGGGAGGAGAGAGGCTTTATTGGACTGTTTGAAGGTACGTGAGGAACACAAATAAGAACCATCGCGATGTAACTTTCCACGATTGATAGCAATCGCAGTCCTCGTTGCACTAGCGAGCTGAGAATGAGGAGTTGATGACGTTCGGAAACCCGAGTAGTCCCTCTCTGGGAGACAATGTACTTCCAAATTCGATACAACCCGGCCGCCGTCCCTGGGCCAACTGAGCCGTAGATAACGAAAGCGACATGATGGAAATCCTTTGACGGCCTCAGCTTGTAACGAGGAGGTGCACTGTACAGTAGCTGTAAACTTGAAATTTTTATTTTCTTAAGAATGATGGCCAGTTGCTTCTAGTTTCTCACAATCTGCTTAAATTGTTTAAATGGGGGTTAATTTACTGTGGTAGCTGTAAAATATCCAAAGGAGAATAATGTACAAAGGTACCCATTATTACACTGGCGTTATGATCAACCAGCGTCAATTCAGCGCTGTTGAGCCCCACTAGGTCCAGCTGGAACCGCTCGGTCCCCTCATTATGCATTTGAATAAAAGGTCACCTTTTCCCCCATTATTATTCTTAGTCACAGAACTTTCGTATAACAGGTGCAGTACAGTACAATGCAGTACAGTACTGTTAGCGTTCAATTAGTACGTGGCACGTACAAGTGTACTGTCAGCGAAGTGCAGTAATACGTGTAATAGTATTCTGTCAGCAACGTACCTAGTATACATTAAGTTTGCATTTAGTTGCATTTAGTGCTCCTTTGCGGTCTATATAAAGTAACGCTGATCTGGTCTCAAGGACCAGAGAGACATTAGTGATTGTGCTACTATCAGTCCTGGTCCGTGCTTTACAGCTTTATAGTGAAGTTGTAACATAAAATCGGTTTTACCAGCACGACTAACCAAGGTAGTCATTGCGTAGGTGCAATCAAGATGCGAGAGTTTTCAAAATCTGGGACGGCATCCAACGTTCGAGGCAAGGCCAGCCCTATTAGAAGAAAACATACTCTTGGTGCGTCCGTGAAGGGCATTTGTGGATTTAAGGAATATTTACTTCTCGTAGGCATGTTAATCAAGAACTATAACCTGATAATAAAGAGGAGGACTCCCGGAAAGAAATTTATGCGTAAAAGGGGATAGATCGCCGATTCAAGAGGAGATATACTCGGAAAAACTCGAAATCAGAGCCAGGGTTGCAACCTGCTGACTTAAAAGGCCAAGTTTCTCCTAAAAAAGAATCACAGTTCGCTCCAAAACAAGAGTGGACTCACATTCAGAAATTTTGGACCAAGCCTAGGAAGCTGCTGAGCTTCAATCAGGAGATCCAATCCCTCTAGACTCGCGGATTCATCATGCCGAGGCGGAAATCAAAAGCGAAATCACGCCGAGAGGCAGTCAGTGTACGGATAAGGTTCTGGAAGAACTCCATAGGACGGTTAATGATATTTATACCGTTAGGAAGAAGTTTTTTCAGCTTGCTAGTACGTTAAAACTTATAAAAGTGCTTTCAAGTTGTCAGTCTGGGGAATTTATTGCAGCCGAGACCTATACGAAGATGGAGGCCGAAGAAGCTCAAGACAGGATTGATTAAAAGAAGGACTACCGTGGTACTCATCCTGTACACGTAACCTACACAAATATACGAAAGCTTTCTCGAAAACTGTTATTGTAGTAAGGCTGGAGACGGCTCTTTCTTAGATTCCGTAACAACGTGGCACCGACTGTTGGAGGACTTTCCAATTCAGGAGAGTGACGAAAGGCGCCTTCTGTTCTGTGCCTTCGAACGGGATGTGGCTAGTGTGCTCGAGATTTTGGCGAGTGTACGCTGCAATGACAACACCGATGCGCTCTGGGACCTCTTGGAGGCTATATAGTGCAAAAAAGCGCAGCCAAGTGCATTGAGAGACAAGTTTTTCAATATGAAAAGGAATCAGAAATATGAAACTGTGCCCGCCTTTGGAGAGCACTCGAGGTCTGCTTCCATCATTATGCAGATACCAATCTCAGACGAAATCATGGTGAACCGCTTTAAAGCTGATCTACCGGCGAGTCTCCAGGAGCAAGCAATTCTGGTATGAAGGGACTGTTACACCGTGGTGAGTACTATTTCTAGGCTTGTGGCAGTAAGTCAGTCTGCGAGTCGGGAAAGTGTCCTGCAAGTCCAAGAGTCAACGAAGCCATACAGTGGAGCCATGCATGAGAAAATAAGGTAGAAATAACCTCAAATAACCTGATACTACTCCCACGAAAAGAGCAATATGATTAGGGAATAATGGAAAAAGAAGAATGATGTGATGCGGCGCTATCGTCATAAAGCCCCCCAGGGGGAAGGCTGGTGGGGTCCAAAGCCCCCAGTCGAAAAGTAAGGCTTCTACTGGAGGTGATTAAAAAATTGTGAGGTTTTCTGCGTTCTTCGGGAGCCGATTTAGTGGCATGGGATAGTTGATGATGAAGAGGTGGCAGTCACAGGCCAGATATTTGGGGAGGATATTTAGGCACCAGTAGATATAGCAGCCTACTCAATCTGGGTTGACTTGAAGTGGCTCCAGAATAATGGGGGATTCTGAATCCGATGGATTGTGTAGCATATGCGGTGGATGATAAGCGTATTGAAGGCAAAGGGGAAGTTTTCGTCAGGTACCATATATAGGGAGTGAGTTTATGGAAAACGTCCATGTAATGACACAACGTCCAGAAAAGCTGTTGCTAGGGCGCCGGTTCTGGCGAAAGCGCAAGCTTCATTTAGACTTCAGAACGGATTCAGCTCCCATATTGTACCATGAGAAGAGGGTTAAGAGTCCACTAGCCGTACAGGAAGAGCAAAGGGGATTCGAGCATGAGAAGATTCAGGCGGTCATTGAGGACAATGAAGTGGACCACGCCATACCGTCAGTGGAACTTGCCGAGGTTTCTGCAAGTAATGGGATGCAAGAGAAGATTTGTAACATGTTCCGAGACCGTTGAGATATTTTCAAGGACCTTGGGGAAATCGTAGGCATACGGTACAGGATATCCCTGAAACCCAACGTGGAGCTAGTCTGTGCCCCGATGCGGAGACGATCGCCGAAAGAGGAAGATATAGATTTCATTTCAGTACAGAGGCTTATTGACCATGGGTTTTTAAAGCCTTCAGTATCCCCTTGGGCTATGAGTAATGTGTTTACGAAAAAGAAAGATTCAGGATTGTGGGTTACATCCGATTTACGACAACTAAATGATCTCCCCATTACAGACTATTTCCCACTGAAGAACATGCGAGAGATCTTGGACTAGTTGGGCGGTAATAAGATCTTCTCAGTCTTTCAACTTAAGGATGGCTTCCAAATAGTCTCTTTATATCCTGATATCAACGTATTTACGGCGTTGCGCACAGTGCTAGGCCTGTATAAATATACCCGACTGCCTATGTTGTTTAAAAACGCTCCTGGAACTTTCCAGTGGGTAGTCAAAAACATCTTGGGGGACCGGAAAGGAAAATATTTATTGGACTTCCTAGACCATATGAGCATCGGAACTAGCACTGAGGTGGAGCATCTCGATTCCATGGGTGCTGTATTGGATACTCTGCTCAAAGTAGGTGTGAGACTCAAGTTATCCAAGTGCTCCTTTGGGGATCGGCGAGCGTAAGTTTTGGGCCATGTAGAGCACGAAGAAAGTTTAGGATCTTCCGACAAGAACATCGAGGCTATCAGGAACCTGGTCAAGCGGGCATCAGGGGATGAAATACTGAGATTTATGGGGCTCGTGGATTTCTTCGCTGAATTATTCGGCTATTTGTGGGCAAAAATGCCCCACTCTATGGAGGTCTCAGGGCAACAAAGTTTTCCAAGAAAAGGAGACATGAAGAGCGACTTAATATACCATACTGTTCGGATAAAGGGGGTGTGGCGCAAGAAAAGGCCTAGAAAATATTTAAGGATGCCTTAAGTAGGCGAGAGGTCTTTTGTCGCGCCTATCCAGGGAGCGAACAAAAGGGTGATGAGATATGCCAGCTCACACGGACTCGGTGGAGTTTTTCTTCAAGCCGATGAGATGTCTAGATGCTGTCCCATCTTGTTTGCCAGCAGAGTCCTAAAGAAATCGGAGAAGAACTATGCACCCACGGAGACACAGTTTTTGGCAATCGTGTATCCCTTACAAAATTGACGGTACTATCAACATGGAAATTATTTGACTATATTGAAGACCATTTGTCACTGAAGTGGTTCCTTAACCTTAAATATCCTCGGGAGAAGCTGGCTAGGTGAGTCATTGCAATTCAAAAATTTGACTTCAAGATCGAGCACTGAATCGGGCCGAAGCTAGTGGTCCCAGACCCCCTGACCCCCTTTGCCAGAGCTGCTACGGGGAAATTGATTCCAAGAGCTTGAGGCGTGCTTCGGAGAAGGAGGGAACGAAGACATCTGGAGAGTTGTCGAAGACCCTCATGAAGAAACACTAGAGGTCGACCAAGAACGGTACCGGTTACATAAACAGAGAATTTAGGAGGCTCAGATTGCAGAATGTGATGATCTACAGGCTTAAACGATCGAGAGATAAGTTCTTGGTGAATGAAGATGGTGTTCTGCGATTCTTCAGAGGAGATGAGCTTCCTATTGTGAAGAAAAAGCCATTAGTTCCTGAGGTTCTTAAGAGGGTCCATGCTTCAAAAATGTATGGGCACTATGGTTTCCGACGGACGATCTACAGGTTGCTTCCTCGATATTACTCGAAGCGAATGCTGTTTGATTTGGCAGTATTCTTGGGAAACTGTCTGCATTGAATAGTGGCACGGGAGCGTAATCCAGACCTGTAGGCTCAGCTGGAGATGGTCTATCCGAAACGAAGGTTTCAGCATGTCTGTTTTGACATGTAGATGATCACTCCACGCACGCCAAGCGTTAACATCAAAGTTCTAACAATAGTTGATGTCTTCAAAAGATTCGGAAGGGCTAAGGCCATACTAGATGAGCGGATTGAGAATATTTGGAGAGTTCTCATCGACGAATGGATTTTGATATTCGGCCCTATGGAGAACTTGATGTCGGATGGGGGCACAATCTTGATCGGATCGGTGGTGAGAAGTCTGACTGATTTCTTAGGTATCGGCAGAATTCAGGCCTATCCGTTTCATATACAAGATAATTGCATGGTACAGAGACGGAAACGTACCATTATCAACAAGCTTGCTAGTTTCATAGCTACTGAAACGGAAGATTGGGATGATCACGTCACTTTAGCATGTTTCAGGTATAATAATGGCGTGTGCGGAGCGACCGGTATCACGCCATACAAGGCTATGTTTGGTGTTGAAGCGTTCCAGTCCTAGGGCAAAGGCGATATAGAATGCTTTGAAGACGAACCAGAGGATCTTCCCATACGCTTGGAACCTCCTCACCGCAGCTTACATGTCAAAGTTAGGAGTTAAAGGTGTAGAGCCAAGAAAGAATATAACGAACAGGTCACTCCGATCGAGATTAAAGAGGTAGATCTGGTCCTGGTATAGTCTATAGAATTAAGCAAAGCCGAAGGGAATTAAGTTCTTAAGCCCTGAACTGGACCGTATTGGGTCAAAGAAAGGATATAAAGAGTCGGATATATCTTGAAGTCGGAGATGGGAGGTAAGCTAGACAGACAAAACGCCAAAAAACTGCGAAGAATTGAGAATCAAGTTTCAGACACTGGAAACCCGGCCAATGTTGTGTTCCCGGATTCCTTACGAGCAGTGAAGAAAATATCAGGAGAAGAGACAAGGAGGAATGGAAAGACGGGTAAACTAGAGAGGCATTTCAATATAGAACTTTCGAAAAGAAGGTCGCTGAGATGGATCCCGGAAAGTTGGTTACTGCATGCGATGGTGCATTTGTATGACAGCCGTGGACCCAAACGAGTTGAAGCCTGCTCACATAAGACGGGCCGGACTACGATTGGAAGAATACGCTATAAGCTTCGGAAACTCTTCACAAGTCGGACTCCAGGCCCCTACGGACCCTGTAGATGGGACCCGATTTCATCGCTAACCACATCTTGCGCAAACTAAGATGGGCCAAGTACTCCGACAACATTGCAAGCATCCCCAGGTTTCGGACACCCGCCCCTCAGTGACTAGCTGGGTAGGACGTGGTTTCAGCTGCCTGCCTCATCTCTTCACGTGCTGGGTGGGTGCAAATGACCGTTACAAGACGTCCTAAGGATACTACCAGCAGAAACTCGTTTTGACACTTAGCTAAGCTGGTCTCTTGCAGGATATTGCGCGACCAGTACCAAATAAGACAAAAACTGCACGACACGACACCCTATATGCTGGAAATAATCGCTTGCACTCACCTTTATCCGCCCCTAAGGACAGGTCGAGGCAGCATGGCAGTACAATGAGCATTAGCTCAAGTCTCCAGGCTTGTGTCCGCGAAAAAAACAGCATCAACTTCTCGTCATCTAAGCCTTGCTGAAGGTGATTGTACGCAAGAACCGACGCGAGATGAATGGTTACTAATGCATGAAGCCTTATATATGCTTTCAATAAGTCACGGTTACTTGGCCTCAATGGTTACTGTACATAGCCGGGCCTTAATTAGTGCTGCATGTTGTGACACTGTAAGAGGGGCCCAATGTAAGTAAATTCTCTCTCAATGCACGAAGTTCCGCCCCTCATTCGAACAACGTGGTCGAACGACGTGTTCGAACGACGTTCGAACGACGTGGTTGCCTAACGAGGTTGAGAGCAGAAAGGGTAGACTAGAAAAGTTGCGAGTTGTGGAAGGGGTCAAAGAAGCGAGCGAATCGTGTAGTCCGCGCGACTAAGGTGAAGGCGGGATCCTGGAATTTTGCTGCAAAGCATGCTGTTCGGCAGTGTTTAAAACGAGTACACTGCAAACCAGTCACGAGTACCCTGCCACAGTCCGCCGCTCGGGCACTGCGGCAGTAGACAGACAACCCAGAGTCCCAAGTACAACGACAAAGGCAAAACACACAGTTGTGTAGGAACTGCTCAATGATGACGACCCAGAGGCATTAACGCGAAGTACTTCTTTCATACGATGCAAACATGCTTCGTTGAGGTTTGCTCATGAGTCTGACTAGGGCAAATTGTCGGGAGAAGAAATACTCAGAACCAACTACCCCAAGAAGGAAGTGTTGCAAGCGACAAAAGTGCTACTATGGTATAGTTGAACAAACAAAAAGGAATTTATATGGAAGAGAGTTGAAAGGACTACAAGAAAATATAGAAGGGGCAGGGTCTACCACTGGTGTTTTGTGACTAGCGTAGGAAAATTATTTGTTGGGTCTGAAGTTAACTCTCACCTTCCTACTACTCGGGACTTTACTTGAAGTTTTCTGCCAACTTGCTTGACCTCTCCATGAGGAAGCAGTTTCCTCAGCTTATATAGAATTTTGGCTACCCAAAAAGTTCGAACAAAACTACAGAAGATACCAAAAAATCCATAAAAACACTTCGTGTGGACGACATAATCTAAAAAAGATACTTAAGAAACGAACAATCAATATGTTCCTCTTATTTCCCATTCTCTACATCAGATCCAAACAACCTACTCCAGAATGTCTATGCTGCACAAGAAATCCCCAAACATATCTGCGAACGGCTCATAACTATCTATTTCCTCCTGGGAGATATCTAACCAACTAAAAATATCCCCATCCGATTCCATTGTCGGTACCACTTGTTCCATACGTTCCAGCCCCGGCCCCACCATTTCGACACTTCCCATGTCTTCCTTTCTCTCATCTTCCTCGTCCTCGACCTCATCATCATCCTACTTTTCGTCAACCTCGTAGACCAACTCTGGGGCTGCCCACTCCTCGAAGGTCTCCCCGCCTTCCTCCTCGACTTCCCGTTCCTTCCCCTCAGGTACCTCCTGCGCCTCCTCCTCGACGAACAAGCGACGCACAAATTTGATCACTTTTTTTGTTTGTCTGTGTAGGTAGACGTCGCGATCAGTAGGTCCGAAAGGGAGTAGGGGAATGGAATTTAGGCGGCGGGGGTGGCGATTTTTGGTGATGGAGGCGGAGGGCGAAGGTTACTCATACTGGTTGTAAATTGAGTGAGGTGATTGTGGATGGTGGGTAAAGGGTGTTAGTGGGAGATTAGTGTGTGTAGGTTTCGGTGGATTTCAAAAAGTTGGATATGGGTTTAAGTATACCTTATAGACGGACTGTAGTCGGTACTTAAAAGTTAAAATCGAAATTGTATTAGCGCATTTGCGTGAAATTTCTACATAAAGAGTGAATTTGATGAAGAAGGTAGATAAAAAGACGTAAAACGCTGATTTGGAGGAGCGCATACAGTATTAAAATATGTAGAGAGAATGGTAGACAAATTTGGAAAAGGACGGTGAGCGTAGTCAGGGGCGGGATTTTTATAAGTTGCTAGTCCCTTTGGGAGGACAATTTCCTGTATTGCACGAGGGGAGGGCCGTTTCCTGTACTACAGCGTCCTTTGGTGCCGAATGAGGTGTATCGAGTTCCAATGCTTTTCAAAATGGCACTGGTTACCGCTCGTCTTCAAGTGCGGCGTGTCAATGTACATCTTCATGAGAGCCTTGGGACCGAACTTTCGACTTCAACATGAGTATGGCCATTTCTTCTCGACACGAGGAGGTATCGCAATGTGTTACCTGAAAGAGTACTCCTGATTGAAGGCCACTGGATGGTTCTGACAGTGGTAGCCTCGTCTCGCGCGGAGCTTTAACGACAGCTGCACCTTCAGAATGTACTGCCGCGTGAACAAACTCCTCCAAAATGGACAGGATAGTCCGTGCAGTGTCGCGAAAGAAGGTGAGAATTCCCTTCCAGGCGTTTCAGATATCACACTCGTTAGTAAATACCGGTATGGATGGCGGTTGGATGTACGGACTGATTTCGGGGGGCTAATAGCCACAGCGGAAAGAAGAGGATGCGAGCGGGAACAATCACTCATGAGTGTCAGCAGCAATTGTCTTTGCCTTTGGCTAGATGAAATACGCGAAGCACATTGGAGCAGATGTGAGACCCCCGCGATACGCTTCTTCCAACTAATGCAAAGGAGTTTCGTTTTTTACCTCCCTTTTCTGCTTTTTTTTTCGTCTCAAACAGGATGAAACTGACCGTCCGCAGAGTTCCGCCATGGCCATAACATCGGAAACGCCGAAAGCAATAAAGCCCCTTGTAGCATAACCTGAGGGTGTGGTATCGCTTCGAGCGGCGCCCCGTAAGACTAGTGAGCCATTGGTTGCAGTACCTGTAGCAAATACAGGGATTGATTGTGCGGCAACAATGCCCAGGTGTTCTGATGCAACAAAGAAAATGTGTGTTGATGCAACAGTTCCGATGCGTGCTGATTCAAAAAGTGGTGCGAAGCGATCGGGATGGCCGATAGATTCCGGATGGGATGGAACCATAACTGGCCTTTCAATCGCTCGCTGCGATTTTAGTGATGAGAACCTGGCCATATTGACGCCCATAATCAACGAGTCCTGCTCAGCATCATACAGTGTTGAATCAAGGACTGACAGGACCTGCAAACTCTTGATTCGGGGATGGCGTGGAGGTCCGCAAAAGAAAAAAGGCTTACATATCCTTAAGACGGCTCGACATATTGGGCAGAGTCATAAGGCTTGGTAAGGGTAAATAGTCAGAAAAGGGATATCTAGAACTTAATATCCCAAGTTGGTGGTGTTGCAAGCTGCAAAAATGCTGCCATGGTATAGTTGAGCGAACAAAAAGAAGCGGATAAAAATTGCGGGTGAGAGGGCTACAACCAAGTATAGAAGGGGCAGAGTCAACCATTTATGCTCTATTACCAGCATAAGAGAATTGGTTCTTGGGTCTAAAGTTAACTTTCAACTTTCTACTACTCGGTAATTGACTTGAAGTTGTCTACCAATATGCTTAACCTCCGCAAGTGGACGGAGTTTACTTAGCTGACATAGAATTTTTGGATAGCTCAAAAGCCTCAAACATACATCTTAAGTACCATAAAATACATTCAAGGAAATCGTGTGAATCAAAGAGACTATTACAAGATATTTCCTCAAGGTAAATAAAGAGGTGACTTACCCACATCCGCCACCCATCGGCCAAGGGGGGAAATTAATGTGGCCATTATATATGCCTTTCAGGGTCACTCTTAGTATCAATCGAACCTGGACCTTTAGTGATATCTATTATGACAGCGTATCTTGAAATAAAAACATCAGCCAATAAATTTGCCACACTCATCCAAATTAAAAATACCTTACAAATTCCGATGCTTTATCTGATTTTGGTCCTCTTCTATATTTTTTCGAGTGAAAAGTCAGTGCGCATATAATTCATTTGCAAGATCAACGTCAACTGTGTGCTGAAAATGAGTCATTGGTCGCCCAGGCAATATCCAGAGTGATTGGGATTTTGTAAAGTTAGTACATGAGGGACAACTGGAAGAGTGGCTGCTGTTCGGATGAAAAGGCTTCTGTTGCTGAAGTGCGGGGAATACGAGCGGAATTTTGTGAGAACTGCAGATCGGGTGGTGCAGAGAAAGGTTGTAGACGCAGAAAAAATATTGGTGTTACGTGAAAAATGAAAAGGAAGACGCGCCAAGGGAAAGGGCGAACTTCAAGGAGGTGTGGGAGTCAGTGCGTTGGTTTGGAATTTATTGAAATACAATTTGCCGCTACAAGGACAAAGGTGCGGGGAAATGCTGTTGGGAACCGTTTATGTTGCGAAAAGCTAGGCAAGGGTATCGAGAAGTGCAGAACGACGAGGGCTGGGGGCATCTATGTCTATAGAAATAGCGGAGGAGCATGGGAACGGGAGGAAATAGGGAGCTAATGGGAGTGATTTGCAAGATCGGACATTTGGCTTGATGAGGAGCTATTTTTGATTTTTTTGATTTGAATTTGCCTGTTGTGTTAAGTTGATTTTCTTTAAATTTCTATGTACGCGAGGAATGCAAAAGGAACAAATTTTAGAGTTCAATTAGTACCTTGCATGTGCAACTATAGAAGTAGCGAGGTGCAGTAAAACATACAGTAATAATCTGTCAGCAACATAACTAGTTTGCATTTAGTTTGCATTCAGTGCTCCTCATCGGTCTTACATAAAGTTCCCCTGACCAGGTCTCGAGGTCCAGAGAGAAATCAGTGTTCGTGTGAGAAGCAACCTGATCCGTACTGTACATCTTCAGTGGGAATTTGTGACAGTACTGTACTTTATAGTGTGTGAAGCGGTTTGACTAGCGCAAGATTTTTAGTGTCGCGGTTTTAGTGGATCTAACGCGCCCGTGTAGTAAATAATATCACTATACACTGTATGAGAAAAAAATATGACCCAACGGCCCCCTATAAGATGGCAAAGGGTTGTAATATTTAGTTATTGCACAAACGCCTTGAACACTTACGTGCAGCCCAGATCATTAAGGAAATGATTCACAAAGTCAAACTGCCATGTGCTACAGAAAACAATTAATATGAGCCTTGTGTGGCAGGCATATTTTGTCGCAGATACAAAGGCAAAATAACTAAGGCCAAGAATCCCAGGCAATCTCCATATAGACGTGGTACGCAAAATCGAGCAAATGTCTGTGAGTGGCAAAAATTAACTGGTCACTATCGTCGATAACGCATCTCATTATGTTTCAGCAAGCCAACTGTATACAAAGCTGAAACCCGTGATATCCTGCTCTCCTCCATGAAATGGGCTCTCCTCCATGAAAGGGAGGAGAGCAAGATATCTGAGTGTCGGACCGAACGCACTGTCAAGTTGATACATTCTCATGGCGGCAGAAAAAGTCGCTCGAGCGCAAGCATAAATCAAGAAGAATGGGTTTGAAATATATCTGACGTCTGTATACACTCCAGCTTCGAATGGAGTAGTCGAGCGAGCGCAGGGTGTAGTTCTAAATGCAGCCCGTAAAATATTTCATGAATCAAAGATCCCCCTAAATACTGGGCCTTTGCAGTTCAGCACGTCTTAAGTGAATAGAACGAAGCGACGCACACCAATACTGGTTTCAAAACTCATAAAGCACTGCTTGGGGTATCGTCACCAACATTTAAGAACACGAGGGCTTTCGGCTGTAAGGTCATGTACCTAGCTGATCCTGCAAAGAAAAGCAAGTCAGACCAATTTCCCCGGTCATGAATCACGGTTTCCACCTCGGTCGTCACAACAAAGGGATTACCTTTATTCTCAGCATGGATATGGTTATTCGAACGAAGAACTTGACTTTCTTGGAAAAAGAATTCCCCGAACTTCAGAGGTCAGAAAATAAAACCCCTACTACTAGCAATGCTTCGTACGAGTGCAATAGTTTGGACTGCGATACTGCTTTTCTCAACGATGAATTCGATGAAAGGTGATCGGATTCAGAGACGAAAACAGCGCCTCAACCCCATAGATAGAAGGACAAGAACAAGAAAGTTCTGTACCAAGTACCCATCCTACCCCCACTCAGGATTTGGAGATAGAACCGCCTACTCTGGAGCATATTCGACAGTCTGAATCAGAATCTGAGCATTAGTTTGACCTAGAAACGTCTGTAATAGAACAAGTACCGCTCAAAGTCCTAGTTATAGCAGCGGGCAGGATGAAGACACTGGAGAAAGCGTTTTGCTCGCACTCCCGTCCGTAATATCAACTATCGATGAGCCGATATTCCGCAAGGATGGCACTGGAGACCTACTGGACATTTTGTAAGATACATTATGTTAAGCTGCAAAGGAAATGATTTATGTGAATTTACAAATAATGAAGATTCATGTTGGCTTTACTCATTTAAAAGGACATCCGCTTTCTTGACTGATTGTTAAACAACGCATACATCTACCTTTCGCCTACTCGCGCTACACTCAGAGATAGACATGTTGAAGTGCCCCGCACTGGAGGGGGTGGGAACAATAGACATGCCGAACCAAGTCGGCCGGCCGTCGGCGGTGAGTTCACGATCGGGTTAAATACCCTCCACCGCCTACGATGCTCTGGACGCTCGGCACCTGGCTCGCTACACATGTATTTCTTTCACACGTATACACCCGTGTACACGACGCGAAGACCCCAAAACCCATCCCGGAGGCGTGCATCACCCCCCTCGGGGGAGGTGCGCGAAGAACCATGAGGAAGCCAGCGTGAGCGTAATGCTACTGTCGAAGTAAACCTGAAACATCGATTCCGGGGTCCAATCCATCCTTTGCATAATCCACGGACGTGAAAATTGCAAGTTGACCAACTCGTTAAAACTGCCAATACACATACTACGGGAGCCAAAGTAGCAACCGGCAGGAGGGTCAACCTCCAAGGCGCCCAGCACCCGTGCCAATGCTGTACTCAATCCAACCTCTTGCCCCCCCGCACCTGTAGGCAAGCCGAAAGAGCTGTCGCTCGCTGGTCTCATCCGCATCCACTTCGCGAGCAGCTGGTGAGGCCCTCCAAACCCGGACGGCCACTGTTCGTTCGGTGGATACGACAATCGTAGCGGTCTGCGCGTAGGCGTACCCTTTCGATGCGTCAAAGTAACTCTGATGCCCTCCCCCGTCGTGACCTGCCCCTCCCGGATATGCGCGACTGTCACCGACCTGCACTTAAAAACATAAGCGAACACCACCATAGCGCAGCAACCCACCCACGCCCCTTCTTCAGTGCTCAGCCCCAATCCAACCACTCGCAACATCAGCCGTGCCGGGATCCCCACCCTTGTCTCTGGTACCCGACTCTCCCTGTACGCCTTCTTCTCGTACGCCGTCAGAAGGTTGGAAACCGGCTGCGTCTTGGTTGGGGAAATTAACTCTGCGTCTTCATGATATCTGGCGATTGCCGAGACGTATTGTCGGGCAAAACGCGGCTCCACCCGATTCTGCAATGATAGATACCCGACATACGCAAGGACATCCCCTTCGGTCGTCGGAAGAGCGGTACGACCGTCTTCATCGCAGAACGCCATTCACTTGTGTATTTGGCTGATGCGATTCTTCCAGCTCGTCTCCGCCCAACCATGCTCCGCCAAAAACGACGCCGCTTCTTCCCCCCTCCCGTACTTCCCCCTTCGCGACTCCCCCGACCAGTCTTCGCTAATACCACTGCCCTTATTCCGTCTTCCCACTCGGACCGCAACTGATCTCCGCTATCACCAGCTCCCACCCGTCGTTGATGCGATGCCTTCCTCCATACACCTCGTGCCCACGCCCCAAACCTACCAAACGTGAGCTGAGCGCGCGCAAGCGCGCGAACCAAAACTGTGCAGGCCAATTCGGGGCGAGGAGCACGCCACGCCCCCCTTCCATCTCTATCTTCCACACCACGATTGGCATCATATCGAACGGGGATTCCATAATCGCGCCCTCCCATCTCCCCGGCCGTCTCCCATCTGTGTACCCAAATACTTCCTCCTCGCCACCACCGTTTCCCCCATCGGACGTCTGCGGAACACCACCTCCTGCACTGCATACTCCTCCCTGATTGACTCTGCCAAATGCTTCGCCACGCGAACTTCCCCCGGGTTCCATGTGCGCGATAATGCGTCGGCGAACCGATTCACTGCCGACGGGATCCATCGCGCTTCGATCCGGACCTTCAACAATCGTAGCAGCACCTCCAACCTCCGCAACTCTGCCATCATTGGCTTGGACGCCGAGCCCATCGCATTCAAAATCGCTACCACCGCCTGATTGTCTTCGTGCAACAGCAAACGACGGAGCTCGTGCCGGGCGACATATCGGCGAAATACCGTTGAAGCAGCAGGCGTACCGCTCGTAGCTCCCTCAAAGTAATCGATTGAGAGCGATCGCTCGCGCCCCAGAAACCTTGACCCTCCCACAAACCCAGTGATTCACCTGCCTCGCAAAACCCAAGTGTCCCCCCGTACCCGACTTCGGCCGCATGGCTGTGCATGACGATATCCAGCAGCAGCTTGACGAGATCTCTCCCCTCCCCTCGGCCCAACGAACGCCAATGTCCCAGGTCCCGCAGCGATTGCCGACCCAGTCTCACTCTCACCTGCAACGACACCCCACTTGAAACCCATGCTCTTCGCCGCCCTTCCCCCAGCAAACCCCCCACCCCACCCTCCCTCTCGCGCTCCCGTCCGTTAAGACGCTGTCCTGTGTCTTCCCCCGCCATTCACAACCCCGTTCAAACCATTCAAACGCACGTTCAAGGATTTTTCCAGGGGCAGCGCCCCCGGACCCCCCTGACGGCCATGCGCTGCGCTCGTCGCCCGCAACTGCGCTATGGTCGCCGGGGCGACCATAGCTCGGTGCGGAGTTTGCCCTTGATCCTCCCACCGCGCCATACGCCGCTCCCACGCAGACATATCGAAGTAAAGAGAACGCATGTAGAAACGGGCAATCGGTAATACGAGGGTGAGCGACACACATATCCCACAAAACCGACGAAGCAACCGAGCGGCACCAACCCTGATTCCGATGTGCCAATGCGATTATCTTCTTAGACAAACGCCTCACCCTTAGTACCTTCTCATCCGTCACAAACACGCGGATCTTCTCCGAGTCGATGAGTACCCCAAATGCTCCACCTGCCTCGATCCCGCCCACGTACCCTTCTCCTGATGCCTCACCAGACCCAGACTTTCGAATAGCCCTTTCAAACCCCTTCGCGCCTCCTCGCAATCCCCTCCGTAGCCGCCCGCCCCGGCGGAGCCGGTGCCAATAGAAAGTCGTCGATGCACGGCAGAACCCGATAACCCAACCGCTCCCTCATGTACCGCACCAATGGACGCAGCAACTTGCAGAACCAATACTTCGACGCCTCCACCCAAACGTGAGAGCTATGCACCGGTAAAAGCGCCCATTGTACCGGAATACAAAGTAGTCTCTCACGTCCGGGCGAAGGCAGAAATGGCGATACCCGCTCTTGAAATCCCACGACATCAAGACGTCCCCTCTCTCCATCTCCGCCGCAAACGACTGTAACGTTTCCATCCTCACCGTTCCCCGAGGCCAATGCTTGCTCTGTCTGCTCAAGTTGAGCACGTACCTCCCCCTCCTCTCCTCTCCCTCCCCTTGTCAAGCTACAAATGAAGACGACACCATCTTTCCCTCCCCACGATCCGTTCCACTTCCTCTCTCCCTATCTCTTCGAATATACGCACTGCCACCCTTTACTCAGCTCCTCTTTTACAAACGACTTGTCCTCCTCTGACTGAGGTATCTCCCCATGACCAACCCCTCCGTGAAAGGTACTGTCGGCATGTCCCGTATCCCGTGCCGCACCGCCCTCACCACATACCCCGACGCCCCCAACACCGAACCCCATGCATCGGCCTTGGACGCCGTCCCCTGCCATAACGACTTCCCCCCTCCGGTCGGTACGACATGCCCCGTCCCCCAATACTTCCCTCCCATCATTCATCATCGGCGGTCGACGCTGGACCGCCCTTCGAACCGAGGCCCCTGGCCCTCTCCAGCCTCGCCTTAGCCAACTGCTTGGCCGCCTCCAGTTCCAAACTCGTCGTCAAAGCCCTCCGCGCTGTCCTGTACGACTCAGAAAATACCACATCATGACCCTGCTCAACCAAGAAAGCCATGTGCCTCGCCGCCTCGATCCCCTGCTCCGTGATGTCGCGGAAGTATTGCGCTCTCATCGACAGTACCTCCAACGAAGCCTTGATCGCCGTCTCCGCTAACTTCAACTTCCGATCCATGTCCTCCACACTCCCCGACTCCGTCCTCGATACCTCCAAAGCCATCAACCCCAACTCCGACCACACTCCCCTGCGTTGATGTATTCCCATTCCTTGGTGGATCGCCGGTCCTTGTTCTTGAGCTCTGAAAGGAATGCATCTACCGGCGGCTTGAAGAATCCCATATGCGTCACCGGCACGTGGGCACCCCGATCGAACACACTCCCTTCACCCACCAACTTCGAAGCATTTAGCTCCGTGACAACCCCCCCGTAGTCCCGCCTGGTCGGCTTCAATGCAACCCAGGCAGCGCGCACGAGGTGAGCAGCGTTACTGTCCTCCGCGCCCGCGCCGTTCGCAGCACTAACCGTTCCTCCTTGTAGATTGTCAGCCATTTGCCTCGAGGATACTAGGTTCGTACCCGATTAGAATGTGTCGCCGCCCGGATTGCTCAAGGGAAATTTCTCACAGAGAAATAGACATGCCGAACCAAGTCGGCCGGCCGTCGGCCGTGAGTTCACGATCGGGTTAAATACCCTCCACCGCGTACGGTGCTCTGGACGCTCGGCACCTGGCTCGCTACACCTGTACTACCTTCACACGTATACACCCGTGTACACGACGCAAAAAACACCATCCAATGACAATTGGAATAATATGTTACAAAAAAAATGCACAAACAGGATTAATAAAGAGCTAAGATAGCAAAAAAAGCAGAGTCGCAAATAGATTCTGATATGGTCGCAAATCTCAGAACAGTAGCTGCGATGCCCATGGAGACCACAGCGACCAGGTTTAGGAAGGAGAAAACAGGAACTTTCTAACCATATATGATAAAGGGACCATTATACCGCAGAAGGTACAGAACAAAACCAAAGTAAAGCGAGATCAGCAAGAAATGAACCATTGAGCCACGGGAGACCATCCAATAAACCCGAAACACAGATACAAATATGCAGCTACTATCTAAAAATCAAAAGTGGAGAAACATGCAGTGAGGGCCAAAATTTTAATACCGGAAGTTTTTTTCGTGAAACTCAGCTATACGGTGATTATTATCCGTGGGAATCTCGTTCAATCTTTCACTGAATTTCTGGAGCTATGAGGTGATTTTGCTTGTTTGTTGTTAATGATTTTCTTAAGAAGGATGCAATGCTCACATGTTTTGTAATTTTTATTCCCCTGCCAAGGGTGAACAGGTCAGGATTAGAATAAGAACTAACTGAAAAAATTCAGTACAATTGTTTAGCCTCAATAGCAGTATGAAGTATAGTAAAAGAATGTACGGTCTATCAATTCTTGTCATCTGCCGCAGAGCTCGATGTCAGGAATATTTTTATATAACTAAATTGGCGCTTACGTAGTTTGACATTGTCATTTGTTGAATCTCAATTCGCATTTTAACATCGCATGCTACATCAAAGGGTCGAATATCAAAGATCAAATTACATCTAAACGTGGCTCCGTAATAAACACCGCAAAGTACCCAATGGAACAGGAAAAAAAATTAATTGGGCGACCAAAGAATGATTTTGCGTTATAACGGCAATCATGGACAGCTAAGAGATATTGAAAACATTGCATGGCGAACTTTGGCACTTTTATGACAAAAACAAATGAATTCGTAGAGGAACCAAAACTGGTGGTCTCAAGTCTCTCTGGACGTTAAAAAAGTATAAAAAGACGTTCAATCCCCGTAAATGTCAAAAATCCGATACATTTATCCCTTATCGGACTACGTTGAAATTTTTTCTCACTAAAAGCTTCGACCTGAAACCTGAAGACGTCAATAGACTATCCTCAGGGTCAAAAATTGGGATAAAAATCCTCCTTATCATTTTTGGACGTACTAGGGCTGGACAGATTGCCTCCACAGGAAAGATTATATCAACAGAAGTCTTGGCCGCCTTTGTTGAAAAGCAGATTTTTTTCATACTATTTACCCTGAAAGCAGTGGTATATGACAATGATGGATGTTTGCTCCCGTTACTATCTTCGACTTTTTGAAGAAGAATGAAGTCGAGTGGAGAACCGTCCTTGCCTATGTCCTTATGTCAAATTGTCACGCCCAAGAATTGGGCGATCTATCAAAACTGCATTAAGGACGATGTTCATTGGACAAATATCCTACTGGGAACAGTTTCTTCCCTAAGTTTTTTATGGGTATTGCTTTCGAAGACATGGGAAAAGTTCCTAGCCGTTTGAACTCATGTTTGGAGTGATACAGCGAATGGATTATTCCGGTCACCTTTCATAAAACAAAAATTTTCGAGAGAGCTTATCTTGCTATAGATGCTGTCTATTTTAGCACTACAAACGAAGAGATTCAATACGAAAGTAAAGCAGCTTAGCAAGGGATGGGAAGCCGTACAGTGCCGAGGGTTCATTCTTGGAGATTTTGGGTGTAGTTTTGCATTACCAAGCCTTAAAATCCATATTGAATCTTCCGTATTTGCCTTCCAGTTTCCTGGACCACGTGACAATTAAAAAGGAACTACTTTGCGTTATTGGATACTTACTTTTGGGGATAGAAAATATCGAATAGATATCCATTGAAGGAGCCAGGTTTCTCACTCTCTGTGTTTTTTCTCCTTCAGGATTAATTCATTAAGCAGTGTTGTAGATGAAGACCGTATTAGTTATATTTTTGCCATTTGTTTTCGTTTATTTCTCTGTCACACACTTATAGGACTAGTACAATTTGAATTTATCATCATATTTTCTTTAGCTCTGGGAAACACTTTCTGCCACAAAAGAGATTTTAAGAAAGCAGAAATAGTGTTCGATCAACAAAACAGTCAAAAAAGTTCAAAACATCCTTGAATGCTTAATCGAGACAAAGAGGCTACTAGGGCCCTTCAAACGGATGCTACGTTCTTTCCTCATGGAATCTAGCTCCACGTAAAGAGTCTCCTGATTAAAAGGAGAGACTTCTTGATCACTCAATTGAACTAAACGGGGCACGTATTCGAATTAGAAATAATCGCTGGGATTTCCTTGGCGCAGCATAGAAACTGTCGGGAACTTTACATGGGGCCCTCCACACTGGATTGGAGATTTTCGTGGCAGGAAAAGAGGGGGTCATATATAATCATCCTGGTCGGATACATATTCTGTCAAGATTTTTCAAGTGGCAGGATACCAGTCGATACCTTCATCATGTTACTTCAAGGCCGCAAAAGTTGTAATACTGTGGCAATACAAGAACCAAAACTCCTGGTACGAAATCTCTTCCGACGTGATAGCTTCTCATCGGAATCTTCAGAGCGAAATGCGAAATATCGTGTCGTGGATGTACTCGCTCTGCCATTTTGAATTCCGAATCTTGATCTTAACGGGTCCACTCGAGAAAATGAATGTAAGCTCACATTTTCAGGAGGCCAATTGACGAAGAGTCCTTCATAGGTCCTGTATGGTTGAGATGGAGAGCCATTTTTGGTCTAGATAATTGGATTGCGGAGAGAGAGGGAATCGCTCGGGAGTTTCTGAGCAGCCCTAGTGATTAAATAAGGAAGCTACAGCCTTGTTGCCCCCCGCAAGATTCTCCGCAATATGGTTGATGTCCGGTATCTGGATTGTCTACGAAGGGCCTCTACCGATGGTTCTGAAGTAGGACGAACATTTGCTCGAAGAAGCACATTTGGAGCAGCCATGAGTATTTAGCTGCTCTCAATCAGTGTGCGCGCGTGGCGGAGACGGACCCGCGATACTGGAAAGGTGGATCTTTGGCTATTCTCGCAAATAATAACCAGGGATGAATTGAGGCGTTGGAAGCTTTTCTGTGCGGAAGATTTAAAGCTAGGATATGAAGGTAAGAGGAGGTAGTGAGTCTGAGTGTTAATCCCTAGGTCAGCGATAGAGTGAGAGCGTGGCTTACATTTAGAGTCAGGTTGTCATTGGTGGCACCCGATAGGTCCCAAAAAACTATCTTTTCGATATTTTTCTGGCGCTTTTTAGAGTTTCTACGTTATTCAGCTACACAAAATACCACATTTAGATTAGCTGACAATATGAAGATGGGGACAGAACAAAAATGGGGCATTATAATTATTGAACACCAACTTAGAAATCATTTCTGACATAAGTCGCCTTACTTGTAGTTCTTGATGTTTAAAGTACCGCTGGCGGATGCGATGGCCGTACCTCACACCCCAAAGAAAATTTTTATGAAAAAACAAAAAGGTACCTCCACTTTATAGATATTTTAATCAGATGGCCACGCTTATCCCATACACCTGCCCATATATAGTCAGAATACACGACAACCCCACCAAAAAATACTACCAAAAGGCGCTTTACTCAACAGAATGGCGATCTGCAGCGTCTTACTGCTAGAAATCCAGAGTATTTTAAAGGGAATGAAGTACACAAGAAGCAGGCACCTAATGAACAATAGACTTTTTTTGAAAACAGTTGCATTGATATATTCAATAAACAAGGGGAAAAAGGGGGGTTTCTTTATTGAGATGTAGGAATTGGCTGGAACCCATTTGAAGTTGCAAGTCTGAATGTCATACTAAATACATGTAGCTATGGTCGTAGCGATATATTATTATTATTAATCTGGGCCCCCCGATACTAATACAGTGAAGTATTATTAAATCATTTTTATGGTACATTTAATTACGTTGGGTTCATATTTCTATTGGCCCATTTTTTAAACGGCGGACAGTTTTAAATCAGCAGGTGCAAATTTAGAATAACACGATCAAAATCCAGTGATCGCTGTTACGTACTCTTAAGTTTCTTTTCCTACTGTGTTTTTACAGTATTTGGAACATTAACAATTATTGTGGACCTGGTGGCGTTTGACTCTAGGACGTCCTGTCGGACATAAGCGCCATATGAGTAGTGCTTGGTGGTCGGGGAAGGGAGAGAGACACTGCAGCGGCCCCGTCCCTTCAAGTGGTTAGAATCCTGATAGGGTTAAATCGTCTGGAAAATAGATACTAAGAACCAATTACCCTAAAAAGGAAGTGTTGCAAGCGACAAAAGTGCTACCATGGTATAGTTGAACGAACAAAAATGAGTTTATGTGGAAGAGAGTTGAGAAAGCTACAAGCATGTATAGAAGGGGCAGGGTCTATCACTGATGCTCTGTGACCAGCGTAGGAAAAATGTTTCTAGGGTCTAGAGTTGACTCTAAACTTCTTACTACTCGGAAATTGACTTGATATTATCTGCCAACTTGATTTTCGCCGGTGGAAGCAGTTTACTCGGCTTATAAAGACTTTTGGCTATCCCAAAAGTCTCAAACAAACATCCTAATAACCATGAGATATATTCATGGGAATCTTGTGAACTAGGAACAATATTAGAAGATATTTACTCAAGGTAAATATCTAGGTGCCACACCTATGCCACCCACCCACCGGCCAAGGGGTGTAAATTAATGTGACAATTATACAGACCCTTCAGAGTCACTCTCAGTATCACCCAGAACCTGGATATATACCGATATCAATTATGAAAGCGTCTTCTAAAATTAAAAATCAACCGACACATTTGCCGCAGCCATCCAAATTAGATATATCTTGCAAACTCAGAAACTGTAAAAATATCTTCCGAATTCCGATACTGTATCCAAATTTAGTCCTCTTCTAGATTTTTTTCGTGTGAGCGTTTTACTTACATCAGATTCCAACGCACAATCCCTTTTGCTGACCGCTTCAATTATGGTGATGGTAAATCTTTATGGGTTGAACAATGTTGCACAGAAGCATGCGGAGGGTATTCATAAATAAACTACGGATGCTGGCGGCTGGTGGAAATCTGTCGCCCTGCCTTACTAGGAGACTAAACGCAAAACAGGTAACGATGTCGTGGAGCTCTTGTTGAGGGGAGGAACCGCGATGGGAAGCAGCGAAGGAAGCAAGGCAGCGGAAAAAAACCCTGCCGTCGTCGCCCAAGGCGCCATAGATATCAATCCCGACGGGGGAGAGGAACATCAAACATCAAATATACAGTACACTAAATATCATTAGCATAAATCATGTCTGTAAGGTGCACTGAGCTGTCCGACAAGTCGGAGAAGTGCTAGCCTACGAAGTACAGTAGA
This sequence comes from Kappaphycus alvarezii, assembly GCA_002205965.3. Classification (NCBI taxonomy): domain Eukaryota; phylum Rhodophyta; class Florideophyceae; order Gigartinales; family Solieriaceae; genus Kappaphycus; species Kappaphycus alvarezii. Next base: position 32,150 of record NADL03000710.1, on the reverse strand, counting down.
GATGAATATTGTCAAGGGGGAAAAATTGGAGTGTTTCAATGATTGAAAAATAGGTTAGCCTACGTTCCAATTCGCATCAATTAATTGGTACGAAGTGGTCGCCATGGGGAAACCAGGAAACGGAATTAATCCTATTCAAAGTCGCTAGAAGTCTGGCTCGAGTCCACCCAAGAGGAAGGCCGCGTGGGAGGTGGGGCGGTGGCAGCAGCCGCAGTGTGCCTTCGCATGAATATCCCGCGAACCTTCCCGTATCAAGATACTCTGGGCCCCAACAGACCACATCTTTCAAGCATTAAAGCACCCAAACATTTCCCCAGTTGACAAAAAACCCTAATGTCTCTCAATGCAGCGAACCTTTTGAGAAACAGTGATGCTCCTGAGTTTAGGCACACATCAGCAACTACGTGTACCGTATTGCATGATGCCATGCAATGTCAGCACTGGTCATGTAGATATCTACCCAAACGGTTCATGATTGTATCAAACTAGAAATTTAGATTCCCCCGCTAGAAGTGTCAAACGACGAAGTAAACGAACCCATCATTCCCCTCAACTAGAATTTAATCACATAATTGGAGCGGATTTACTGACAGATGTCACAGGTGCTCACCGGTAAATATCTACAACGCACCCGACAATTTAAATGACTGCCAGCATTGTCTGTGAAACCCGTGGCCAACCACTTGAACTCCAAATTCTCAAAACCGCAACCCCACTGCTGATTTCTAGCACACGTCTATATTTATTCACTTCGAGACCCGGCTGAATCCCAACGCCACCATACATAGTTCCTCAAGACGATCATATTCTTCACCTTACCACTCCACGTTCTTCTTTACTCTCCATTTGCACGTCCCCTTCACAGAATTCACGGAAACTTTACACTCACCACAACCAACAAGGTAACCCTCGATCTTGGTCAGTTCACTTGGGGAAAGGTCTGGGTGTTTTACTCTTGGACGGTTCACTTGGGTAACATGCCAATCTCCACTCTTGGAGGTTGGCACCCGGATGCATGTGCAGTGTTAAATGGCGTGGCAAGAAACGTGGCTGTGAGGGCGCTGGAGACGTACGGAAAGGTTCGGAGGGTTCTGATGCAAAGGCACGCTGCAGCAGCCGTCATGTCCAATGCGGCCTGCTTGATGGCTGGCCTGAAGGTAGCATTTTAGGGAGCGTAGTTCCTTCCCCATTACGGTGTCGGTATACCCTTTTAGAGTCGATTGTGGTTGTCTGGAAAACCATGGGATAGATCGGATATACCTTCCAAGAGTAAAACACCCAAACGTTTCCCCTTGAGTAACACTGTACGGAGTAATCCAAACTGATCCCACACGATAATATCAACACTCGCAATGCAGCCTTGTCTACTTCTCTTCAACATTCCTTCCCTCTGTTCCAAAGCCGCACTTTATTCCTCTCTCTCCTCCCGAATCCCTCTCCAGTCTCTCCTGCCGAGTCCCTCTCCAATCGTTGATTATCCCACAAGAGGCAGGCGTCGCTCTTGGTTTTGCTTGCCTTCGCCTTCGTTGCTCTTCCGGAAGAACGTTTAGGTGTTTTACTCTTGGAGTAGCCTCAAGCAGTGTGCCGCCCTTGTCCGCTCCTCCATTTGTGCCGCCCATGCTTTTGCTGAGAAAGTGTGTCCTGATCACTTCTGAATCCTGCTAGAACTGTCATGAGATGCTTACTGGACTGCACTTTACGTTCTGTATTTTTTGTGACGTGCAATTATAAGGAAATATATGAAATATTGTGATCATCCATTGAGACGAGTACGTACTGGCGCATGTGTGTTTTATCATTTATGTTAGGCCAGTAGACCATGGAGTAGTCCATGCGAAAGGGCTCCTGATCCTGTGGGACATGGCGACAATACACAGGCGTTATGGTGAACTGTGGGAATTAGTTAGGAGGGCAACATATTCGTGTAGCGTCCATAATTGTCACAATCTTCCTGGTATCATGTATTAGGGTGGTAGATCTTTATTTGTCATACAATGTCGCACAGAGGCGTGCGGAGGGTATTTATAAATTAACTACGGATGCGGGCGGCGGGTAGAAACTTGTCGCGCCTGCATTATTTGGAGACTAAATGCAAAACGGGTAACGAAGTCGCGGAGCTCCTGTTGAGGGGAGGAACCGCGACGGGAAGCAGCGAAGGAAGCAAGGCGGCGGAAAAAAGCCTTACCGTCGTCGCCCAAGGCGCCATAGATATCAATCCCGACGGGGGAGAGGAGGATATCGTTTCGGTTGCAGTAAGTGCCGTAATGACGATGTTTCTCGCGCTCTGCGAGTGTCGCGGCGGCGCCGGCAGTAACCGTACTTGGCGAAATGTGGCGGCGTGCGGAGGGGTGGGCAACAGTAACGTCGACGGCTATATCGGTACTGTGAAGCCCGTATGCAGCGGGTATGTAAATATCCATTCGTAGCACGGGGGACTCCGAATGCCCAGATGAGTCGGGAACCTGGTGGAGGAGCGGATGTTCGACGAGGGCGACGATCCCAACTTCCTTGCAGTAGCGGGCAAGAACGTTGCGGAGGATGTGGTGACGACGAGTCATTCCGTCTTCGTATTTGCAGGTCAACGCGTGTTGACCACTTGGATCTAAGACGGGTGCGATGTCGGCCGAGCGGCGGGAGCAGACCGGACAGCGAGTAGATCCAGGGAATAGCGCGATGCCGAGACGTAGAGCCAGAGCGACTTTCCAGGCGGAAGAGGACATGTACGTACCGCGGTGGGGGTGAGGAAGCGAAGAGAAAACAGTCGATGCGGAGGATGTGCGCACGGAGAGGAGCCGTGCTCGGTCGTGGGCTGCCGCGGACGAGAACAAGCTATCGGACTTCGATAGCATGAGTTCAGTTGTGATCGCAGACTGGAGCCTTTCGCCGGGGACCGGCGATGAACAACGCTCGAAAAGAGCCGTAGCTGTAAGCGACGAAGACAGCTGCGGGTGGCGGGAGGATAAGAGCGAGATGGCAGACCGAGGGATCTCTTCCAAGTGGCGGTCCTGGGAAAGGGTAAGCAGGTCGGAGATAAGTCGAAAAAAATCAATTACAGATGCTGCGTATGCAGCCTCGGTAATGTCTGAAGTTTGCAGGAGACCTAGACCGCCCATTGAGAAGGGGAGAGAGGCTTGGAGCCAGGCTCGCTCTGGACAGGGCAGCTGCAATTGGTGGAACGCTTCCCTCTGCTTCTGATCGAAGCTAGCGGCGAGAACCGCAGATTGAGTGGAGGGAAGCGTACGCAGCAAGTGCATGACATTAGGGAGACTCAAGTAATGAACTGATAGTCGTCAAGCAGTATAAGTAGACCACAAAAATGCGGGTTGGCGCTCTTAAATAAAAAGACAACCAAAACCTACGTTTATCGCATTTATCCACCTAATGGCTCAGGAGGATCTGACAGGGAGGCGATTTACCACTAAGCTTCGCACGATCTGCGACAGAACACACTCTGTCGTTCATAGTACTATTTATCCCGGAGAGTATAGTAATGAACCTCGGGTCTACCTCTTGGAAACGCGACCTCAAAAAATGCGATCCAGGCGCAGAGAAGCGCATACTGGAAGAGGCAAGAAGGGAAAGCGTGTCTGAACAGAAGCCGTTGCCTGCAATTCCGCGGAAGAATCGGCGGAGCAGTCCAGCAAGAGTTAGTCCTGAGATGCATGGAGGGGAAAGGTATGATTGCACATGTCCAGTAACATCATGTGAAGGAGATCAGTATGAAGGGGACAAGTGGATCCATGCTGCATTTCATCACAAAGTGCGAGTGAAAAGCGCAGCGGTGAAATAAGGCTGGGGGGCTCTCTTTGTTGTAAAGCAAAGTCTAAACCCGAAAAACAGTTGCAAGAACCTGCACGTGGGGCTTATGCAATGTCTGCAGCTGGCAAGGGAAGAGAAAGAGGAGTCTACTGGCTGAAAAACAAGTGAAAAGAAGAAGGGAAGGTCAGGGGCAACCAGCAAGGGACAAAGCTGAGAGAGTGGGAGACAAAGCGTTAGAAAAGCTTGACGGGCGAGCAAAGACAGGTCTGAGGAGAAGGGTAAGAAAATGTGATTGGGATGGAATACTACAGGAAATACGGTTGAAACGCCGCAAGAAGGAAAAAGAGCAGGCGCTTCCCGGCGGGCATGACTGTTCGGAAGCTGATGCAGTTAACAGACTAGGGGCAGCGAATGCAGTCAAGATAGCAGGAGGATCCGACGGCAAGGATGCGGGAGCCGCAAATGGAGAACAACATCGTGAGCTGGAGCATATGCCTTTCTGTAAGTCCGTCGCATGCAGCGATTCTCGTATTCATGGCACAGGTCTATTCGCGATGGAGGCGATAGCAGCAGGGGAGTTTTTTACAGAAAACGGCGGGACACGCGGACCCAAGGGATGTGAGGGTAGTCTGCAGCACGAGTATGAACGGCGCGGGATCGCAGACTCATATATATTTAAGCTCCCGGACGGCAGCGTAATTGATGAACCAATGAGTGAGTCCCTCTTGCGCTACTTAAATCATTCCTGCGATGCAAATGTGAGTGCCTATAGCATAACAGTTAACGGCACATTTGGAGTACTGTTTTATTCGGCGCGGGAGATAGTAATCGGGGAAGAGATAACGTGCCATTATCACTTCAATCTTGAAGAAGAGGATAAGAAGATCCAATGCTTATGTGGACTACACATTTGCCAGGGTTATTTGAACTACGATCCGTCAGGATTCCGCCAAGTTTAGAATCTGTAGGAATGTTAATAATTTGAACAAATTTGGTTATTTAAAATTTGAAAGGTGCGATTTGGCTGTCCCCCGGTGTATGTTAAACGTGTTCAATATAATGGGTAGTGTCACTCGTGCACGTAAAGAGCTGGCTCGAAGCCTGTCAGCAGGCATAATGCATTGGACATTACTGCTGCTGCCTCATGCCCCTTGGTTAAAACCGCTCGAACCATCCCGTATGTTTCTATTGCCCTAATAGCCACTTTCCGCGCCACGTCGGTTAGCACTGCATAGGCGTCTGGGTGTCAGCCCCCGAGGGTCGATACAGGGATGGGCCTGAGTCTGCTTCGCGCAGAGACCGAGATAAGATATTTATATCTTCTATACTTTGTAGTCTTTTCCGCGTTGAGGGGTGTGAGCTGGTTAAAGGTGCGCACCCCGTTGTTGGATGGCGCGAGCTTGTTGACGAATGTGACCTCGAAGAAATCCGTGCCTTCAGTGCTTCCCATTGCCCTGAATTCCGGCCTTGTACGATGAAGGCCGTTCCTCGGCTCTATGGTGTGGGGAGCACCTTTGTGCAGGTCTTGGGCAAGTAAGCGAACTCGGCGGTCATGACTGCGTATTTTGTGGACTCTGTGAACGCAGTTCAGGAGATGATCTCCGAAGCAATCAAGTATTTCGCGTCAGTTTCTCCTTGGGCAGTGTATGCCCGGAGCAAAAAGCGGAACTTTAAAGTAGTATTGAAGCCATGTCGAGATTTCGAAGGCGTCAATATTTGTCTTACTGGATACCAACCCACATATCTACCACAGTAAATTAACCCCCATTTACACATTTATCAAATTTTCTCCTGTTTAAAAATTGTAACCAAAAAAATATATATATTTGTCTTCAGTCGCTGGCACGGGGAACAGTGCGCCCATTCCTACGCCACTGGAAGGGCCATCGAAGCACGAACAGACTTTCTCCTTGCGTCTCCGAGAGGTATACCGTCTCGCACATCCTTGTGGACTGCTTCCGTCAGTGTCTTTTGCGAGGGTGTTTTGTTTGAGCAAAATGCACTGAACAGAAGAATCCTTGACTACATGCAAGATTGAGAGCAAAGAGGATGTGAATCCTAGTCCGTGGGACGGCTTTTCCCTCCTTTTATTTGACTGGCAGTTGGAGTTCCCGAAATTTTTCAGAATCGGGGACTCCTCCAGCCAACGCTCGGACCCCATGCTCCACCATTCCGTCGAATATTGCAGCACCGCCTGTGGTGCATGATGGCGGTACTACGCGCAATAAATCCCCAATCTTGCCTACCCAAAGCAGTTGCGTAGGAGCTGAGATGCCACTTTCCTATTTTCAATATCGATGACGGTGGTGAGGAATAGGGGAATTTTTGGGTTATTTTAATTCATGGAGGATGTGGTCGGTTATATCCATGCCGCTAATGCGTTGTGCTGGATAAGTCGTCACTGATTGGTAACACTACATGACCTTCCTTACAGTGCCGGCTCAATGCTAGCGAACAGGCCTGCCTCGTTAGACATTACGGCCACGGCAGCGTGTCTTTGGGTAAGCACCGTGATCTGCGCTAAATTTGCACTCGAAAAAAATCTAGAAGAGGGCCAAATTCTGGTACAGTATCGGAATATGCAGGGTATTTTTACAGTACCTGAATCTGCAAGATATTTTTCATTTGGATGTGTGTCCCAAATTCATCGGTTGATTTTTTATTTTAGGACACGTATTAGATTCATATTAGATGCCAGTACAGTTCCAGGTTCCAGGTGATACCAAGAGTTACTCTGAAAGGTCACTCTAATGACCAAATTAATTCCCAACCCTGGCCGATAAGTAGCGGGCATGGGTATGGAACCTACATATTTACCTTGAGTAAATTTCTTCTAATAATGTGTCTGGTTCACACGATTCCCTTGAATGTGATATATGATTATTGCTATGTTTGTTTGAGACTTAGAGATAGCCAAAAGTCTATGTAAGCAGAGTAAACTGCTTCCTCTTGTGGAGGTCAAGCAAGTTGAGAGACAACGTAAAGTCAAGTCCCGAGAAGTAGGAAGCTAAGAGTCAACTTCAGACCCAAGAAATATTTTTCCTGCGCTTGTCACAGAGCATCAATGGGACACCCTTCCTCTTCCATACTTGCCTGTAGGCCTCTTAACTGTCTTTCTTTTACATTCCTTTTTGTTCGCTCAACCATACTACGGTAGCACTATTGCCGCTTGCAAAACCTCCTTGGAGTAATTAGTTCTGAGTATATACTCTCCCGATGATTTACCCCTATCTTTTAGTTCTATTGTGGAGGGGGTTGCCCGATGTATTCGAACTGTGGAGTATTAGGGAACAGCTCAGGAAGATTTTTTTCTGTAACCACGGATCTCAACGCTGATCGTATAACGTTCACAGGGCAAGAAGGAAGACTTTGAGGAGTTTATCAATACACATGTTAATGTTTTGTTGCGTTTGAAGAGCGATAAAGAGAAGGCCGCAGGTATCTTTTCTTATCTTTACGGTGACAAAAAGCACAAATATAACACAACGTTTATCGACCGTTGTTCTCTTAATGGTAATGGATGTAGCTTCGCTGAGATATGAGAGTGGCTTGTGAAAGAATATACTCTGGAGGTAGAACCAGATGAGGTGATTCGTATCGCCATAGAGGCCCGACCCAACTTCGACGATTTATTTAGCGCATTGGTATACTTGTGTTATCTCTTTGAAAAGACTGGGTTCATCGCCCAAGCCAAATACGTAATACTGCGTAAGGCGGCGATAGGGCATAAGGGGCTCTCCGATTTCCTCCTAATCAAGGGCTCTCAAACTTTTAATGAAATGAAGGGTACCATAGTAGAATTTCCAAAAACGCGGAGAAATTTCAGTCACTGAGTGAGGTACTGAGGGAAACCAGTACATCGATGTCTATCGTACATCCTCAAAAGAATTATCAAAGGCCGGCTACTAACTCACCAGCATTACAATCTGTCAGGAGCGATGTCAAAAACTTGAAAGAAAGGTTGGAAACCCGATTCGATAATCTACTTAATATGATAACCTCACAGTTGGATAGCCTTACTCCTACCATTAAGAAGAACCAGTCTGCGGCCCCTGAGGCCGCAGAAGTCTGCTTCTACTGCCACAAGTCTGGACACTTTGCAAACTGATACCCTTATGATCCACATAGAAACACTCGTTGTGGAAGCTGCGGACGATATGGGCATCACGAAAATAACTGCTGGTCTAAAGACAACAGAAGAGCAAATTTATCGGACGCGAGGAGCGAGTCAGGACCAGAGGTGAAAATTTTTCAAATGAGAAAGGATGAAATGTTGACGGATGCTGATACCGTATCCATCATTGAAAAAGTCAGTCAAGCCAATGTGACGAAAAGGGATGGGAACGGGAACATTTTATCGAAAAATCTAGTCTAGACTATGGACCTAGTCTAGACTATGGAATGATGGAACTTATCCCAGAACTGTCACCTCCTTGGACTAAGAGCTTTCATCAAGTATTTTTAGGAGTGTAAATCACCCCAGCCAAGAAGCAGAAGAAGAAATTTAAGAGTATCTCGAAGGACGTACTAGAGTATGTGAAGAACTACAATTTAGTAGCTGAGCTTTCATCGGCCTCAACTGGAATAACGATTCCTCAACTTCTGTGGGTCGATGCAGATGACGCATGAAATGAATTCAATAAAACATTATCACGTTTAGTAAGTTCGTTAAGGGTAAGAGATTTTTTCATCAATTAGCGTCGACAGCACTAAGACGTCTTAAGCTGGCACCAGTCAAAGTATTGGGAATGGAACCCTAACCTTTTTTCGATTCTGGAGCTGTTCCAAACGTCATTACAGAAACTTGGTGAGAGATCTAAATCTCGAAACTATTCTAACTACTCGAACAGTAACTATTGCGGATGGAAACGTATCAAAATTCATGGACACTAATGACAAGGTTTACTTGTTCCTTGGGGACTCTAAAGTTGATATGGACTTTAATTTGTCATACCTGATCTACATTTCGATGCAATTTTTGGTTGCCCTACAATGGAAGAATTATGTACACGCATTGACGTGGGCAAAAAGCGTTTCAGTTCATATAGACGGCAGAACCGTGAAGATGCCCCTGGATTTCGACAAAAGCACACATGCTAAAAAATCAAGAGAAACGCACAGTGAAGTTTTCACTTCTAGTTATGACAGCCAGGATTCCGAACCAAATATCACTTTCAGAAGTGAAAAAGGGTACGCTCGAGGGATAATAAACATTGCATGGGATGATTATGATTCTTGATTTGAAAAAGATGACAAATGGATTTCTAGGGAAAATTTGAGACCCGGATGTGTTTCTTTTTTCAATAATATCGAGTCAAAGGGTGTAATTCAGAGTATGAAAGAAGATTACATTTCCGAAGAAAATAATAATATGTCGAATTCAATATCTGAAGATGTGAGCACGCCGGAAGAGGTCCTTCAAATTTAGAAACTGAGGATCAAGAAGAAGAATAGCGCCAGATGGCAGAAATTCAAGAAAAAGTAGAGCACCTTTCCGCCCCCGTCTGAGTGAAAATATCCGACATACTAACATCTTCCGAAGTAATTGCATGGGCCGTTTAAGATCTAAGACAAGAAGGCTAATCGGTCCCTCATTTATTCGAACTTACCGATATTGAACCAATTTACCATAAGCCTAGACGTCGACCGCCAAAATATGACCGATTTTTCTCAGATAATGTTAACAGTATGCTGAAAAATGATATTATTCGGCCAATTTCATCGCCATGGTCATTTTCAGTTGTGGTACCACAAAAGAAGGATGAAAAATCTCGCGTTTTCGTCGAATACCGACAATTAAACCAAAGAATGATACCCGATCGATTTCCAATTCTAAGCTTGGAGGAAAGCCTCGAGAACCTGAAGTACGGGAGATATTAAATCTGAATTGACCTTTACACTGGCTACTGGCAGATTACATTGCATGAAAAATGTAAGGAAAAAACAATTTATACCAGAAACCCCGGTACCTTGAGGTTTGAAATGATTCATTTTGGTCTCATGAATGCATCAGATACATTCCAAAGAATGATGAACGAGGTTTTGAAAGGTCTTCCATTCGCAAGATTTTATATCAATGGTGTGGTAATATTCTCAAAAAACCTTCGACATATCGCATGTCAAGACAGTGGTTGATAGAATAACTGCATACAACCTGAAAATTAAGTCAAGTAAATGCTTCTTTTCGAAAACTTCTATCCAATTACTCATTCATGTCGTCGATCAAGATGGAATTAAAGTTGATCAAGAGAAAAAGAAAAAATTCAAGTTAGCACCGAGGCTCGTCTCAAAGGGGGAGGTTCGAAGCTTCCTAGGACTGGCCACATATTACAGAAGATTTATCAAAGATTTCGCCAAGACAGCAGCACCCTTACATGTCAGTAATACGAAGAACGGAAAGATCTACTTGAACGTGGAAATGAAACGTGCATTTGATGAGCTTAAAGATAAGCTATGTGTCCCTCCAGTGCTCATATATCCAGATTTCAAGAAACCATTTTTGTGTAAACAGATGCCTCAGAACGGGCTCTGGGCGCCGTTCTGTCCCCCAAAAGATGAAAGTGGAGCACCAATCCTTGTTCAATTCAGAAGTCGTAATCTGAATAATGCGAAAAGGAGATATCCAGTCTGCGAGAAGGAAGTATATATCCAATCTATCATATGGTTTTACAAACAACCACAAACGACTCAGGAAGGTATGCAGACACAGTAATAGGGAAGGAACTAAGCTACCTAAAATGTTATCTTCAGGGCAGATATCGAGCAAGCCGCATTGGACATGACGGCTGCAGCAGCGTTCCTTTGCATCAAAACACCATCAAGCTGCGGAGTTGTGCTAACAGCTTCACGACAGTTTTGATTCGAGGTTTTTCTGTATGCACTGTGGGATTTTTTTGACACGTGGTAATTTTAGTTCAGATACCGGCCCAAACATTGAGCGGATAAAGACCTACAGGTACCTGTGCCCGTTGAGTGGTATGTGCTCTGGCAGATCCTGGGTCACCGTTGAATTGACGTTAAAATGGAAGTCTGGTCGATGTTCCACGTCTGATGTAAACATGTTGCATATAATGGCTTGTAAAGCAATGTACATATCGTATACTGTACTATAGAGTAAACAACTGTAAGTTGCGTGCCTGAAATTCCCGAAAAGAGGGAATATTGCGGGTAGAACGTATTTACGTCTAACACTAGTTGCTTTTTTGATTATTTGAGGTTTGGTTGATGATTTGACTGATTCGTTTTTGTTGGAGCGCATAGCTAGTCTAGCAGAGATAGCTATCTTAAATACTAATTTGCAAACAGACTTCCCACTAAAGCTTAATCAATATATGACTACGGAATATAGAATCGAGTATTGCAGAAAATTATTCGTAACCAGAGTTGGCCTAGTATGCGGTACTGCTTATATGTCCGAGTCATGTAATTGGACTTCGGCGCAACAGTCAGGGGCGGTAGGATGAGCAACGACTGTTGGTTGACAGCAGTCGTACATCTTTTTTGGGTAGAGCCGGCCCAGTTTAGTATGCACCAAATAGGTCCGAGCTACATTTGCCTTCAGAGCAACAGTCGAGGCTGGTAGGATAGCAACGACTGTTGCCTATCGAACGTCATGTGTCTTAGATAGGTAGGGCCAGCCCGGTGGTGCATAAACTGGATGGGTCAGACTTCATACTGCTTCAAAACAACAGTTACGTGCCAGTGAATGGATAAAGACGATTGCTTGCCAGTTGTCACCCCTCCTATACGTAATAGAACAGGCCCAGTATAGGATACCATAGAAAGGAAAAGTTATAGTATCCAACCTCGACGAAGCAGCTGGAAGACGGTAAGAAATATAACGACTACTGGTTGGCGCGAGTCATTTCTTGACAGATATTGTACAGTACTGTTACTGTACAAATTTGTGGTTCGGGTTGTAAAGCACGGACCAGATATGCCGTACTTACAATCACAAATGCCTCACTTTTCTTTCAGTAGATCTTCAATTTAGATACTATGTAGAACATCAGATGACCATTATTACAGAAATGATAGGCATTTTAGCAAGTCGCCGAATTGAGCACACAGAAAGGAAACAAGATACATAAATACGAACATTTTGCACAAAGGCATAATATAATTATTTAAGGTACTGTAAGAATCAAAACACCATGTCACAGAAGACCGACTCAGCGTTTGATTAGATCAAGCATTTCAGGAGCGCCTTTCTCCACGCAACTTGCCCTACTTCATAGCTCAGCCGAAAAACTAGCACTTACGCTACTCAATGTACCGCTGCTGGGCCACTTTGCATTTTTATATTTTTTGCAAGCCTAACTCCCTTCTTTTCTCCCATACAATATAGCCATCTTACCATTTCGTCACGAAGCGGATGCAACTTCACATTCATTTTCGTCACGAAGCGGATGCAACTTTTTTAAAGATGCACAAAGCCTAAAACAGTTTCGGACCACTTTTGGGCCCATCTCCAACTGCTAGCCATCAACATTCACAGCAAGTATTAAAAAAAATCGACAATGCTGCGATTCGAACTGATTTCCTGTTTTATTCGGTTTTCATGAGACGATAATATACAACCGCTAGGCTTTTTCTTTTTTGATAAACATCTAGTGCTTTCCTTGTGCCTCCTCGGTATATCCTATCTACCTAGATATTCCAATGGTTGGGGTAGGTTCGTACTAGGAAGCTAACACCTCGAAATTCGCTAACCTCTTCCTTTTTTGGAGGTCTTAGTTCTATGGAAAATTAGATATTCATTTAAAATTATAAGCTAAGCGCCTGAACTCACACGAAGTGGGGAGCACCCAGTGGACAAACCATTGAGAGGGACAGAATCCTCAATCTTATGACCTTAAGGCTCATACCTAGTGCTGAAATTTTCTTTTGCTTCGCCATGATTTTTACTCGGTCGATTTGTGCTGTACAATATCACATCAGTGGCATAGAGCGCAAATCTGTAGATCACGGCCTTAGTTACTTCTTTAACTAATGGAGACATCGCAAGCATATTTATGCACTTGATTATTGTTAATGTATTTGTAGAGCGAATGCATTCTCCACACAATTTTAATAAATTGTGAAATATGTGGAGGACATGCAATTATTACGAGCGCACTTTTTTAGTCTCTATTGGTCACTTTGGGAGTTCTCTGATTATCAGATGGGTCACAGAGATACCAGTGTGTGAGGGAGCACACTATGGACTCCGATTCTATACTTTAGCTTAGCTGTGAGGTCAGGCAGTAAGCATACGCAGAAATGTAGTTATAATGAATTATCACGGTGCTTTTTTCCCCGAAAATGAGCCAGAAAACAGTGTTGGAAAATACAAAAACCATGCTTCCGAGAGGTGTGCCTTTTATTTGAGAAATTCGTTCCTTGCAATTATAGTTTTTACCGTGCTTGGGTGTTAAAAGAACCATAAAAACGATATGTTTTAGTTTTAATACATATGTAATGTTTCTATCTCCCTTATATTTAGCGAGGATTGGCTTTCCTAAAATTTTCTGTAGAGAATCTAATTATAAAAAAGAGAAGTTAGCGATTTCTGTTACCGAGCAGTCCGGCAATTCATTATCCGACTCCTACTCGGTCTCTTCTGATTCTTTTAGTATCTGGCGCATATTTTATGCTGAACTTCTGCTTATTTTGCCATAAGGCGTCAAACCACCGCCACTGACGGTTCTCCTTCAAGTTTGCTGTTTGCATCCTTACTTTTGCCTAAGGTCTTATAGATTAAATATTTTAAAGGTAAAATCTCATTTTATGTTTGCTTTAACTGCGGCAATGAAAGGTTTCACGTACATAGAATTTCGGTTTTTCAGTTTTATTATCTTGGTATTGCTTGCTTTATAATTTCATTTTAAATTTTAAGGGGTGTTAGAGTGACTAATCTTTTAATTCAAAAATTTAAAGGGTTGGCACAGAGAAGTTACCTCAGTTTGCCTGCCGTTGAATATAAGCATGTAAAATCTTCCAAATTAAGCGCAAATAATGTTCTCCAGGTCATTAAAATACCTCTTGACCCTAAAATCGATCGTGTGATTTTCCGAATGACCCTTTGCAGCCTTCTCTTGCCCAATTTTAGTCCATTGTACACTTAGCTACAGCTTGTCGCAGATTGCTACTTCAGTCGACGACGTCTGAGTCCCAATAAAGGGCATTTGCAGAAGTACACAAATCTTTACATTTTGACTGCAATATTGGCACTATTTTAAAATGATCTTTGAGTAGCATACAGTTATTGAAAAACTCTTTTTTTGTTAAAATTTGAAGCTAAGCCATACTTTTATGTCACGTTGGCGAACTGCTATTTCTTGCTTAAGACTAATTTTTGTACCCTCGCTGTTCAAATCGAGGAATATGAGTATTTTCGCTTAAGGTCTCCACGGGCTCGTTTATTTACATAAACTCAAGAGATACCCCCTAAAGTTATTACTACCGCGCATTAAATGCATCAAATATAAATAATTTTTTTCTATGAATGCATGCACTAACATACATGTACTATCTACCGATATTCAGGCAATGGAGCCGCTTTTGTACAATAACTAATAGAAAATCCAAAATAAAACGACAGAAAACAAGAAAATTGAGTAAAACTAAAATTAAGGCCCTCTGCCTGCTCTCTGATTCCCGCTGTGGTCCTCTTTTTCCTTTCTTTTCTTTCATTTATCCCATAACGACCAGTTAGTAATTTAGCATCTTGCTCGGCAAATATCCCTTCTGCTGGTCTCTCAGTCCCTCAGATCTCTTATGATTTGGACTTTCATTCGGACTTTCATCAAAGTTCCCTCTAGCCTTAGCAATTTGTGTATGGCAACTTTATTGGACTTTTTTGCACCCCGTAAATCAGTCATAAGCTTAGCGGGAGTCTCCCTGTCAGTTGTTTACTTTTAACCTTAGATCGTCTTTTACTATAAGGAGCTCCTGCTTTTGTAATTACTTTTTGTAGCCTCTGCTGATTCTCACAGCTAGCAAAGAGGCTTTGCGACGTATTTTACAGTATTTAACTGTAGAAACTGGAACTTGACGTTTGCGGTGAGAGCGTCTTTCACGTGATTCAAGTAACCATCACAAAGAGACAGGCCGATTATGAATCGGACCTCTCGATCCCATTGCTTCCAAGCCTTGAAAGTGAAACATTGTTCGTCTTCTGCAACTTCATCATCTGTTATGTACAATTTCGCATCGTGAAAAGTCAAGAGAATCTGAATGTTCTGTTTTCACACGCAAAAGTCGCCATCAGTGAGTTCTTCGATCTTCATACAATCTCTTCCTTAATATTCTCCGCTACTTATTTGCAGTAATCTGGTGGTAATTATTTTTTATTTGAAGAACCCAGCCCGGAGACAGATAGTCCGTTGTAGTGGCAAGGCCATCTCCTTACGAACACAGAAAACGAGACTGTAGACTAATGAAAAAGCCAAAAACGTCGTTTGAAACAAAATAATGGATCCTCTGAATTCTCTGAGAGTAAAAAAATTAAAGTTTTCCTTCTCGTTCTTGTGTTACCTGAAAATCTCTTGGGTATCGAGAATTACATCCAAAGTAGTATACCCATTGATATTTTTTGCTTTCATTTCTATTCATGTGAACGTTAGACTCGATGTGATCGTAAAATGTGTACGCATGATCGCAGCTAATATCACGAAGTACCTCTTTTCCTCGGCGGAACTCTCCTTCTACCGTTTAGCTTCGTCTTTACAACTCTATCAGTTAATTTAACTTTATTTGCCGAGATCGGCTGAGACTAATGTTCTAGGTAACAGATTAAGTATCAACAAGAGCACCTACTTCCTTCTGGTTGCCAAAAACAACATATATTCTGTTTAGAGACCGCATTGTGTTATTTTTTGTGAAAAAATCTTATTGAAAAGCGCCTTATGTCGCTAATGACGGTAAAAAAGATTGTAGAGATTCTTTTTTTCTACGGAAATGTAGAGATGGTCGGAAGATGCAGAGATAAAACTGTATTATCCCTCTTTGAACACCTAAGGGGCTTCGTTTTACACTTTTGCTTAAATTTCTTCGCCTCTCTGATAAAGTTTATCGAAGATGCCAAAAATTACGACACAATCAAGGAGAAATGTTTGGAATATTTCGCGGAGGAAAACGACCCAAGGAAATTATCCTTCAATTATTGTAAACATACCCCGAGATCGATTAATTATGGTCTTATTGAAGAAATGGGACCGGTTGTACAAAATGGATGGCTTCGAAATTATTGCGAGATCCAAATTATTTAGGACTCTTGCATATCTGCATCAAAATGTGCAAGAGTTCCAGTCATTCCGAAAGCCGAAGAATTACGCCGATCTAGACAGGAAGGAATTTCACGCCATTTGAATTGCTTCTTACAGATTCTCATTTCAGGGTGTGTAAGCATTACCAGTAAGACTTTAAACGCTCGTCCTAATGATCTCTGTGGAAACTTGGAAGATGAGATGATGCCCGTGCTAAACACTTGTATCTCGCTGACTTTGTATTAAAGCAGAAGAAGATAAATTTTATAAACCCACAAAGCCATTTTTGTCAGCCCATAGAGAAAAATCTCCCCGGTTATTACCTTGTTCTTGAGAAACTGAAAATGCGGCATATGGATGCGATAAATCCACAAGGAAATCATTGCTGTACTCTCACTGCCAATGAGGGAATCATGAGGCCGCAGGATGATCTAGCGCGATGAATAAGACCTTCGGTGCTACCGAAAACCAAGACAATAAATATGGTTTTAAAGAGATTGATAACGTCAATTTCAGCCGTGAGACTCAATCTGACATCTTTCAAATCCGTAACTTGACGAAGAGAGCGGTTGGCGGAGAAGATCTTTATAAAAATCATCGTCTGAAAAATAATGGTTTAGTTCCGGTATTATATGTACTATAAAATCCGCCACAAGAAATACCATACCTCCAGTTCCACCAGCAGAATAATAAAATGATTCAAGTATCATAATAGGCGCCTTTATACTTTGGAGCCGTACTTATTTAATATTTGAGTAGTTTTTTTGATGAATCTACTTTTGGGCGCGCTATTTGTAGAATGAAATCATCACAGCAATTGTTCAATCTAAGAAACTATGTCTTAGTTCGAATTTATTACAAAACTAGAAGTCAACGTGAAGTTTGAGCCGGATACGGGACATGAAATAGCTTTAAACCTTTCAGGAGTGGTAGAAAAAGGGGTACAAAGCACCCATAATGCCGTTTTAGAAGACCTTAGTTCTAGTTCTGTAGTGGAGTCTTCTCGTTCTGCGATAGTACTGCTATAGAACCGTGTTTGGTTGATATAGCGTGTCGCTTCGCCCCATTTTTGAGCGCATTACTGAGCCGATGTTCGTCCAATTATTTTGGGCTATACCGAACACAAAAAATGAGACGGGCACAGAAGGGGTGTGTCCCTGAGGGTTTCTTTCAGCATACCTCCGAATTTCCGGAGCCATCAAATGCTTGTTTTGTTTGTTGATGATGCTGATGCCGTGAATGATGCAAAATAAACCCTCATTTGGTACTTTGGGTTCACATGTCAACTGTGAACAGGTCAGGAGTATAATATATAGTAGCCGAAAAATTAAAAGCACAGTTTTGTAGTCTAGCTGAAGGCATAAATTAAAACAAAATAGTGTAAATTCGATAGATTAGAGTCATCTGCCGCAGAGTTACTTGTCAGAACTATGCGTGCTTAGTGAATTGGAGCTACTGTAGATTGACATTTTCTTTTCATGAAACCTACTTAGAATTATAACTTTCCATCTTTCTTTTTTTGTTGATAGCAAAGCAAATTCAGACTTCTCTATCAATTTACTGCTCAATTAGATGAAAAATACAACTAAATATAATAATGCGATGAATAATACAGTCATTTTTGAAATTAGTAAATGACTCGGCGGTATCTCCTTAAAATCAAGTAAAGGTCAAGTTCTGAAGTCTTTTTGATATGTACAAATTCTAAGCAGTAGAAATAAATATTCAAAAAGCCTTTTTATTACTCGCAGTTTCCCTTTTTGTAACATCAAAAAGAGATAATCTTTCTGTAAACGTTATAAACATAAAAAATATACTAGCTTTTTTATAACAAATTTTTCTAAGGCAAAAAAATTTGAAGATATGAGTTAATACCATAAATTCACTACCCATAAAATATGCAGTCACCCGTTTAGAAATGTTCTATGACGACCTGTAAACAAGGTTTGCACTTGTCAGTGTCATCCGATAGGAAAAAACTGGAACCAATCTGTGAGAGTCAGTCAATATTGGAATCAGTCAATCTTTGGCAGAAACGATACACCAAAATAAAATTGTAGTTGAAGTGAGTTCAGAACAAAAACCTTGAAATTTGAATCGCTTATATTTCTCATTCCTGGTGACATTGACAACAAATATGCCTATCCTGGTATGCTTTTGGAGATAGGTTATGAACAATTCTCCAGTAATTCGTGAATCATTTGTGCTTAAAAAACGAATTACGGTCTACTGTACAATACATAATTAATTTAGGAATTCTGATATCTAAAGAAAGGAATAATTGCAGTACCTTGAGACCTTAAATGTAGCTGTATTTTCTAATTCTAATACAATGTGTTTTTCAATTATGGCTCCAGAAATCTGGACATTACCATTTTATTTATGTTTTTAGCTATATAATTTCTATATTTAACTTGAAGGACCCTAGAATTGATCACTTCCAGCTTGAGGAAATTCATCGGCATTAGTTACGCAGATGACATAACGTTTTCTTGCCAACCATCTTGAAAAAGATTGATTCGTAATTATTTTCGATTCAAATCCAGTATCGGATCGAATATCCCGTTAATAGTTCTTTCCCAGTAATTAATGCTGTGAGAAAGTACATTAAAAGGTTTGAGAATCTTTAGCATTGCGTTACGTCATATCCTAGATTCATTTTTGATGGCTTAACGTTGACATTTTTTAAGCATCTTACATAGATATAAGGTAAGGCTGGGTATAATTAGCTGAGACTGGCTTCAAACGAAAAATGGAGGTAGCTTCTGACTTGCAGCGTTATTTTAATAGAAAAAATTATTTCGTTCTGTCATGGTCACCCTGAACGACAAATATAACTTTCCACAAATTTTCTGTCCATTGGAAGATGAATCATGTGATAAACTTTGCTGGGCAGATGAATTTGCGGGCTTGGCAACCCAGAATTTACTCAGTACTCAAAACTTCTGACGTTAAGTGCCCCCCAAGACTATTCGCTAACTCACTTCTTAGACTTACAAAATCCCAGAAACTGAACCATATGGGCAGCTTGAAACATATATGGCCCGGCGTGCAGCTACGCCTTTAGATGTGACCAGAATCCTCATTCGTGTTACATAATAAAACAATGCTTTCGTAGTGAAGCCAGAGGATGCAACCGGATAAAATCTACTCAGAACTAGAGTCCTCATACATTCTAATTAATCACATATTTGCTTTGAGATGCAGATGGTAGATGCAGTTGGACAAATCGTAATCATAACCACGCACCTCATATATACTACAGAGTCACACAAACATTTTGAGATGCAGCGGGAGTATGCAGCCGGACAAACCATAATCATAGTTAAAAACTCCATACGTATTAAAGGATCACATATCTGACTTGTAATGCAGCTGGACAAAATCATAATCATATCTAGAACCGCAATACAAATTATATGTTTAAATATCTCTTTCAGGGTGCAGCCAAGAATAGAATTGACGGATGCAACTATGTAAGGAAGAAGTGGAATGCAGCCGCTGGATGCAGCCGGCCCTCTACTGCACCTGCAGAGAACGGAGTGGTGTAATCATGACAGTGATTCTCATCGCCGGCTCTTACTGTACGAACTCAAGTAAAGTTAGAAGTACAGTTCCACATCTGGCACTAGTACATTATGTAGATACCACTGCACCAATGGTTTCTATTCTTTCCCCATATGCCCATGTACCATGTGTATATAACATACAGAAATTGCAACACCTACACTTGTACATACCTTCTGCATATATCTTACACAGTAAAATCTTAACCCACTTACAGTATCCTACCTAACCTAAAATTACCCAGTAAACAACAGTACGCCTCTAATAATAGGTCATAATCAACCCTTAAACCACTACAACCATTTAATGTGTAATCCAATAGCAAACAGAACTGCAGAACTTATCCTCCTATCCAATGAGATTGCAGGAATCAATCTGGAGCATAGGGGAGTATGGGCCGAGTATTTTTTTTCAATTTTTTTTGCAAAACTTACATAAATCGCCGACCCCTTAAAATTGCCCATTTGTCCTGTAACCTTTGAATGTCTTCCAAAAAATCCTCAGGGTCAGCCTTAACCTAACCAGTGTCCATGCATACGCATGGAAGACGTCTCATGCCTCTTATGAAGCTTGCCATTGATGTCTAGGTCATGTAATGGTCTCCTGAGCCCTGTTACACGATCAGTTCCTGAGCCTTTGATAACAAATAACAGTCTTCATGTGAACGTTACCAATTTTTAGATACCCAATCTTGAAGACTAAGTTTCTTGTAATACATTCCATAAGTCCCATAATTTTCTTTCGTTTCGCTGGTCCAAATCAGAGGTAAGGTACTCCCGAGGATGTAAAATTTCCGATACATAAGTAGAAAAAAACGTTCAGTAGGATCATATTTAGAACAGAAAAGTTTCAAAAATATTTATTAGATTTTAAAAGACGAGTGAAATTCAGAAGGGTCAACTACATTTTCCCGAAGTTCAGGAACTACAGTTTCGCTAGTTGGATAGCCAAACTCCCAGTAGACGAGTACTCTCTCGAGGCGATAACAATGTTTGTCGCGCAAACTGGCTAGGGTACCCGGAGCTATTCATTACCTCTATCACTATCTATATCACTAAAGTTAGTTAATTAACCCCCTTGATATGTACTGTATCTCACGAAGATGTAATATTGCTACTTAGAGTAGTGGCGAGACGTATTTTCTTGCTATTTGTAGTAAAAACATCTATATGACGTATGGGTTTGTCGTATTTACCTTTCAATTAATATAAACTAATAGGGCGTAAAGAGTTTTCCATATTCCCAAAAATTAATGAGCCTCTAAAGAAGAGAGCATAAGTTTGATAGCACAAATATATAGAATTTTTTCACCGTGGCAATGTGCACACCGATCCAGCATCTTTATGAATCTGATGTGGACATCAACAGAATTTAAAACAGCAAGCCCCGCTAAATGCAACACTGATGCCTTTGAAACTCCAGTTTTAACCACAGTTCACATATTAGAAGGCGGTGCTGAACAAATGAGTTCCAGTGCCGATGGCATAAAGAAATGAATTATTACTGAGAAGCAACAAGCTAAGCTAGAGTTACCCTCCAAACACAATATCACCCGTATCCTGTATGGATATTTCAAACCTTGTAAGAGATGGAAAAGAACTTGAATTGTATAAGAACGTCAGAGAATTATATCAATAATTAGTTTTTATTACCATCAGGCTCATCAAATAGAGCTCTTTTGAGAAGAGTCAATTACTTATCAGTAGACTGGTAATGTAATCCTCAGTGAAGATTTGACAGCCCTGTATGTTTGAATATCATTTGTTGTTGATCTTATTTCAGATACTCATGGCTTCTTTCGCAAACAAGGCGCAATTTTCATTTAGGGACAGTTTGACATAGTGCATTTTTGAATTTGTTGAAATATACCCCTATCTTCTCAGGTGTATCAAGTTCGAAGAGTAATTTTGCATACGATTTGGTGGAGTCTATGTTTAGGAGTGTAAACTATGCAAGTACAATCGTTTGAATGGATACAAATCTTTTACTCTAATGGACGTCTTGTCCGAAATTGCAAAAGTTTCTGCCTCTTCTACTTTGGAATTTAACTCCTGTGAGCAGAAAATATTCAAGAGCTTCTTGAAAACGTATGAAGTTTCTCTATGTGCTAGAGTCAACACATTTCCTTTTCAAAAGATCATCCATTTTCTTTTCAAGTCGGATTTACATTTTCCGGGAACATTTTCAGCGTTTGTCATGAAGACAGTGTAAGGGTCTGCTCGCTTTCGAAGAAATCAGATGCGTTAACTATTTTCGACCTTCTGTCAATTTTGATCTAGATTCATTTTAGGCAGAGCAGGACGGAATGAGTAATATTTCATATGTAAGATAATTTTTTTTCCTTAGAGAAAATATCTTGGGTCAAAGTCGACATCACAAAGGCCTTTCTAAATGATATATTTTATGCACATATGCAATTTTTGCGAACTATCGGATGTTTTCTGAACATTTCAAGCTCAACATTTCGTCCTAACGGGGGCAGTTATTCTTAACTTCAGTGACTTTGAATTAGCACTAAGCATTATCGTTATTAATAAACATTTCTCCTTTGATTTGCTGGCTCGGTTCGAAGAGAATCTAATTCGTACGATTAAGATTGTTTTTAAATGTTTTGCCAATGCTGTTCTTGACATTGCGAAACAATGGACGGTCACGAATAACATGGTTCTTATCACCACAGTTGTTACAACGAAGCAAACACATGGGGGAACGTTTGGGTGTTTTACTCTTGGAAGATATATCTGATCTATCCCATGGTTTTCCAGACAACCACAATCGACTCAAAAAGGGTATACCGACACAGTAATGGGGAAGGAACTACGCTCCCTAAAATGCTACCTTCAGGCCAGCCATCAAGCAGGCCGCATTGGACATTACCGCTGCTGCAGCGTGCCTTTGCATCAAAACCCCCCGAACCTTTCCGTACGTCTCCAGTGCCCTCGCAGCCACGTTCCTTGCCACGTCATTTAACACTGCACATGCATCTGGGTGCCAACCTCCAAGAGTGGAGATTGGCACAGGCACGAGCCTACCTCTGGTGGAGGTCGCGATAAAGGATTGATATCTTCTCTGCTTTGCATTTCGCGCCGCATTCAGAAAGGACATCGGGTTGAAGGCCCTCACTCTTCTGTTGGAGGGAGCGAGGGGATTCACGAAGGTGAAATCAAAAAATTCGGTCCCTCCGCTGCTTCCCATTGCCTGGATGTCTGGTCTCGTGCGGTGGAGACCATGACGTGGCTCTACAACAGGATGACCAGCAGCTCTTGCCAGGTCTTTCGAGAGAAGGGTTACTTGGCGATCGCGTCGGTTGATCCGTCGGGCTCCATGCAAGCAGTGCATCAGGTGATCGCCATGTACATCGAGTGTGTCCGGGCAATTCCTTCTCGGGCATGGCGTGGCAGGCTTAAAAAGTGGGACTTGACAGTAGTATTGAAGCCACACCGAGAATTCTCGAGGGTCAATGCTTGTCAGTAGTCCGGGGCATGGGGGACAATATACTCATTCCTTGGTTCTCGGGAGGGCCATAGACGCGCGAAACGCCTGCCTCCTCGCATCCCCAAGAGGAATTCCTTCTTGCACTGCTTCATGGATTGCGTCCGTCAGCGTCTTTTACGAAGCAAACTGTATCCTACGAAGCAAACTGTACCCTACCCCTGAAACGTTGAAATACCCCATGTTCCTCCAGCAGGAGACTGAGGGCCTTCAACCCTGATGTCCTCTCTGCATGCGGCGCGAAATGCAAAGCAGAAAAGAAATCAATCTTTTCTCGCGACCTCCACCAGAGGTAGGCTCCTCCACCAGAGGTAGGCTCCTCCACCAGAGGTAGGCTCGTGCTTGTGTCAATCTCCACTCTTGGAGGGGGAATGTTTGCGTGCTTTAATTTTTTGAAAGATGTGGTGGGGTGGGGCCTGGGGTATCTTAGAGGGTTACCGATGATAGGAAGTCGTATTTGCCAACAAAGCTACCTGGGGCATACCACGAGATATGCCCGCACCTTACTCATCCTTGTCCCCACCAGCTTCTAACCCCTCCTGGAGGGTGCCAACTGGACTCATGTGCAGTGCTAATTGATGTGGCAAGAAACGTGGCCGTGATGGAATTGGAGATTTACACAAAGGTTCGAGGGGGTTTGATGCAAGGAACGCTGCTGCAGCCGTCATGAACAACGTGGCCTGCTTGATGGCTGGCCTGAAGGCTGCCGTTTAGGGAGCGTTTTTTCGTCCCCTTTCTGTGTCGGCACACTTTTGTTGGTCGATCGTGGGTGTGCGAAAACCTTTAGGAGAGATCGAATATATCTTCAAATGGTGGTAGATCTTTATTTGTCGTACAATGTCGCACAGAGGCGTGCGGAGGGTATTTATAAATTAACTACGGATGCGGGCGGCGGGTAGAAACTTGTCGCGCCTGCATTATTTGGAGACTAAATGCAAAACGGGTAACGAAGTCGCGGAGCTCCTGTTGAGGGGAGGAACCGTGACGGGAAGCAGCGAAAGAAGCAAGGCGGCGGAAAAAAGCCCTACCGTCGTCGCCCAAGGCGCCATAGATATCAATCCCGACGGGGGAGAGGAGGATATCGTTTCGGTTGCAGTAAGTGCCGTAATGACGATGTTTCTCGCGCTCTGCGAGTGTCGCGGCGGCGCCGGCAGTAACCGTACTTGGCGAAATGTGGCGGCGTGCGGAGGGGTGGGCCACAGTAACGTCGACGGCTATAATAGCAAAAACACCCAAACCTTTTCCCATTTTCCTCCGATCTTTACAGCGGGCCGGCACAGCCTCCTCCTTATTTGGACTTGTCCCTCCCGATTAGAAGGCGCAGTCCAAGCACTCCCCAAGTACTTTGCTCTCGTAGCTTTTGGTTTGCACATGAAAGTCATTCTGACCTGCTGGACTGAGTAAACACGCTACTAGCTCGATAACGACGTCTTCCGTGAGGAGAACTTCGATCCAACTGCTCTCCGAAGATCGTACCTTACCAAACTGTGAAAGGTGGGGTGAACAACAGGGGTCGGGGAATTGGCCCTATCTGCCACTAGGAGGGGGAAGTTTGGGGTGTTTTTACTGTTGGAAGATATATTCGAGCTGTCGTAAAGGTTTCCAGACAACCAGAATCGACTCCAATTCTCAAAAAGGTGTGCCGACACCAGTAATGGGGAGGAACTTCTATTACGATGGTGTGTTGAGGGCGCAGGTGCGGGAGCGGCAGGAATCAGGTCGGGACAGATGGAAAGTGAGTGGACGAATTGGAATCTTCCTGGCCTGGAGATGGAACGGAAGAGGACGTTCATGATTTCGAGGAGGTGCGACCGATCGACATGCCTTTCAGTAATGCAGCCGGGAGACGTAGAGAAGGGGAGAGCGTTAATGCCTGAGATGGCGGGCAGGAGCGCGGATTCCTGACAGGAAAGTCGACTCTGCTTCATTTCGAATGCAGGAATGGATTCAGAACCGGCGTCAGCCTCGAGTCATGGTATGGATTACTGACAGCAAAATCAGCAGTTCTATGTGCAGGATTCGTTTTGAATTAAAAGCAGTTACGACGGTGCCACCATGTAGTGATGTGGGGATTTGGGTGAAGACTGCAAGCCGCTTTATGACAAGCGTTTGGTCAATTGTATTTTGTGCCCAAATCGTGCCTTCCGATGTCTTTACAATTTACAATTACAATTGCTTCAACTCCGCGGCGTTTTTTGTAGGGCCCGGTCTCCACTATTTCGCATCAATGTTAATGCTTGCGACTTCCCTGCCACCGGCCTGCCGCTCCCAGAATCCGCTCCAGTACCGCCTTCATAGAACACCTTTAGAAAATGGCCCTTACGTAGCTCATTCAATCTGTCATTAGTTACTTCCCATCGGCACCGCAACATTGGTGATGGCTTCGCGCTCGAGCAGGAAAAGCGTTAAACTCTTTCATCCTTTCGTTGTCAGTTTCTCACATTGCTGACCCGTCTTCGTTTCATTTTTTGCATTCGCCCCCACACTCCTCAATCTCAGTGAATGCCTCCTTGCCTAACCCGTGCTCGCAAAACATGTATTTAAGGCCACGGAAACGTTTCGAGTGGCTATGTGATCCCGCCAGTTGCTTTTACTCGCCTTCAAACCCGCACCACTTTTTCTCTCATCCCCGACATCCTTTCCTCACTTTCCATTTCAACTGTCTATCACCTCGCAGAAATGCCTTCTGCAACCCATTATGCTGAATCTTCCCCTTCCCTTCTGTGTACAGCAGCCGAATCACCGGCAACCCAACCACTTCTGCTCAGCTCTTCGCAGAGCAGGATGGAACCAGGCTTGTGGATAACCTGCAACCACTCCTTGCAGTCATTTCGGCCGTCGTTAACAGCCGCACTCAGAAGGCGAGCAGGTTCCTGTCCACAGCCCGTGCCTCGGCGGCAGCATATGACCTGCGCAAGCTAGCCCGCGACGTGCCTTTCCCCCGTCTTCGTGACACCGATGTCGAGTTTTTCTCCTCTGTTTTCCTAGCGGCTTCCGACGCCATTCGTACGGTGTTTGATGGGCCCCGTGCCGACGTTGAGGCCTTCCTGGACAAAATCGTGGCGCATAGTCATGCCTATGGGGACGAAGGTCCGCCCAACGCAGCCCTGTTGTTGATGCTAATTTACGCGGATATGTTGTATGCCAAGTGCCCCGCCTAAATGTTGACCGAGGAGAATGTCGGGAGGGTGCTGGCTGCAGCTTATGTTACAGCTGTGAAAATGGTCGATGATGTGCCGCTTAGCATGGTACGAATGGCAAGGATGTTTGGAGTGGAGTGTCGAGGTCTGTGTGAGCTGGAGTCGAATTTTATTAGACTGCTCGGGTATGAATTACATGTTTCAGTTGAGCTATTTGCTGAGGATGAAATGCAGTTCATGGTTGAGGCCCTGGAGTCGGCCGATGGGGCCAGCGTAGTGAGCGAGATGCACATGGTGCGGGTGACCGGGCTTGAGACTGCGCTAGGAATTGCTCGAAACTGGGCGGAGGTGGGCAGACGTCTCTCTCTACAATGGTCGAGGAGTGCCGAGCATCGGGGGGACTGATGAACGCTATGATTTACACTGGCGAAAAAACATGGTGGAGGACGGAGCTGGACACGGATCGGACTTCTGGGGAGGACATCCAGATTAGGAAAAGGGTAAATGGCTTGGCCTGCGCTCAGTACTATGTCGACTTTGGACATATAGACTTAGGGATGGAAAGGGAAAGGGGGTGATAGGGGTAAATCGGCGGGGGAGGAGATCCTCAGAACCAATTACCCTGAGAAGGAGGTGTTGCGAGCGACAAAAGTGCTGCCGTGGTATTGTTGAACGAACAAAAGGGAGTGTATATAGAAGAGAGTTGAGAAAGCTACAAGCAAGTATAAAAGGGGCAGGGTCTACCACTGACGCTCTGCGACCAGCGTAAGAAAACGTTTTCTTGGGTCTGAAGTTGACTCTCAACTTCCTACTACTCGGGACTTGGCTTGAAGTTGTCTGCCAACTTGCTTTATGCTTTGTGTTTGACTTAACTTGTTGAGCGCCCCGCTCGGGTATGCTGGCTCCCAAGTAGTCCTACCATTTCATGCAAACAGCCCCTTATATAGAGTTTTCAACCCTCACTATCTGTAGCATCTATACAGTACCTAAGTGCCAAATCTGCACCGCCACAGTACAGTGCAAAGCATTCCTCTAAAAATAATTAAAATATAATTGTAAGTACAGTGACAGCTCAGCCAGCGCAGCATGCCAACTCGGCCAGCACAGCATGCCAACTCAGCCAGCGCAGCCAACTCAGCCAGCGCAGCATGCCAAGGAATATCTACAATTTTCATTATATCACGCCCCTCGCTCAAGACGAACGTCCCGACTCGTCTCATTCTTCTTCTGCTTCTATTAATGTAATTTGCCTTATTGTTAAAACATGAGGCCTTTCAAACGAATAGGGATTCAGTTGATTACCTATAAAATATTCCAAAAAGTAGGTGCGCGTTTGATATTTCCAATCATCTTTTGGCTTTTCCGTTTGACATAAGAGCGTAGTCGAGATCGGTCTTCAGCTGAATTCCTTTCTCTTCCAAAAAACGAAGCAGTGAAGTTGCAGTAAAACAAAGGGCGTTATCCGAGATGATCCTTTTTGGAAGACCAAACGGTTCAATTATTTCTTTTTCGATGAATCTCAGTACCACCTCAGCATTTGCCTCCTCGACTGCAACTGCTATTGGCCATCCAGTAAGATGTTCCACCCCTATAAGGAGATATTTGTTTCCGGAAGAAGTTTCCTTGAACGGGCCCGCAAAGTCAATTGAGAAGGTTTCAAAGAGACCGGAAACTGGAAAACTTAGAGTTGTCTTATACTTCCGTATTGGAGTGAATTTTTGGCAGTTGTCGCAGCTTTTCACGAAAATATAGGCGTCCTTATGGATACCGGGCCACCAGAATCTCTCAGTTACGAATTTTTTGGTTGTTTCGAGATCCCAATGCCCTAGCTCATCATGGAAAGTCCTCAAGATCTTCATTCTTTCTTTTAAAGGGGCCACTAGTCGGGGACCGGCTTTAGTGTGCCGGAAAAGTTTCCCATTCCACAATGTAAAAGCCTTTTGATTCCTGCGTACCCAATTTCGGTGTTCAAGATCAACCTTTCTCATTTCTAGTCCATCGAGGAATTTGATCAGTCCGTGAATATTAGCTTCGTACTCGTTATGTTCGGCAACTGCAACTCGGCGACTCCGACGATGTCCTCCAAGCTTTTTCATCTGGAATCAGTGCGTCCCTCAAGCGGGATAGGTAATCGGCAGGCTGATTATTGCGTCCGGGTCTATACACAATTTCAAACCGATATTCTGCGAAAATGTCGAGCCATCGGGCCAAGCGGTGATGTACATCCTTCTTTTGGAATGCTGTTTTAAGTGCCTGGTGATCAGTTATCAAGACAAATTTCTCGAGTGATAAAAGGTATAGCGAAACTTTTTCAGCGCGAAGACGACAGCTAGCGCTTCTTTCTCGCAGACTGAGTATCTCTTTTCGCGTCATTCAGAGTTCGGCTTGCGAATTGAACAGGGTGTAGTCTTCCGTTTTCATCTTTTTGGGACAAAACGGCACCCAAAGACCGTTCTGAGGCATCTGTCTCCACAACGAATGGTCTCTTGAAATCTGGGTACATGAGAACTGGGGGACACATAGCTTATCTTTAAGCTCCTGAAATGCAGTTTCCATTTCCTTGTTCCAGTAAAATTTTCCGTTCTTCGTAGTGCTGGCATGTAACGGTGCTGCAGTCTTGGCGAAATCTTTGATAAATCTTCTGTAATATGAGGCCAGTCCTAAGAAGCTTCGGACCTCCGTCTTTGAAGCGGGCCTTGGTGCCAACTTTTTTTTTTCGTTTTCTCTGGATCCACTCTAATTCCCTCTTGGTCGACGATATGACCGAGTAATTGGATAGAAGTTTTCGCAAAGAAGCATTTGCTCAACTTAATTTTCAAGCTATACTCCGATATCCTCTCCACAACTGTATTGAGTGCGAGATGTGCTGATCCAATGTTTCTGAGAATATGACGACATCATCGATATAGACTCTTGCGAATGGAAGTCCTTTCAAAACCTCGTTCATCATTCTTTGGAATGTAGCTGGTGCATTCATGAGACCAAAAGGCATCACTTCGAACCTGAACGTACCGGCTTTGCTGGTAAAGGTTGTTTTTTCCTTACATTTTTCATCCAATGGAATCTGCCAATAGCCAGTGTAAAGGTCAATTGAGGTGAAATATCTCCCGTCCTTCAGGTCCTCGAGGATCTCCTCCATGTTCGGAATCGGAAATCGATCGGGTATCATTCTCTGGTTCAGTTGTCGGTAATCGACGCAAAAACGCAGCTTTCCATCCTTCTTTGGTGCGACCACAACTGGAAACGACCATGGGGATGAAACTGGTCGAATAATATCATTTTTCAGCATACTTGTAACATTTTCTGAGATAAATTGGTCATATTTTGGCGGTTGACGTCTAGGCTTGTGGTAAATCGGTTGAGTGTCGGTAAGTTCGAACGAGTGAGTAACCGGTACACTTGCTTGTCTCAAATCTGAAACGCTCCATGCAATTACTTCGGAAGATGTTAACATGTCGGATATTTTCAGTGAGGCGGGGCGGGAAGGTGCTGCACTTTTCCTTGGATTTCTGCCATTTGGCGCCCTTTTTCTTCTTGATCCTCAACCTCAATATTTTGAAGGACCTCTTCCGTCGTGCTCACATCTTCATATATGGATTCGCCGTATTCTTATTTTCTTTGCAAAGGTAATCTTCTTTCATGCTCCGAATTCTGTCCTTTGATTCGATATCATCGCAAAAAGAAACACATTCGGGTTTCAAACTTATCCTAGAATCCAGTCGTCATCTGTTTCAAACCCGGAATCATAATCGTCCCATGCCATGTTCATTAACCCCCGAGGGTACCCTTTTCCACTTCCGAAAGTGTTAGTTGGTTCCGAATCTTCGCTGTCATAGCTAGAAGTGAAATCTTCACTGTCCGTTTCTTTTAAATCTTCAGGATGCGTGCTTTTGTCGAAATCCAGGGGCATCTTCACGGTTCTGCCGTCAATATTAACTGAAACCATTTGGTTGCCCAAGTCAATGCATGTTCCTAGTCTTTCCATGGTAGGGCAGCCAATGATTGCATCGAAAGGGAGATCCGGCATGACAAGAAAGTCTACATCAACTTTAGAGTCCCCAAAGAACACGGAAACCTTGTCAACAGTGCCCATGCATTTTGAGACGGTTCCATCCGCTACAGTTATTTTTCGAGTCGTTGGAGTAATTTCGAGACCTAGATCTGTCACCAAAGTTTCTGAAATGAGGTTTGGAACAGCACCCGAATCGAAGAGAGCTTGGGTTTTCATACCCAATACTTTGACTGGTACCAGCTTAAGACGTCTTGGTGCTGTCGAGGCCGATTGAAGAAACAGTTTCTTACCCTTAGCGGACTTATTAGACCTGATAATTTTTTTGAGTTCTTTTCTCGCATCCTCTGCGTCGCCCCTCAAAAGTTGACCAAACGTTATCCCAGTTGGGGCCGATGCAAGCTCAGCCACCAAATTGTACCTCTTCACATACTCTAGTACGTCCTTAGAGATACTCTTAACTTTCTTACTCTTTTTCGTCTTCTTGGCCGGAGTGACTCCCACTCCTGGAACAACTTGATCAGACCTCTTGGTTGAGGAGGTACAGGTGCTGGGATATGCTCCAGCATTCCATACTCTAGCCTAGGTTCTTCGATAAAATGTTCCCTTCCCCATCCCTTTTTGTCACATTGACTTGACTAATCTCTTCAGCGATGGATACGTTACCGGCATCCGTCAACCTTTGATCCCTTCTATTTTGTAAGTTTTCACCTCTGGTCCTGACTCACTCCTTGCTTCCGATAAATTTGCTCTTCTGTTGTCTTTAGACCAGCAGTTACTTTCATGATGCCCATATCGACCGCACTTTCCACAACGAGTGTTTCTATGTGGATTATCAGGACACCTGTTTGCAAAGTGTCCAGGCTTGTGACAGTAAGAACAGACTTCTGCGGCTTAGGGGCCCCAGACTGGTTCTTCTTAATGGTAAGAGTAAGGCTTTCCAACTGCGAGGTTATCATGTCAAGTCGATTATCGAATCGGGTTTCCAACCTTTCTTCCAAGTTTTGACATCGCTCCTGACAGATTCTAATGCCGCTGCACTAGTAGCCGGCCTTTGATAATTCTTTTCAGGATGTACGATAGACATCGATGTGCGGGTTTCCCTCGGTACCTCACTCAGTGACTGAAACGTCTCCGAATTTTTGACAAATTCTACTATGGTACCCTTCAGTTCATCAAAAGTGTGAGGGCCCTTGATGAGGAGGAAATCGGAGAGCCGCTTATCCCCATAGCCGCCTTACGCAGCATTCCGTACTTGGCTTGGGCGTTGAACCCAGACTTTTCATAAAGATCACAAGTACACCAATGAGCTTAACAAATCGTCGAAGTTGCCGGGCCTCTATGGCGGTACGAATCATCTCATCTGGTTCTACCTCTTAGCATACTCTTTCACAAGCCACTCACATACCTCACCGAAGTTACCCCATTCCCGTTAAGAGACCACCCGTCGATAAACTTGGACTTATATTTGTGCTTTGCGTCACCATGAAGATAGGCGAAGATACTTGCGGCCTTCTCTTCATCGCCCTTCTCTCGCATCACAACGTTGACATATGTGTAAAGAAACTCCTCAACGTCTTCAGTCTTGCCGCCTGTGAACGTTATACGAGCAGCGTTGAGATCCATGATTACAGAAAAGAAATCCCCCGAAGTGTCCTTACTACTGCTCAACTCGAATACCTCGGGTGCAACCCCTCCACGGAGTACCAAATGATAGGGGTAAATCGGCGGGGAAGGAGATCCTCAGAACCAATTACCCTGAGAAGGAGGTGTTGCGAGCGACAAAAGTGCTGCCGTGGTATTGTTGAACGAACAAAAGGAGTGATATAGAAGAGAGTTGAGAAAGCTACAAGCAAGTATAAAAGGGGCAGGTCTACCACGACGCCCTGCGACAGCGTAAGAAAACGTTTCTTGGGTCTGAAGTTGACTCTCAAC